>JAOTQQ010000079.1:29258784-29319313 GCA_026546715.1 Gallinago undulata
GCTATGAGTAGTTTAAAAATTCCACTCCAGACCATTTTTTCAGAAATTCTTTGAAAATGTTAGTTCTTCCAGAGAAATGAAGAAAATTCAAGTCTGCCTACTCCTTGACTTCAAAAATTCAGGTTTTATTTCAATGTACAACTTCCAAGAATAAACTTCCTTAGAAATTTGCATAGCATGTGTGTCTTCTCATGTTAAATGAGGGTCTCAATACTAATCTTTGAGGCAGAGTACAGTTTTCCTCTTATTACTGTTCCATCAAGTTGTAACAGTACAGACATTGCCTTAGACGAGCAGCTCCGTTGAGGCACTAGCTATTTGAGGGTTCACAAGTCTGAGAAAGAGGTCAAAACAGTTTGCACAGGTACCAAATCCACTCTTTATAGAGATGTATTTTAGGACAAGGTTACACAATAGAAAGACATCTTTGCCTTGAGCTTCATGCTGAAGCCGCATTCTGCAAGAAACCCTCCTCCATAATCTCAAGAGAACTAAATGCAGTGCTTCAACTAGAAAGCTGATACAAATGAGCATATAAAACAGATTTTGAAAAGAGCGAACTGTAAGAAGCAAAGAAAGTTGCTGCAACATCTAGAGTACTAGCATCAAACCCAGGGTACCTGGATTCTGTTCACATGGTCCCCTGCACCTCAGTTCCTAATTTGCAGAAGAGGGATAATGGGAATTTGTCTACTAACAAGAGCATATTACGAATTTAAATTAGAATATGATCTGATAATAATCACAAGGCTGTTTTATTTCTGGTATTCTGAAGCAGATATATTTAGTATTCTAAAAAAGCAATTGGAGAGAAGTGCAAAGAAGCCATGTTGTTCTACATCACAGTAGCAATCTCTCTTCCCCCTAAGAATTGAATTACATAGAATACTTCAAAAAAACCCCCATATTCTGACATTTTGTAAACAAAAATTTTAATCTTTAAAAAATGGCTTAGTGCAACTATGTGTACAAAAGTATTACTAGGTCAGAAACAGGACACAAACCACAAACATGAAAGAAAATGCATTTCTAGCTTTACAGCAAGTGCCATAAGAACTAATCATTCGAAATCTGCAATTTCTTCCAAGTATGCCAGCACTAAAATGCGTCTTAAAATGAAGTTGTTGTTCATAGAGAACTTGATTTACCAAACGAAATCAGAAATAAGTCCTATTTATCTGCAGAAAGGCTAAAGCGGGGACAATGCAGAAGCGTTCTCTCCATACTACCCTGCCCATAACCTCCCATTTGGGTTTTTATACCCAGTAACATGTTCTCAAACTGACCGTTTAGAACCTGCACCTAGCTAGAACATGAAGTGGACCTTCATAGTGATGCCTGATGACAGTTCCATGTCATCCATCATAGAGATGTTATTTAATAGTAGCCATGATCCTATGAAATGTAGACATTAAAAACCATCTTTGTATTTCCTTCCAAGTTGCATTTTCAGTTTACCTTTTGCACATGAAGCTGTACGTAACCATAGGTGAATACTCTCTAACAGCTAGTAGTCTCAAATAGTATCGCACAAACCAAGCAGATCAAGTATTTTACTAGGGCAAACAAAGTATCTTTTGTTTATATGAGGTATATTTACAGAGCACTTTTTTTTTTCTGGCTTCAACATATAGTTATCAGAAAAGCATGCCCTAATTGTAACTTTGTATGGTTTTGCAAACATTTTAAAGAAATGCAAGTTGTTTATAAAATTGTTTTCCTTGTTTATTTTAAATGAAGCTGGTACAGACAATGTCCATTCAAAACCCACGTCCCAGGCCAAAAGGTACAAACAAGAGTGTCAAAGTAACACTGGTTGTCTGCTGTGAACATTCTTGCATGAATACCTGCATGTACTAATTGCTATATGAAATTAAAATGCTTCTGGGCTCTTCTGGCAAGATTTAAGAATCATTAGGGTTTTCAATTTTATGTCTTCAGCAAAGCCATCTCTGGAGCAAGGTACAGATGACAACAGTTCTAGCTTTTCCATTTCCAACTTGGTAATCTTCTTTGTTGGGCCATCAGCACAATTTAAGCAAAATAGCTCTGAGTTACGGATACACAATTTCTCCACAGTTTAGTTCTCTGAAAAACTTCATCTCGCACTGAAAGTTATAGTCCAGGAGTGAAACAGTCACACATCAAAACTTCAGGGCAGATATGGAAGTCATTAAGAACACTCACCCACCTGGCAGATCTTACAGCCTTCGTGCCTGAAATGCACGAACCTAGTGAACATACAAATGCATGTGTGTACGTGTATTTCTAAAGGGGAGGGCAGAAGGGAAGAGGGGAGGCAAGGCTGCAGCCGGATCACAAAAGTTCAGCACAATGAAAACAGAAACAATAGTGTATAATGAGCACGAGAATTCAAAATACCAGACGCTTGAAAATAAATTCCCAGAGATGGGGTGCCAGTTTCAATTCAGTGTTGAACACCACATTACAAAAGAACTATTATTTAAAAATAAAAAAGGATTAAGGGGGAAGAAAAACAGAAGGATCTAAACTGTTGAGTGACCCCCCGTCTGTTCCTGATAAACTTCAATCACATCTTCCTCCTCCATCCCCAGCTGTGAGAACAGAGAAAAATAGCATATAATTGTTATAAATCTAAAGTACTGAACTCAGAGCAGGTCCTAGACAAGTCATACAATGGTTTCTTCCTCTGTCCCATCGTAATTCATCAAAGGAGTGAAAAAAATTTCAGTCACCACCTCACTAGCCAACAAGCATGATTTTTAGCCCTTTTCCTTCAGTTTTATGCATCTCATTCAAACCAAAAGCCTTAACAGTGAGGTCTAGATCTGCTTGTAGAGCAGTAAACACCAGCCTGGAAATTTCTAGCTTTACCTTTCTGTAAATCCCTTCTTGGGCAACATATGCACAGGAATGTAACCAACATCATAGTAAATGCACCAGCTGTACAGCCACGTGAATTATATATAGCACACTACTAACTCACAGCTAAGATTGTAACTCAAAGCCTGTTTGCAACTGTTCTCTTAAAGAAGGTAAGTTGTTCAATTTCACAGGACACAAGTTAGTCTAATTTTTTCAGAATGTCATTATTATAACAGTTTCTTCCTGCTTTGTCATAACAATTGGTGGAAGTCACTGGAAAGCAGAAGTAACTTGTCTTCTGTTTGTTTACCCTTTCATCTAATAAATGTGAACTAAATACATATTTATTCTCAAGTCACACTGAAGTTCTAGCTCAAGAACTGGAAAAGTTTTTTTTCTCTCTGGTAAACAGTGGCGACATTCTCCCTTCTGAAACAACATTACACATGAAAGTCCAATCAATATCTTTCTGAATGGCAGATCTGCCTTACTAAAGATTCTAGTTAGACAAATATAGTCTGACTGTATTTGACTAAATATAGTCCCAAAAGTTGGCTACATCTAAAGAAACACCTTCATTGTGGTTAACAGTCTAGTAGAACAGAGACGCTACCTAATTTGGCGTTTAGTTTCTCCAGTGAACTATGTAACACCTTTTTTCTACAAAGAAACTCACCTCCTTGGGGGTATGATTATCAGTAATTCTCTGACCCTCGAAGAGGAACCTGAGTGAATTCATTGGAACACCCTAAAGAAAGAAAAAGATGTACAAGAAAAAAACCTTATTGAAACTTGTATAAATTTACATGAAAAATATTTTTAATAAAAACAACACTTGTGAAAGTCACAAAAGAAAGTGTTAGTTCCCATTACCTGAGGAGCTCAGCTACTCTGTTGCGACCACGTAGACTACAAAGAAGTGAGTCAAGGAACATATAACACTGCTGAAATGCGTGTTTATTCCAAAGTCTTGCTGGAGCTCTAGTTCAACAACTTGGAAGTTTCCTTAGCTTTTTTTTTCCCCCTTGTCTTTTTATAATTTATAAATACGGTACTGACTATACCCTCAGTTCCAAGACAACATTACACATGAAGGTTCTGCCTTTTCCTGAACTGCATATGAGTTTTATTAAAAATCCTAGACAACAGTAAGAACACAATGTTTACTTCATGAACATCCACCCTTGCTTTCCCAATCTTGTATCACCATAGGAAGGAATAGAAACCTTTACCATTATCAGTTCTGCAAAAGCTCTGCACTGAGGACAAGAAAAAGCAGAGCTGAGGAGAACAAAAAGGAATGCCATTTATACCGGGAGAAAGTAGCCACCCAATGGTAAATAAGTTGCAGTATGTCTACTTAGTTCTGTTTTACCTCAAACCAGGACAGGCAGAATATCATATTCACCTCAATAGATGAGGCAAATACCTCAATCTTTTTCCTCTCTTTCAAGTTATAAGCAAAACAAATGCAAGTGAAATATGATGTTTTGTACATCAATTAGATTTCAGAAATATTGTTTGCAAATAACTAGGCAGAAAAATTAACAGGAAAGCCCAGCTTTTCATGCTGTTCCGACAATCCCTCTGGCTAATTTGGAAGAAATGTTCATGGTCCCTTTACCAGAGAAGGGCTACTTCACACCAAAAACTGTACTGACTGCTGGTGAAGGGAATAAAAGACTCTCCAGAATTCAGCCCAGGAGATAGATATAACTGTGTTCATTCAAGTAACTATTTCTGTCTTTAAAAAAAAAAAACACAAAACAAAACACAAAAACAAACCAATAACAAATTTCACACATATGCATTTTCGTCAGTCAAGACTGCTGTATGAATTATTTCCAATATCTTATTTTAAAATTTGAAATTTTCCAAATGAATCACAATTTTAGTGATGTGGATTTGGCTACAAATATATCTAGTGTTTGATCTTTTCTTTCCTCCTACTCCAGAAGGACAGCAAAAAAGAAAACATTCTATAAAAAAAACATTCCAATGGACAAGTTCAACTTCTCAAGGTATTTAGAAAAAAACCCAAAGTATTATTTCTGATGATTTTATCTCCTGAAGTGAACTCCAACATAGTTACTCAAGAAAAGGCCACACAAGGCATCTATCCCCAAAGCTGGGGGTAAAGTAGGCCACGGCTTCTGGAAATAGCAGTACTGAATTCACAATATCTGCCACAGAATCTGAAAGTAAAGATGCATTTTTGATCTGTAACGGTAGTTGTCATTTACCCACATCCACAATTAATGTTGCAGATTTCATTAACTTAGGACATAATAGCTAGTGTTAATCAGTTACCATATTAATGGCTGTAACAATGCCTAAGGCTGCTCTAAGCTGCAGTATTATACAGCTCTAAGGGAATTTCACTTGGAGACAGGAGATTTTATAGTAACTATAAATGCATGCCTGCGCATTTTAAAAGGTAACTTCTATGTCTTCTAAGCAGCCACTATATATTTTCAAACAGTAAATTTAACTTACTACAAAATTCATAGCTGTCTTAAATAGAAATACCTTTACTTGTCAAAAGAAATTAGGAGATATTTGTACTGTCAAATAGCTGTTCTATTGGTAACTAGACAGAAGCTTGACTGTCTCAACAAATGTATTTATTTGAAAGAACAGTGAGAAATGTAAAGCTAATGTGTTTGGCTTTTCTAATTTTCTTCTTCAGAAGACTGTAATAGTTCCACAAACCTGTCTTTGACAGTATGATTCTTTGAGTTTCTTGAGGTGTGTTGTCATTTTCACCTTGAAGTGAATTTCACTGCTGTCCTAAGAACAGAAAAGAAAAAAGTTACTCTCTTTGTAGTAGCTGCTTACCTCAGCTATGCTAATTTTAAGTTTTTCTTTATGAAAGTCTTATGTAAAACTACCACGGAATGCAGTTTAAGTATCACTGTGCATACCTTGCTACATCAGAACATGAACCTCCAGGATGATATATCAGTCACTAAATTCATCATGCACTTCCACAGGAAGCACTGTTTCAAAACGGATGGCATAGTATAGCCTTAGGCTCACTACGGAGGTTTTGGATTTAAAAGCACTAAAAACCATACATGTTTCAGTCTGTGCTTCCATCTTTACCCAGCTGATGTACTTATGAAATACGAACATACATTTGCAGAGGACTTCTGCTCTAAGATTCCAAAAGAGACAAGTTAAAGCTTGCACCTCAAAATATATACAAAGCCTTGTTCAATTACAGTAATTATCTAGAAGTTAGGATACAGGCAGACTTGGCAACAGAACACTGACCTAAGGAGAAATCTTAAGTGTCATTATTCTATAGTCCTTCCTACCAGTCATAAGATATGAGTAACTACAACTGTCAAAATGGCTACAGATAAAACAGACTGCAAGAGGTTCTGTGCAAAAAGCATGTGGGACATATTTAGCTTTTGAATGTGTTCTCATCATTGGCAGTTAAACCAGCAAGAGGTGAGCTAGTTTGTGTTAGTCCTACTTTAAGTCATCCATCTCCAGTCAACAGCACAGCAATCGTGCTAATACTCCAACAAACAGGACTGAGTCAAGTCATATGAGCTAGGAGTTCTTTGCACAGAAGGACTTCTGTTCAAGAAGTCACATTCCAACACAACTTGAATTCAGACTTATAATCCAGCATTCACATCTACCAACATGCCAGCCAACAGAATCCTCTTCCTAACCCTGTCCAAGAAAGCTGACCTCATGCTTAGCGTACTACATGAACTCTGAAGACCTGAATTTATCCATTTTGCCACATATTCATATCCTTGGATAAATTCATCTCTCTGTGCATCAGATCCCCTAGTTGTAAGACAGAAATCACACTGACCAAATCCAAAATCAGTATCCGAAGATAAATTACTCAGGCTTTAAAAACAAAACAACTAAACACCACCACAAACCACACCACAGTATACTGACACGTTACGGGCAATTGGCAAGTAGTTGATGGTAGGAGCGGATCCACAGCAAAGAACTGAAGTATCAACATTCATTTATTCATTTCTACAATACAAAAACTCACACCTCCAAATGTCAACAATTATGTAAAAACTCACCTGCCCGATGACTTTGAGTTTAATGTATTCTCCTTCCTTCTTATCTCCTAAGTCCTCAGCTGAAGGCTTTGCTTCCTGCAAGGAAAAAAAAATAATTAAAAGTCTGATTAGTTCAACACTTTGCTATTTTCACTGGACAGTTGACAGCTGTCATCCTCCTCATTACATTAAATCAGACTATTCAAGGCACCTTATTTCTTCCTGTGTGTGGAAATAATGGCAACATAGCACTATGAAAAGCTATCTGCCTGTGAAAAGTTTAATTAATGACAAAAGATAAACACTGTGAAGAACATAAGAGATGAGAGAAGGGTCATTTGGAAATAGATGACAGTTGCAAAAACACGAAGTATGGTTTTATACCACTAACTCATAGTCAACAGACAGACTCCAAAAAAGAAATACAGGAAGGGTACTAAGAGACTCAGATATTTGACAAAAAAAAAAAGGAAATAATATCATGAGGACAATAAACAGAAAGCACTTGTGGCACCCCATCAGCGTAAAAAGAGTGAACCATGCAAACATTTTTCAGTCTATTGTGTCAACAGTAGTCTCTACTTTCAAAAAGATGGTCAGCCACCTTCTTTTCTATGACGACAAAACATCAAGTAACAGCTTCCTTCTAGCATGTTTGTTTTAAGACCACAATTCTTTAAAGTTCTTAAAAATTTCAGTTCTAAAAACTATAGTGTTGTGACATCTTTGCAGGATAAAAGTTAATTGAACAGACAATTTTGATTCAACAACTTGAGCGCTAAAGCTCATCAAAAGGGTTTGCATGTTACATTCTGTAAGGCATGAATCAAGGATGTCAAAGTTTTAATGTTAGCTGCTGATAAAGACAAGTGAGAGATCAGATACTATTAACCCCATCCCTTGCTTGTCCCTACATAATCTGGATCAGGCCCTCAATTACGTTCCACTGCAGAACACAGGGATTTTACACAGACACTGCCACAGGTTCAGATGGTGCTAGGTGAAGAAATCTTCCCAAGTAGTGAGAAACAAGGACACCCTGCTGCTCATGTTCCAAATCTCTCTTTTATATTTTATTCCTTAACACAGTAGACAAAATAAACAAAGTATGTTCAGGTGCCTACCATATACGTTTTCCCAGTCCTAAAGGGACTTTTTGCTGAGTATACAGAAATATCCTTTGTATGGTTGGACTTAAATGTTAGGATCGAGTGCCAAAATCACATACTAACCTTCCATATTAAGTCCATCCAGATGGGTCTCTATCTCCAGAATAAAATGGCAGACAACCCTTTTCAAGCATTTTTTTTTTTTTCCTTAAAGAGGTTACCCATGCACAATTTCTTTGAACGTTAAAAGTTCAGGGAAGAGCAGGGGAGAAAGTCTGCAAACACCTTCCCTATCTGTACCAGTCTCAGTCTGGAGCAAAAAAAGACAGAGGAAGTGATCTTTGTATCAGTTTGACTCACTGCCTCACGCCAGATCCATTCAGATTCTGTGATGACAAAAAAAAAAAAAGTATGAGCGAGAGACTCCATCTGGTTTGAATATAATTTTAATTTTTTTTAAATACCCACCTGGGCACAATCTGGACTGCTGGGACTGATTCACCAGCCTTCAAGCTCACACCTAAAAACTGACCCTAAGCTTTCAAGAAACTAGATGCTTACCCTCATGTCACTTTTGAAGCGTGAAAGGAGTCTTTACTAGTAACACTGTCACAGTAGCTGTGCTCCCCACCAAAGTTTTCCCTTTCTGACATACTTGAACTCTAGCCTCATGGGACTCATTATCTGCAGGAATAAAAATATACCAGCTTTCACTCCTGGCTAAAGAGAAAGAAACGCAAGAACCTCCAACTTGTTCTGATAACTTGCACAAACAGCACTTTTATTGTCTGTATGCAGGATACTAACCTCTAGGAATCAGAAAGAGATTTAGATCTCCACAAATCTGAAGTCTGTGACTTCAAAGCCATCTCCTGGTTTGCTATCACTGAAAGAATTTATAAGAACATCCTGTCCCATTACATGACATTTCAGGTCAGTCACCATCTTAGTTTACTTTGTATAAGATCCAAATTGCATGGCAGCACAACATCCCAGCAGCAGAGACGTTTATAGCAAGTCATACGGTCCTGTGCATTGTGACAGATCTATCTACGTTGCTTTGCAAAACAAATCATCCTGTACAAGGTATGACAAATCATCACTGCTACTATGATGGTGCCTCTGGCCAATATGAGTGGAAAGCAATGATTCATAAGATGTCTGATTCCTACCCTCCGGGAAAGAGGGCTCTAGTACTAAAAATGAACAGGGGAAGCAGCAAACAGTAGAAAAAGTAAGAGGGAATTGGAGTCTTGAAACACCATAAAGATGCTCATTTAAAGCCCTAACAAGCTCTCACCCACTAAATAAGAGCAAACAGAGCTGAAATTTCAGGAAAAGAGAACTAAGATCAAATCAACGTTGACAATGCCAATAAATGAAGCTTAAGAATCTGAGCAAAATATTTAAAATCAGAACACAACAAGACTCAGCAAGTCTGAAACAGCTCCCTGTGTGATGTCAGAGAACTATTCTGCCATTCAATGCCAAATGGTAAAGCCACACAAAAACACTTAAGAACAAAGAAGGCAAGGAGATCACAAAGTTACTAAACTGCAAGCATTCACTAACAAAACCCTGGATCAGCAATCTGCAAGCAAGCCTCCGACTTTTACTTGCACTGTGAAAAGAACTGGTGTTTAGGGTATCTCATGAAACAGTATATAAAAAAAAAAAAACCTACCACACAAACAGAACAGGAATAACGCAACACTACAAGTTCTAACTTTTCATTAGATGCCTAAAGTTTTAAAAGCTTCATTCCAGAGTTTCTTCCTAAATAGCACAAAATGAGGCTCCTAGTACTGTCTCACATTTATATATCAACACTAAATTCAGGACCTTAAAAAGCACCCAAAATTTCTTGGATGAAACACACCAATATTGATACTGCAACTAATGAAACCACTAAGCAAACATTGTAATGCAGTATATTGCAAGTTTCATCCTCCAGTTTTCTGTAGTGCTCAAACTTCAATGTCCAAGACTAAAAAAAAACCCTATATTCAACACACTTTCAATAATACTAAATAAAAAAAATAACGAAACCAAAATTACTGGAGGAATAGTACTACAACATGCTTCCTAGCACAGTAAATCAACTCTTACTTTTGTTATAGGAATGGAAAATGCATGCAAGATACAGCATTCTTTATTAGTAGTACATAAACAGATAAAATGTCAGCATCTAGATTCAATTAAAGTAAAAACAGCCTGAGACCCTTGAAGGGAGGGGAAAAATGATTCTTTCTTTCTCCTTAGATCAAAACCACATATGGCTGCTTGGTGGGAAGTCTGCCCTTCTTGTATGTATTTTTATTTATCATAAAAGTTTGTGTCCTATTGGAAATAAAGTAACTCACTCAAGTATGGTTCTCTATTTATACTAAAAAGACTAGCCAAAATTATCGTAACTGGTTAGAAATTATGTACTTGTAATTCCAGGGCCAAAAAGAAAGACACTGTAAGCAAGCCACAGTTTTGGGTAATCCAATTATTCCTGTAGGACTGATAAACAGAAGAATTAGATTTACAGTGCTGCATTACCATACGCTATACAGTTACTTAAGTACCTGTTTAGGTCTTGATGCACAGTGCCCCCAGAAGTGAATGACAACATATAACAATATTTAGCTCTTCTATTAAAAAAAAATAATAGAATAAGCAGGGTCCTTATTCAAAGGCTTTTAAGATATCTATCCAAAAAAGGTTATCACATATGACGAATTTTACATACTTCAAGCAGTCCCAAAGAACAAACAAGTATATTTTTTAGCAGAACTTACCTGGAGAAGGAATTACCTAATGAAAGCTGCTATGTGTTAAAACATGCCTTAGTTCACAAATGCAGAGAGCTACAGAGCAGGTCACGTGAAGATCGGTCTACAAAATCTAGTTCAGAATTTGCCTTTTTTGGGGTTTTGTTTGTTTGTTTGTTTTTAATGCAGCCACTTTCCCATATTTTACCACACTGGTAACACGTCCTGATGAGTGCCAGCAATAGCTGTGCTCCCAGCTGCACTCCCACAGGCGGAGATGGGCAGCCACATCATGCTCACCAGAAGAGTTGCATTGTGTTTGAAAGCCGGGGGAGGGGAGGAAGACCACCAGCACATACAGCAAAGGCTTCTATTCACCGGTCACAATGTAGCAAGGCTAGTCCTCAAAGCAGACACCGTAAATACTAAGCTTAGTCTTGTCTCTGGAAAATTTTAATTTCCTGGCTGGCTCTAGTACTACTCTTGACTACACAGCACAGCGAGAAACATTTGTAGACACTGCCATTGATTTTTCCAAAGTCAAATCGTCATAACAAAGTTAGGAAACACTGCCATATGAAGACAATATAAAAAATAAAGCAAAACAGAACACAAAATAAAACCGGAATGCTGTTTTAACTTTCCACCAGCAGGTCACATAGCCTAAAGCAATAGTTGTAAGCGAAGGACTGTATACATGCCATGAGCAAGCCAGGAACTTGAAGTACAAGGAACTATTTAAGTCCACAGTTGAGAAGTCAGAATTGACAGGAACATAATCAAATACAAGGAGCGAATGCAGGACAGAGTCTTGGTAAAAGACGGGGTGTTTAATATGGGCAAGCAACGCTCAACTAAGGAAGTATGGGTCGCCCCCTCTGCATTCCTAAGGCAAGCAGAGGACTTGGCAGATCTAACCTAACTCGCACAAAGCCCGCTCGGGGGGAAGAGCATCCAACCACACAACTGGGAAATGGAAAATGAAAGGAAACAACTGTTGTGCAACACGGCTCACCCCTCGCTGCACTCCCGGGTTTAAAGGGCCGGGGCTCCCTCAGCGGCGATCCCGGGCAGGGGCCCCGTGGAGCCGCCCCCGCTCCGGCCGGACGCCAGCCCCGGCCCCCGAGCATCCCTCGCCTGGAGCCCGCCCCTGTGTTCCTCGCGAAATGCCTTAAGGGAACGGGAAACGGGGATTAAAATACCGGGGAGGGGGGGGGGGGAAAGAGGGCGCGCAGAGTTTGTCCGCAGTCGGAGACTGGCACCCCCGCACACACTCCCCGAGGGAAACATCCCTCCCAGCGACTCCCGGGCGGCCGCCGCTCCGCTCGCCCCGGGCCACCCATCACAGAGGGGTCTGGGCTACCCCACGGCAGCGGGGGGGGGGGGGGGGGGTGCGCAGGCCCCCCCCCCCCCCCCCCCCCCCCCCCCCCCCCCCCCACCGCCGCGCGTCCGGCGGCAGCTCCTCCCGGGGCCGGCACTCGGTCAGCCGGGGCCGGTGGCGCCCGTACCTGGTCAGACATGGCTCGGCCCCGTTGCGTGCGGCAGGCTCGGCTGGGCCGCTGCAGGCGCTCCGCTCCTTTCTCTGCCCGCAGCGCAAACACAGGCCGCGGCGCGGGCGGGATTTCCGGTGCGCTTGAGCTCACTTCCCGCACAGCCTGGCCCGCACGGCGGCTCCTCCCCGCCAGCACCGGGACCCCGCGGGAGGCACCGCCTTCGGGCCCCCTCGGGCCTCCCCGCTGCCGAAACCCGGAGGTGCCGCTTCCCCGGGCAGAGGTGGGGGAAGGCAGCCGGGCCGCGGCAGAGGGGCCGGCTCTCTGCAGGCCTGCGGAGGTCCGGCTACGGAAAGGCGCCGAGGGGCCTACCCCAAAGAGAAAAAAAAAAAAAACAAAACAAAACAAAGAGGTGTTTTTGTGAACTCAGCCAGTTACAGGCTCTAACGACTGAAAGTACGGGTCTGCAGAGCCGTTTCGTCCTGCCCCAGAGGAGCCAGGCCAAGTCACATAACCCTTCCAACAAAAGCAAGTCTCCTTACACCTACTTGTAATAACTTGCCAAGGTTTTTACTTAAAAGATATGCTTAAAACCAAAACTCGTGTCTCCATTTATACACAGTCTGCGTTTTGTTTTTTTTTTTAATCTCTGCAACCATGCAAATTGGATGCATGCAACAGGATCCCCAATTATTAAGCGAATTAGCAGGGAGGCAGTTTCATTTGCACAAACTCCGAGTGACAGAGAACCAAAACCAACGCTGTACAGAGCTACAGAATTAAGATGATCTCTCTTAGGCAAGGCCTAGCAGGCAGGAAAGCGAAACATGTTCATACGATGCCAAGCTCACAGTAAGAGCTCATTATGAGCTTAATAACACTACACAAAGGACCAAAAGAAGCTGTTCAAGGGCTTCACAGCAACCCGTGATGCTAAGAGAATAGAAAGTGACACATACTTCTCTGTCCTAAACATCACTGCTAATCACAAATGAAATAGTGTTAAGAGTGGGGAGCGCAGCCTTGTAGCAATAAGGCTAAAGCCTTAGACTCTGGCATGAAACCCAAGTGGAATTTTTATTTTACCAATTTTTCTATACAATTTTCTAATAAAACCTGACACTCACGTGAACTGAAACGCAGTTACCTATTCCCGTACATAGCAATAAAGGCATAATATTGAGATGTGCACATTGACATACGCACTAAGTAACAGTAACACTACCTCTTCTTTATTCCCTTCTTACTCAGTTGGTTGTGGACACATTACCTCTTCAAGATACAAGCTACATTTGTACCGTAGCCGCAAAGCCAGGCTCTATTCAGCCCATGAGAAATATGGAGGTCCATCAGCAAAACTGACACTTTTTTGACAGCCCCAAATCAACACATAGTATCCTTAAAATTGAAACACAACAAAAATTATGCTGCTTCAAAAATACTAAATATACCTACACAAGTTTCTTCCCAGAAAACCCAAAGTTGCTGCTGCTGCAACCACTATCAAGGCTACTTGCCCTAATAGCCTCACTTACTTCTCAGGTGTTTTATAACTTTTCTAATTTCCCTATCTGCAACTAATCTCAATCACCTGGAGTCAATAAAGGTCATCTCTGTTCCTTAAAATTGCTGCTAACTTCCCCAAAGCTGTGTATGTGGTTTAGGAGCCAAGAGCTGTTAGTGGTTTTCTCAAAACTACTGACCCATCCAGCTTATGCAAAGACTCTTCAGTCTGTCAAAAATCATTTTTTCATAAAACTGAACTTCAACCTAAGAATAATCTATAATCTCATAATGCCAATGTATTTGCTTGAGAGTTGTTAGTGCTGGCAAACTGGATAAATACATTCTCAGTTAGACAACTAAATAACATTTACTTGTTCTTCACTCCCCCTGAGCCAACAGCACCAGGAACAGTACTTTAAAACCAGGTACAACCCAGAATTTCTCTTTCTAGTTGGATATGATTTCTTTGGCGATATTACCAGTTGTGAGACTTCAAAAAAAAGTCATTACAATATCAAAACCACCAAAGTCTTTCCTTTTTTAAAAAAATAATTTTTAGAATGATGTGAAACCCCAGGTTTCTCTAGCTTTCCAGCATATTCTTTACAGGAGAAATGAGAGGAAATAAAGGTGTGGTGAGTCATACAGATGGTTGCATAAAATGCAGCAACAAATGTCTGATATTAATCAAACCCAAGAATTGCTTGGAGCCTCCCTTCCTGCCGGCAGGAAAAACTCTGCCTCTGTTTTCAGTGCAGGTGACCCTCAATGTGAAATAAGTGGAAATTTATAAGGGCAAGGACTGACGCTTTCTGCCAGTACTCCACTAGCACACAGATTTTCAATTATTCATAGGGCCCGGACCCAGGCACAGAAGTAGGTCAGCTGCAGCAGTGTGCACACAAAGACGCTCTTTGCCGAGACAGAAACCAGTAGGTGGCACAAATGGATGGCTTTAGCAGCCTCCAGCCTCTGCCTTCCCCCAACAGAAATGCCTGTATCCGGAGGACACTGCAGCATGTGGGAACAAGCAGCCTTTAAAATGTATGTTTTAAGTGCATGTAATTTGGCACCTCTCTGTCGGAGAAGCAAACCTTTTAAATGCACACAAATGCACTTAGTCACAAGAAATTATTTACAATAAACCCCAGAACTGCAGCTGTATGAAGACTCACAGACAAGGCCTAGGGAACAGTCCAGGGGTGTAAGAGTGGAGCAGGCAGAAGGGGATGCACCCCCGTGTGTGGAGAAGGCTGGGAGCACCGGCTGAACGGTGGCACTGCAGGTGGGCTGGATGCAGCACCCCAGTACAACTCATGGTAACCAAGGAGGGCCACCAAACCTGCTTCAGGACTCACTCTGGAAACAAAAACTACCGATACAGGCACCCGAACCCCCAGTTCCAGCCACAGAGCCTGTCCTCACTGTCAGCCGCTGCACCTGCGAGGCCCAACAGGTGCCAGGCCAGGGTCTGTGGCTCCCAAGGATGCAGGAGTCAGTGAACGACTGCCTCAGACACAGGCCCAGCTGGTACAGAGCAACACAGAGCGCCCCCCTACCCGCCGGGCAGCCGCCTCAACGCTTAACGGGAGATTTTTTTACGCCGACAGACTCGCACCTTCATGAAGGTGAGGCAGGGAGGGCAGCGGGGTGGCACACACCAAGCCACCGGCTGGCTCTGGGAAGGACGCCGGGCCGCTGCCAGGCCCGGCCTCGAGGGAAGGGCTGCTAAGGCGCGGGCAGAAGGTGCTGCGGAAGCCACAGGTAACGGCCCCCGCGCGCGGCCACATGATTCCCCCCACCCGCCACGTGGCTCGTGAGCGCGCGCCGGGAAGGCAGCGCTATCCGCTTCCCGCCCCTTCCGCTGCCCTCACTTCCGTTCCGCCGCTTCCCTTTCCGGCGCGCGCGTGTGCTTGACCGGGGGGTGGGGGGTGTGGGTTCCGTTTGTTGGTGCACGTGGCTGCTCCCCCACCACCGGGCCCGCCGCCGGCCTTGCCGCCGCTATGTTGGTGCTGTTTGAGACCGCTGCTGGCTACGCCATCTTCAAGGTGAGGCGTGGGGGGCGGTTGCTGTGGAGCATAAGTGAGGGCGGGGGGGATGGGGGGGGGGGCAGGCGGCGGCGGCGGTGGTAGTAGTAGTAGTAGTAGTAGCAGCAGCAGCAGCAGCAGCAGCGCTCCGGGCGTGCGTGGGGCTAACGGGCACGGGTTGGGGAGCCGGGGTGCCCTGGTGGCGGGCAGCTGCTGAGGGAGTTATTCCTCGTAGTGGCTCTATGCGGTGCCGCTGGGGCTGGGCGGGCGGGAGCCAAGAGACCGCGTGGGGAGGGAGGCCTCGGTAAGGGGGCGCGGGGAAGGGGGGGGCTGCAGCTGGAGTTGAAAGGTGCCTGAAGGCAGGAAGTGGGGGTTTCGTGGGTGCCGAGTGTCGCCCGTGGCGCTTATTGCCTCCCACCCGCGGAGGTGGATGTGGTCGGAAGGCGTCCGCCCGTGGCCGTGCCCCTTTTGGAGTCTCGGGGCTGGGGCATCTTGACCTGTCTCTTCCTGGCTGATGTTCCACCAAAACCGTGTGGATGCGGGAGGAGTGTGCGTGGGAGACGGGCACCACCTTCCCTGTGCAGGGGGTGCGGGGCTTCTCGGCCGGTGTGAGTCTGCCTGCAGGGGTAGCCTGGCTTTCCCCGCTCGGCGGCAGAGGTGTGCCGGGAGGGACAGGCCGCTCCGCGGGGCTCTGCCGGCTTGCTGATGAGGTGGCTCGAAGGCTGCAGTTTCGTGGTGGTTTGAACAAGTCTAAACTAGAGCTGCTGTGGCGCCCTGCGCCCCTCCAGCCTGTTCTCTTGCTCCGATGTTGATGCCTGTATGGTTCCACCAGCTTGTTCATAGAGTTCGATCATAACACTTGTATTTTTCCCCTTCAGACTTTTTTTTTTTTTCCTGGGTTTAGCTTAGAACCATAGAATTGTCTAGGTTGGAAGGGATCTTTAAGATCATTAAGTCCAGCCATCAACCTAACACTGCCAAAACCACCACTAAACCATGTCCCTAAGCACCCCATCCCCTTGTCTTTTAAATGCCTCTAGGGATGGTGACTCCTCCCCTTCCCTGGGCAGCCTGTTCCGATGTTTGGTAACCCTTTAAGTAAGAAATTTTTCCTAATATCCAATTGAAACTTCCCCTGGCGTAACATGAGGCATTTTCTTCTTGTCCTAGTCGTTGTTATTTGGGAGAAGAGATAACCCCCACCTCTCTACAACCTCCTTTCCTCTAGGCCCCCTCAGCCTCCTTTTCTCCAGACTAAAACAACCTAGCTTTGTTGCCCATCTCTGGACATGCTCAGCACTTCCATGTCTTGTAATGGGGGGCCTAAAACTGGGTGCAGTAATTGAGGAGGAGGCTGACCAGTGCCAGAGTACATGGGAATGATCACTTCCCTAATCCTGGTGGCCACGCTATTCCTGATGCAAGCCGGGATACTATTGGGCTTTCTGGTCATACTTCTGGCTCATATTCAGCTGGCTGTTCACCAACGTCCCCAGGTCCTTTTCTGCTGGGCAGCTTTCCAGCCATTCTTCCCCAAGCCTGTAGCAAATTGCAGGTGCAAAGAGAAGCAAGGTGCTATTTTCTTTTGCCCTGGCCTGCTGCAAAACTACGGCTTGGTGCTCTACAGAGCACTATGTTCATTTCATCTGCCCTGAAACCTTTCCTTTTCATTGGGGTGCAGCTGGACAATTCGGGCAAGGAGGAGTTCAAGACGTAAGCCTCAGGGTGAGACAGAAATACTTCTAAAACCAGGCGGCTTCTGTCCGTGTCTCCCACACACACGCTTACACATCAGTCTCCCTAGAGGTTTTGCTCTCTGGATGTTCACACTTGAGTAGGCTTAGACTTGTGCAGTGAGCCAAGGCCTTTGAACCTTTCCCAGAAGCCAGGAGGGGCTGAAAATAACCAATATTTTAATTTCTGAAAGCAACGTAGGCATCAGGCAAAGGTAAGAGGAGCAGCATAAAGAGAAAGTAAGGAATGTGTGCAGCCGTGCCGCAGCACCCTGGGGCGCAGGGCCAGGATGTGGTGTGTGCGAGAGCGGCTAGAGGGCACCAGGCACCAAGGAGCAGCCTTCGGAGGCTGGGAAAGACAGCAGGCTGCAAATCGTGTCTGGGTTGGTTGGGAGAGGTCAAAACTGTCTGCTGGAGCTGAGCAGAAGTAGTATTTTATTAAGATACAGGTTTTGATGTAAGCTTTGGTTTTCTATGCCGATTCTGTTTTCAGCTGGTGAGCCCCTGCTGCAGTGCACATCTGCAGGTCAAGGTGCTCAATCACATACCTTTTCTTTCCTAGACAGGGGAGCTGTTAAGCTGCAAGCTTGTGTCATTGTTACACAATCTGTATCAAAATATTCTCTGCAGAATTTATCTTTTTTTTTTTTTTTTTCTTTTTAAAGCAGTCTCTAAAGATTGTTACTAGTTACTTGAGGGTTGGATAGAATTTGTGCTTCTGAATTTTGGGAGACAGTCATGGTTTCCTGCTTACCTTTCCAGCGGTGCCCACAGGTGTCCACTGCCAGCATAACTGTGCTCCGCCTTTATGCCTTGGTGATCAAGAACTGCTGTTCTCTTCAAGCTGGTATCTCTTGGGTATTCTCTTGCAGGTGTTACTCTCATCAGAGGAGCAAACTGTCTAAATAGTAAGGGCAAACAGGGCATAACTATATTCTAGGTCTTGGAAGACTTTTTCTAATGACTTTTAATATCTTGTGGGATACAAAATATCCATAGGCATGTAATTTCTATATCCTAACAACCTTTATTTAGGAGCTTCTATGTCTGTATTTTTCTCTATGCACCCGTGTCTGTTTATAGAGGCTGAACATTCCGTAGGCCTCGGGATGGGAAAGATGAATTGGAGCAAAGAATCAGCAGGCTGAGGAAAAGAAGAGCTGCCCCAAGATTTTTCTGTGCTTAAGAGCCCTGTGGGAAATTAGTATGTTTATTTGCTCAGCTACTAATTGAACTTTAAAAAGACAACCTTCTTTGACCGAGGTTTAAAAATCTGCAGTGGAGCAAAATCTCATAATTCCAAGAACGATTTCTGCACTAAGTCAAATTGCAGTTGTGTTGTATTTGTGTTGTGGGGACAAAACCACAAGATTTGAGTGAGGTGTAAAGAATGTAATGTTGTAAAGATCTTGACCATACTGTTCCCCTGAGTGCTTTTCTAGGAATTCGCAGTACACTGTGTTTTATGAAATGTGTGTAGGCTCTAGGGGTGTAATTGTTATTCTTGTGCTGTTTAAAAGCTGAGTGGGATCCCCTTTCTACAGAGATGGGATTAAGCCATTGCTGCCTCTTAGGCACAGTTGATTACCAAACTGTGGTGGAGAAGTCATCTTTATAGAGCTGTTCTCTTTCTTCTTGAGCTAGCTCAGATTAATTGAAAATAACTTGTGGGATTGCTCTTTCCTGTTAGGCATCCCATACGTATTTGTATTTTCCCAAAGTAGTGGCGGGTTTGGTTTTGGGTCACTGGGGTTGTGAATGAGTCCTGTAGAGGAGGTGGAGCAAGGCCAGTTATGATAAACAAGGAGAGGGCTTTGCTTTGATGTGCAGGTGCAGAAGGACCCAGCCATTATTAAGAAACTTCTGTAATTCAGTTGAAAGTAAAAATGCTGTAATATTTTGTGTATATAAGTAGGGTAAAGCTGCTGAGAGAGAACGATAAAACTGGAGATCACCAGAATTAAGTTTGTTGAATAGAACAGTATTAACATCAAGTTGCTGGGTACATTGCTTTAGGTCATCTCTGCTGAATGCAGGGTCACAGGTCATTCAAAAGTGCTTTAAATATAGTTGTGTGGGTTTTCTGTGTTTTTTTTTCTTCTATAGGTTCTGAATGAGAAGAAGCTCCAAGAAGTTGACAGCTTATGGAAAGAATTTGAAACTCCTGAAAAAGCCAACAAAATGTAAGCAGCTTTATGTGGGGGTAGTAGCCTGGCTTTTGGCAGGACATGACTGCCTATAGGTTCTGAGGTTCAGAAGGAAGTACTGATTTTTATTTTTCAGTTTTATTTTTCTAAAACTTAGAAGCTCTGAACAGTGATAACATGAAGTTAGATACTCAGAGAAACTTAAAGTGGAATATCGAAGTGAAAAAAAAAATTTCCTTTTTTTGCAGTGTAATTAAGCTACAGAAGTCATTACCATGTGCCACTGAAGCAAAAAATTGACCTGTATTTTAAGGAGATCTGGATGCTTTGACAAGAACATTCAAGCTTGTAATGCTGTAACTGGCTGAAATGACAGGGTTTTGTGCTTTCAGGAAATTATTAAAAAGAAAAGTTTAATCCAGCTGGAACTAATAGCATGTGAATCACTGTGAATTGAGAGTCATTCTTGTTGCCCATGCCACCAGTGAGTGTTAGCACCACTGCGTAGCTGCACAGGGATTGTAGTGTGCGCTGACCAAGTTGGCCTTTTTAGCAAATTGCCCTAAAGCTGGAGACAATGGTGGATTCCTTCCAAGTGTGTTTAGAGTGTTTTTATTGGAAGATTTCTCACCAGCTTTGGTTATAATGGATCTTCTGAACAAGTTATGCCTTGTGATTTGGATTTATCCTGCTCTGTAACAGTATTTACAGGAGAAGCCAGAATCATAGAATCATATGGGGTTGGAAGGGACCTCTGAAGATCATCTAGTCCAACCCCCCTGCTGGAGCGGGTCTACTTAGAACATGTTGCACAGGAACTTGTCCAGGCAGGTTTTGAATGTCTCCAGAGAAGGAGACTTCAGCACCTCTCTGGGCAACCTGTTCCAGTGCTCTACCACTCCCACAGTAAAGAAGTTCCTCCTCATTTTTAGGTGGAATATCCCACACCTGCCTGTTTGTAGTGTTGTTAATCTTGTCTTGGAAACATCATCTTGGCCACTTGCTAGACAGGATGTGGTTCTTAATGGATCTCTACTCTGATCAAAGTAATTCTTGACTCTCCTGCCTTTCTGAAAAGGCATCAGTATAAGCCTAGAGCTTCTGTTGGGCTCTGCAAATGCTTAACTCAAGCATTCAGCTTTATCTGTGACCTTGCTTCCTTTGCAGATACTTGACTCACAAAGAGCAGTGGTTAATCACAACTAGATTAGTCAAATGCCTGTCCCTGACAAGGAATTTACTGGATTGAGATAGTCTGTGGTGTTGATATCTAGAGTTACAATTAAGAAGCTATGTGAGGGGGAGAGGGAAGCTGGGCCTAAGGATCTGACACAGTGTGGTTAAACACTGTCCGCATGATTTTTTGGGTTTGGTCAGCAGTTAGGGCATCGAAGAATTTTCTGCTGTTTGTTTTAAGCTCAGCTCAGAACTTTTATTCAAACATCTAATTACAAGGAAGGACTTGAACTGATTCATTGCCCATGAACCCTCAATTTTAAAGTTTTTGGAGATGCATTGGTTGAAAAGTATGTTAAATCTGAGCTGTGCAGGCTGTGCATTCCGCAGAAGATGAGTTCCCTTTTGAAGATGAGTGGGAAGGTGCTATCCAGTCAATCAGCAGTGACACCTAGTTAATCAGGGTGTAATGTTGAAATTTAAATAGATGATGCCTGCTCTTAAATATGAACTATAAAACCAAAAGGGTGCTTAAGTTTCTGATTGTGTTGGTCCTAGAAATACTAAATCAAAATTCCCCTTTTTTTTAAATAAAGTTTTTAAAATAAAGCTGAAAACTCATATCAGACTCAAACTTAATCAGAAGATTCTGTTTTAAGGATCTGGATACTGAACTCTGCTCACTTGCAGTCTTAGGGAGAAGAGGGGAACTATAATAGCTGAGGCAGGAAAAAGTAAAATGATTCTAGAATCTGGTGTACATTTGTTTATACGCTTGTGTTTTAATTCTGTAGAGTAAAGCTGAAACACTTTGAAAAATTCCAGGACACAACAGAAGCACTTGCTGGTAAGTGAGTTGACACCATTCTCACAAAAAAAAAATTAAATAATTCTTGTCATGCAGTAGTTCACTCATTACTCATCACACTTTGTCCCTGCATAGTTTCTTTGCTTAGTTTTTAAATCACACATTTTTCAAAGTCAGTTGTGTTTGTTGCTTTATGAGGTCATCCATCCAGTCTGTAGTGCAGTAGAGATGTAATGAAGTCTAGTTTCTTTTCATACCATGCTGATTTCCCAAGCAGCTCACTAATGAGCACCATGTGGAATGTTTTGACTGATAAATGTAGCCTGTTGTCAATGATGGATTCTTGCTGAAGCTGAATATAACTGATTTGAGTCATCATTTCGTCACTACCACTGAGACAACAGGCAGATATCAGAGTACCTATATTATTACAACTGCACTTGTTTTGTGGGTGTGTATTATGCCTGTGTTTTTTCATCTTAAAAAAATGCATGTATTGTACTTAAAAGAAAACCAGGCATTTAGGCAAAGCAGAAAGCCTTGTATTTGAAAATTTTTACTAATTCAACACACAAATGCTTGATGTTATGGACTAGTTTGAACCGAAATGATAAAAGTTCTAGCTAATCATTCAGAAATCGTGTGAATATTACTGCTGAATATGCTGTATGACATCACTAGGTGGATGTTCCAGGTCACATTTATGACTGAAGAATGGATCTTCATATTCTGATGTGGTAGGGGATACCTTACAAAGGAAGCTAAGGAAACACGAATGGAGGTCATGCAAGTGAAACAATTAAGGTTGAAGCGGCTGTGTATTCCTCTCCCTGGCATATTTTTTGGGCTAGGTTGCATTTGCATTGGTTTGGATTCAAATCACATACAGTTAGGCTGATTAAAAAAACAACCCACCATCCTCACATAAGACAACAATGCACCCATCCCTCAAAAAAAAAAGTCTACTGCTTTGCTTCAGGTTTACTTATCTGAAATGGGAGAGATTATTCAGACCACCTATATTCAGTTTCTTTTGAAGGAAAGATGGTGTGTGGCTGTTTTAAGTGGGGTAGCAGCTATTGGCCACCTTGAAAGGTGGAGACTTAATCTCCATTGTAGAAAGCTTAAGAGGAAAGTCAGCACAGTGCTTAGATTTTATACTTACATTTCATTCAGGTTCTGGAAATCAAAAATCACTGCCTTCTGCTCTGATTACTGTAATGAAAATGTTGCATCAACCACAGAAGTTCAGTGGAGCACAGAGCTGACCTGCAAAGAGAGTTTTTTAAGTGCCTGCTTAAAAATATATTGTGTGGGACTGTAAAGCTTTTACAGATCTATTAATACTTGAGAATGAAGAATGTCCATTTAAAATTCTTCAGTCTACCTGCTGTATTAAAAAAGTCCATGTCTGACTGCCCAGTCAGTGTGTTTGGCATCATTCTTTACATTATCATTATCAGAGGATGCAAATAAGCCATTACTCAATTTAGGATATCATATTTGCTGACTAAGGAACCTGGAAAATGGTTTGTTAATTAAATGATACACAAAGTGTTCCCATGTAACCCTGCCTTTGGAAATGTTAAACATATATCTAAAGCATATGGCATAATCTTTGTAGAAATCCTCAAACAAAATTGACAGAAATAGAACTGAAACCACACAGAGAAAGGAGAGACAACTGGGAGAAGGGCTTTTGATTTAGACCAACAAAGGAGCAAGTATGTAATTTTCTTCTGTTTCAATTTTAGCCACTGCATGGCAAAGTAGTATTGCAGCTACTGTGGGCAGTTAAAATAAAAATACCAAATCAGGAATACTATTTTTACAGGTTCTAGAAGGGGAAAGAAACTGCATCTTTGGTCTTTTTGTTTTATACAGCATCAACAGCTCTTGTAGAAGGCAAGCTCAGCAAGAATTTGAAGAAAATTCTCAAGAAGATAGTGGCAAAAGATGCCCATGAACAGTTGGCTGTAGCGGATGCTAAACTTGGAGGTGTCATAAAGGTAATAATTGATTTTGCCATTCTTCCTTTTGTCTCGTGCTACTGAAATCTTATAGTAATTTTTCGGGGATTTTGCAATTGTGAGCAATAGATTACGCTGCCAATGCTGTGTCTGCAGTGTGGAAATACCCAATCCTATGAGCAAATGTGCACTGCATGCATACTGGGAAGATGTCTTGAGTACACTGGTAAAAGTGCACTGAGGTGTTCAGGTTTGCTTGACTTCTCTCTTACCAATTGGTTAGAAACCCTGCAGACTAAAAAATTAATTTTCCTAGTAATCCCATTCAGAAAAAAGGTGAGGAGATGGGAACCAAACAAGAAAACAGCCAGGCGGACGTGCTTATTTCTCAGCGCTAGCGGGGTGGGGACTTACTGTCTTGTTGGGAGTATGTATTGGTCTAAAGCAATTGTGTACAACCTTCAGTCCTTGCCTACCAAAGGAAGGAACAGTACAGTAGAGGTGGACTGCTTTCTTCAGTGTCTCCTATCTGTCAAATACCATGTTCCCATCTCATGTCTGATCGCTCCCTGTTCCCACTGCTCACCACCTCCTCCTGCTGTCTTAGGAGACTGATGTAGGCTGCAAAATGAGGAGAATTAAGTGTTAACATGAATAATACCAAGGACTGTGAACTAATTATTCCATTTTATTCTCTGAAAAAGACCCAAAGCACCTACCCTCAATCTCTGATTTTTTTCTCTGTGGCCAAACAGTTTCTAGTAAACTGTAAAATCTCGGTTTTTCAGGTCCAGTGTCTACATAGCAGGTAGAGCATTATTTATAGATCTCCTCTTCAGACTGGAACTGTTACTCTGTGGGAACTGGGGCTATCACTACCTTGAGCATAAAAATGGCTGAAACTGTTATGTGATCACAGGATTGCAGTGGGAAAAACAGGTATAATGAGATGGAAGAAGGGCTTTAGAAGAATGTCACTGTTGTGCCTGACTTTGGACCATTGATTTCCATCCTGCAGGACAAGTTGAATTTGAGTTGTATACACAGCCCAATGGTTACAGAGCTGATGAGAGGAATTCGATCACAAATTGAAGGGCTTATTACAGGCCTCCCTTCTCGAGAGATGGCAGCTATGTGTCTGGGTCTGGCACACAGGTGGGTTCCTAGAAGAGCTCTATTTTATCCCATGCCTATCCCACTCCCGTGTCCTTGGCTACACTGTGTTGCTTCAAGTGTCTCTGAGTATGTGATGTGGTCTCATACTCTGTAAATCAAGGCATGCTTGTATCTGAAATCTTGTTTTATAAGTGAAGGGCTTTCCAGTTTGCACCCACCATTTCAGGAAAGGCTTCATCTTCACCCAGAGTTGATAGCTTTCCTTTGCATGTTACATACTTTAGGATTTGGTTTGAAATGTTTCTGTAGCAGTCAAATGGGTCATTTAAAATTCCAGTGCCACTGAGAGACAAGGTGAAGACATGATTTGCTGATTTTTGCCAGAATAAATACCCATATAATACATGATGTAAATGTTAAAGGCAGAGCTGTCTTCCCACTTTGCTATTGCTGCCTTTTAGGGTTAGTGGAGCAGTAGTTAACTATAAAATTGTTGAATCAGCAACAGGGGTCAAGCAGTTGTTCTGACATGAACTTGTTCTTGTCCATGAGCCATTGGCAAATTAGCTACAGCAAACATAGATGCATGTTTGCTGAGAAAATGGGCATTAATATTGAAAAAGGACTTTGAAGATGCAAGTCCTCGTTGATATCAAGTGCCTTTTAATGTAGCATACTGAGAAATTTTAAACATGCATTAAAGCCAGGCGGTAATAGGCTTTCTTGGACAGTGAGTATCTGTTCCAGAAGTTTATTCTGTTGCTTTATGTTAGAGCTGCTGATATTTGCTACTGAGTAGGTACAGTTTTGTGGATTACCTCCAGCTGCTGCAGAACTGGAAGTGCTGTTGATAAATACTTTTTGTGGGGAACCATGCAGAAAGAAACCAACAGCCAATTTCCTGCCACAGCACTCATGTTCAGTCTGCTGCAAGATAGCTTTAACTTTCCCCTTCACTCTGGTTGCGGGGAATGTGCATGATACGCATGTTGGAGCTGTCGTGAAACTTGTGTCACTGTGGCTTCTGGCCATAGCTAAGAGCAATCAGTGGCATGAAACTTAGCTGGTATGAATGAATGAATGTATGGACAGTTATATTCATGTAAAATAGGAGCAGGTGAGGAGCTGCTCTGCAGCAGGATGTCAGAATGCTGATGAAACTCTATTTCTGTCTCCTCAGCCTTTCTCGATACAAGTTGAAATTCAGCCCAGACAAAGTAGATACCATGATTATCCAGGCAATTTGTAAGTATATTTAGACCTTAAATTATTAATGGATACAGCTTAGGATAGCTGACTTCTTTACATTGGTTACAGAAAAGTATTGCTGTTGATTTCCTCTTAGCATGTTTCAGCTAGGCATAAGGTGTGTTTTCTTAATAGGGTTTTCCACAAGCAGGAACATTTTTATGGTGATGTAAGTAAACTGATGTCCACTTCTTCTTAGCGTAGAGATCAGCTGAAATACAGGCAGTGTTAGTTCTGAGGACTTCCCAACGTGTGTCCCTTCAGAGCAGTGTTGGGAGAATGGGCAGGACAGGATTTTCTGACCACTTTGGTGGCATCTTGCCCAGAGGGAAACGTAGAAGGAGACTCTTTTGTTAGGCTTGTGAAACCCATTGCAGTGTGTAATGCTGCATTCCATCTCCTTGCTTTCTCAATGGTAAACAGACTGAAATTGTAAATGTAGCTGGGGAAGCCCATTCCTTGTTTTTCCTTGAAGACATCCACATCATAATCAGCATGCTTGCTGTGAAGCAGTGGTGAGGAATGCTGTTTGGAATATTTAATTCCCAGACTGTTGTCAATGATGAAACATAGTTAAGCTGAAATTAATGATTTAAATCAGTTCCTTCGTCACTACCACTGAGACAACAGATGGGAATGTTGGTATTGCGTTAATGGGAAATATTTAGCCTCAGGGCTCTGTAGCAATTATATGCTGTGGGTGTTATACTCTTATGTTGTAAATTTGGTTATTGGTCATATCTGGTAAATAGTGAGCCTGATGAATTTGTGTTAGATATATTTACATTATAATGGCAACTAAGGGTTTAAGTACAATCTTTTAAATCAAATAATTGAATACAAGATCAGTTTCTCACCATTAAAATGTTTTTCCTTAAAGTTTATTAGATGGATGAGTTTTACATCAGTCTTGTGTGTAGCACTTTGGCTGACTGAGAGGAAGAACTGGCTGCTGCTCTTCTTCCAGGGAATGTGCTTTACAGCTGTTAAAGGAGCCTGTCCAAGGCAGTCCCAGTGATGAAACTTTCAGGCCACACTCATGGGAATTCTAGTATTTCTATAATTTTGTGCCTGGGATTATGCAGTTCTCTGAAAAGTGAAAGCTTCTAATGCAGCTTATGTTTCATTCCAGTCTTTATGGGATGAAATACTTCAGTTTATCTCCCTTTACACTACTTAAATTTGTTGATTTGAGAGTTTTCCATTTTTAGAAAAAAAGTCCATTCTTCTTTCTTTTAGCACTTCTTGATGACTTGGACAAAGAACTGAATAACTACATCATGCGCTGTAGGGAATGGTATGGTTGGCACTTTCCTGAACTGGGCAAAATCATCACAGATAACCTAACATACTGTAAATGTGTGCGGAAAGTTGGTGAGTAATAAGGAAGCATGAGCCTGGAGAATGTTGCATGTTAGTATGCAGTGCGTTAATGGCACTGATTTGTAAACCAGCCACTCATGACCCTGTGCACGGTCCTACCTTCAGCAGAGTGAATGGGGCCAGAAGAGGAGTACATGCTCGCATCTGTATGTTGATGCAATTTACCATTTTGAAGCTTAACAGAAAGCTAATACCATATAATCGGTCAGTTCTTCATGGACCACCAGCATATCTTCTTAGAATCACAATTAGTCAGCAGGCCAATTGGGAAGTTAGCTGCCAAAAACTGATGTAAAGAGAATTGCTGCCTGTGTGTGGGTGTTCTTGGAGACTGCAACTGCTCTAATTATTCGTAAGAGCAGAAAGAATGACTGCTATAATATTTTGGACATTTCCCTCACCTCTTAGGCATGTGCTTTGTATTTTTGTTTTGTTTTTGTTTGTGGTTTTTGGTTTTCTTTTAAATAATGAATTTTGCAGTCCAGAGAGACTTGTGGTTTTAAGGGAACTTTTTTCCCAATTTTAGGAAGAATCACATACGTTTGGTTAATGGTAAATGACTGCTCGCTTCCTGGAATTCTTTCTTTGCAATCTTGTGTCTGAAAATTTTGCAGCAAGCAGCTACTGGAAAGGTGAAATATGCAGTGTTACAGAATAAGGCTTTTTTCCTAGTTTCAAAGTTAATATTTCCAACATTTCTCAGCTAGTATAAATGTAAAGTCAGAACATTGACATATATTTGGGGAATTTGGAATAGGGTGACAGCAGACTTGACTCACTGTTGTTATTTTGGCCTTTTATTGTTGTCTGTTTCTGTGCTTTTTTTTTTAAACTAGTTTATCTCGCCCACAGCACAAACATGCTTTCATCTGTCCCCCACAGGAGACAGAACCAATTTTGCCTCCTCTGATGTTTCTGACATCCTACCAGAGGAGATCGAAGAGGATGTGAAGGCTGCCGCTGAGATTTCCATGGGGACAGAAGTATCAGAAGAAGACATAAACAACATAATCCATCTCTGTGATCAGGTATGTATGTGTGGATAAATAGCAATACGAACACCACTTTAGTTAGCCATATCAGAGCCTCTTCTACCAAGGAGAGCTTTTCTCAGGGTGTTGCTAACACACCTGTGATGGCAGTGATGATTCCTATATTGTTGCTCTCCTGATGTACAGACATGAGGGTGCACAGTCACTACCTCATCTGAGCCATCCCAGACTGTTGGTATCTGCACAGTCTTCCGAAAGTGGCAGTCTTACTTTTGGGTGGAATTTTGACATCATTGTGCTTTTAAGTCATTGCGATAATGTTACTGTACAGCCTCTTTTTAATCTGTCAGTTTTGAAGCTAGGTGATAAACCCTGGGTTAAAAGTGGAGCACCAAGGCCCCAGAAGAGTTAGAAGCCCTATCCTGCTTTCATCTGGATTGTATGTGAACTCCCTCTGACTTTAGTGGTGCCAGTTGGATCCCTTTGTGACTTTACTAGGGAGTGGCAGGTTTAGGAGTTCCTGTTCTTGGTCTAGCCTGGGCTGCTTTTTTATGTGCATTCTAATTGTGTGTATTTGTATGGAACAACTAAAGAGCATTTATCCCATTTCAAGAGAATGGTGGCAAAGATTTATATGAAAACTGAATGTTCCAAGGTTTTGTCCTAAAGAAAATGTCCTTACTAAGTATTTTTGTTCCACTTGGCTGTCTTTGGCATGTTGTCAACTCCTTTATCAGGAGCTTTGCTGAGAAAATAAGTTGCGTAAGGGAACGAGCAATGCAGATCCAGTATACTTCATGGATGGAGCTCTGCTCTGGGACTTTGCCCTATATAAAGTTTTCTATAACTTTGGCTCAGGGCTGTCTGTGTGTTTTGTTAGTCTCCTTTATTGAAATTCTCAGCAGTTCAGCATTTCGATATATTTAGCTCTTAGTATTTGTTGGTCAGCTAATACTGATGCCTCTAACACAACTCTGTCTGTGCCAGGTGATTGAAATCTCTGAGTATCGGACACAGCTGTACGACTACCTGAAAAACAGAATGATGGCCATTGCTCCTAATCTCACCGTCATGGTGGGTGAACTGGTGGGAGCAAGGCTCATTGCTCATGCAGGTGGGTTACACTGATCAGTGTAGATAAAGCTCAGATGACCTCATCAGAGGTTTTCTCTGAGGAGCTGGCCAGCTAAAAGCATTATGGAAGGCCCTGATGAACAATATCATGGTAAAGGGGAGGGAAGGTAGCTCTTAAGGAATCTTGAGAATACCAGCATAGGCTTGGTAGTAGTCTGTGATGATGCAGTTCTCAGTTGGCCTGAATTCTTTTTGGAATATGAGGGCAACTTAAGTCACTACCTCTTCTGAGACACTTACTGAGCCTCCTGCTGATAGTCCAGACACTTTAAAATGCTGACAAACTGGCATTAGGCTTTTATAGTCAGACTGGCTGAAGGTAGCAGCCTTATTTCAGTTATCTGTGTTGCAGTTCTGTGATGACACGTTCTTGCTGCCAGACTTTGTCAGGAGTAGGCATTACTCCAGTGGAACATGTTTTATTGAGTCAGCCTTCTTTCACGCTGCTGAAATCAGACTAAGACACAGTTAGTTGAAGCATGAACGACTGAAATGGCTTATCTGTCCTTTAGGAAATGAACGTGAAGCAGCTCTCATAGAAATAGATGACTCTGAGCTTTCTGCTTTTGAATAGTGTAGAAATCTGGCCTCCTGCTTCTCTAGCTGCTCTTCTGACTAATTACTGTTGCTGTGTCACCTCCTTCTAGGTTCCCTCTTGAATCTGGCCAAACATCCAGCTTCAACAGTTCAGTTGCTCGGTGCCGAGAAGGCACTCTTCAGAGCCCTGAAGACTAAACGGGACACACCTAAATTTGGCCTTATCTATCATGCTTCCCTAGTGGGACAAACCAATACCAAAAACAAAGGAAAGGTGAGTGGTACAATTGTTTACTAGCTTGACTTTTTCCAGAGCATGAATGTCTGTTGATGAGATGTCTGGAGCTTCGCAGCGAGGCTCTTTCCATGGCTTGCTTTACTGTATTGCTTCATGGTTACGTGGAAAATACCACTCTCCTACAAATCTTTGGATGTCATTCATTCCTGTTTGAAAAAGTGAGTGGGATTGTCCATTCAACACATCTGAGTAATAACAGATGCATTCCCGCTGGCTTTCTCATGGATATGTTACTACTTTCTTCTTCATTATAGTAAACTAAGCTGTTAGAGGCTAACTTAGTGTAACTTGAAAATAACTCTTGTTTTTGTGCTAAATGTAGTAGCTTTTGTGACTTGCTTTTAAAGAGCTTAGGCTTTTACATCGCAGATGAATGAACATGTGTTAAGTTGTGGAGAAAGCTATCCAGTCAGAAACGACACCTCAAAGTAACCTTTGTAAAGGTTGGGGTAGAGTGGGATGTGTACAACAAACGCTGTCTCAGGTGTTTCCCTCTATCAAGAGTTGCATTACCAGTGTTTCAATTTTAAAAGAATTATGTACTAATTGTTTTTTTGCACTAAATGCTAATAGTTTTCTTTTGTTTGTGGATATGGTTTCCACATCAGAGTGAATCATGGTCTTACGTTGTCTTAGCATTTAATATTCTTTTTGGATTTTCCAGATTTCTCGAATGCTGGCAGCTAAAACTGCCTTGACTATTCGTTACGATGCCCTCGGAGAGGATACCAGTGCTGAAATGGGAGCTGAGAACAGACTGAAAGTAGAGACGAGACTGAGGCATTTGGAAGAGAGAGGGGTAAGTCTAGCAGAGGGTTGCATGAAGCTGACAATGTTTATGGCATTATTTTCATATGCTCTGCTTTTCCACTCAGTTGTGTGATCTAGTGTCATTCTTTCTGTATTTTCTAACAACCTTGGCTGGAGTAGTAGGATTTGTAAGCTGGCTACATCCATTTGTTTGTATGTCAGTTTTTCTTGTTTATGTGAGTTTTCATTTACATTACACTGAAAAATCTTGATTTGGAACAAGATGAGTAAGATAGTACCTTTACATTCTACTACATCTCTGTGTTAATTGCAAAGATGTGCTCTGTACTTCTTAGGTTCTTTCTCCTCACCTTAGAAGAGAGCGCATTTGGTTCCCGCCCCCCCTTCGTATTTTCCATCATGGTTCCCCAAAGTCTGCACTCTGGTGATGCTTAGTATTAAGGAGCTTTCTCTGTAGCTAAAGCAAGATATTATTCTGCAAATTGCTGCATTCCTCTCCCATCACCTAATGCATATCCTGTCTCTCTCTACCTGCTGTTCCGTCTGTTGCCATTGGCACAGCATACTGGGAGAATGGAAGGTTCACTTACCTCTTTTAGGTGGCATGCCTGCTGCATGTGACCTTGTAAATGGTGACTAGGTTCAGTCTTCCAAGGTAGGAGATCTGATACTAATGCTGTAGTACTGGCATCGCTAGAACAAAAAAAGAACAAAAAAGAAATCCGGAAAAAACTGACTGCTCCTCCTTGAGCATTTCATGGGAGGTGATAATTCCCATGGAAATGAAAGCAAGGAGAGATGTTGATATCAAAACACAAACTGATCACCTGGCAAGTACAAATTTAGTACAGAATCCACTGTATAGTGGTTTTAAGGTTGGCTTTATGCCAGGCATAGGGTGATACCTGCCCTGACATGCAGTTATCCTTGCAAAAAAAAAAAGTGTGCAGACATTTGAGCTGGTCTTGCAAATGTAGCGGTATGATGGTGTATGTCATGTGGCTGTGGTATGTTTGATCCAGTACTAGAAGTTCTTTAATTGAATTGGGCTCTTGAATAGCAAAATTTAAAAGGCATATGCCTTTCTCAACCTGCGTCATCTCCCTATCACTATTCTGCTCCCGGGTGTAAGACTCATTGTGTACACAAGAGTCTGACCAATAATACAGTATCATAGAATGGTCAGAGTTGGAAGGGATCTTAAAGATCATTGAGTTCCAATCAATTTTTTGTCTCTTTTAAGAGTTGTAGAACTTGTGAATTGTTTTCATTATGAGTAATTTGTTTTTCACTCCTAAATTTTTCTTGTAGATAAGAAGAATAAGTGGCACTGGAAAAGCCTTGGCCAGGACAGACAAGTATCAAAACAAGAGGTGAATAGTGTTTCCTTTCAGATTGGCTGAGTATAAAAAAATGCTTCATATTTTTATTTCTGAGAAGTCTTTTGGTTGTAGGCTGAGTTGACTGAAGAACCAGAAAACATTACCTCAAACACTGGTGACAAGTCCCATTGCTAATGGGAATTTCCATTTTCCCACATTTTACTGTTGTGACAAAGCCACTGAACTGGAGAAACAGTTCTGATTTTCTAATAGTAAATTACTGACATCATCAGACAACAAGTATATTTAGATGTTATCATCAGCAGCCCAAAAAGCTGATTAGTTTGGGGAGTTAATATATAGCATCTTTACTTAACACGTCTGAATAAATTAAATTTGAGAAAATCAGAGTTTGAATTAATTTCTTTTGCATGGAAGCTCTCCTAGAGACTTCCTTGTCTTATTTTTGGAAAAGAAAAAACACTTGTTTTAAGCAAAGGCTCATCTCCTTGTTTAGATCATGTATGTAGTGAGTAATACATATCTTAAATAATAGAGGGTCTGTACTCTGGACACTGATTGAGCAGTTTATGGTGCCTGAAGTGACACTGTAAATTGCAACTGGGACAGCTGAACATCTAAGGATTGGAACAGGTTATTATTAGTCTGAGCTGTGACATCTGGGTTTTTCACTTAATTTGTTTGCAGGCTCCTTGCTTAGCTTGGCCTGCTTATTTTGCCAAACTGTAGAGAGGACAATCGTTCAGCAAAACCAGGGCTGGGTGCTAGTTTTATGAGGGAAAAAATAGCACTGTTGCACCCATCTGCAGTCCCCAAACATACTTCTCAAGCCTAGCTGTAACTTTTTTCCATATGCTCGGCATTTCAAAGTGTAGTGATGGCTGTGATTTCTGGAGCAGCTTTTGAAAAGACAGTGTCAGTAAATGAAGCATCGGGGTGTATAAAGAGGCAGTAGCTTAGGGAGGAGGGTGTTGGGGAGACAACATACATGCTGGGTTTTGACCTCTTGAAATAAGGAGTCACGAATTCCTGCCAGGGCATGTTTCTACTGTTAGACATGCTCTGTAAACGTGTCTAGGCTTGAGGGAGAGACTGCAGATAATTTCTGGCTGTTTGGTTTAGTCTGGCTGCCTAAAAGGGAAACTGACTCAGTCCCTGTCAAGCTGTTCTTGTAGTACAAAAATTGCAGTACTGCAGCTTTATAGATATTGTTTGAAGGGCTAAACTACTGTCCTAAGGAGATTGGCAAGAATCTCTTAGTCTTCTATGGAACTATGGATCCTGTATGAAATACCTACATTAAAGTAATGTTCCAGAAGTTAATTGTGAGGTAGTTTTTAGAGGTGAGATTCCAGTGAAGCATTTCAGTATGCTTTCCAAAATAAATATGAGTGCATTACCTATCTTTAGCATGTTTATTTGCAGATTTATTTTTTTTAATTTTTTAATTTTTATGTATTAGTAGTATTTTGATGATGACAAGGAAGCAAGTGAGCTCTTGCCTGGGTTTAACTGAAGCAGAGTCCACTGTTTGCAAAAGCCTGTGTAATCAATTTCTGTAAAGCAATATACAGTGTTCAGACCCATAAGAATAGTTTCTGATAGATGATGAATCGATCGTACTGTCTGCTAGCATCACCATGTGCTTCCATGCTCTGGGTCACTGCTCTGAGTTGCTTTTGTAATCTGTGCAAGGTAACTACTTCAGATTCCTATTACAGAGAAATTTGGATGCTCAGTATTTGGCTGGGGGGAGAATAGTTTAGCTTTATTGTTTTTAAACTCCTTTCTCCTTCAGTAGGAATTCTGTTCTGAATGAGTAAGAAAAAAGTTGCTTCATTACAATTAGATGATTCAACTGCTCCTGAAAAGATCCAACTAAAGAGCACTGGGTTTCAGCGTGGCTGCTCTTCTGTAGCCTGTAGAGGAGTTTGGGACTGAGCAAAGCATCATGCAGTGTTCAAGAAGAGGCAGTCTCAGACACCGATTAGGTATTCGCATGTCCCATAAGGTCGGACATAGAAGAGATACAGAGATGAGCGTTACCCTGCCTTGTGAGTTGTGCCCTGTGAAGGTAATGGTGGAGAGGCAGCACAGAAAAAACAAAAGTAAAGCTAATTCTGATCCTCTGTGTGTGTATATATATATCCTTTACCCTTAGGGTACGCGTATATGGACCAGATTGTGAAGAGCTATGTACTTGTGACCATCCACAGCTATGATAGAAAGGCTTTCAGTGGCAGAGAGATCAATCTAATGGGTACTTTAAGTGCTCTGTGGAGCCTTGAACCAATGTAAACCAGAATTAAACTCTCTCTTAACTGGTACCTTCTCTTCAGATCCAACAGTTGTACCCCTGTAGTCATGGTTACTGATGAGCCATTCACGTATTGAAGAAAGGGCCTCTCTACCTGTAGGTGCTTTGTGAGTTGAGCAAGGTTGATTTGCAAGTGTTCTTAGGAGGCAGTGTTGGAAGTTTTATGTTCAACTGCAGGATCTTACCTGGGGACTCTCTCTTCTTTTCGCTACTCAAACTGACTTGGTTTCTTCATTACAGTGAAATAAAAATATTTGACCCATCTGGTGACTCTACGCTTCCTGTTTCAAAGAAACGCAAAATTCAAGAGGTGGAAGAACCAGACACAGAGGTTGCTGTGAAAGCAAAGAAGTTCAAAGCAGAGATGAAAGGTTAGTTGCTGCATCTGTGCTGCTGGCACGTTGCTGCATGCATCACGCAGTGGGGCTTAACATTTAAAGCCAGCCACAGTACCTGGTTATTCTCATTGGGTATGACAGTGTAATTAAAAAAAAATAATAGTTCATGGACTAACACCAGACTGCAATCATTTTACTTTAAATATCTGCTTTTAAAGAGTTGTAAGCATATAAGAACATTTTAAAACAAAACTCTACACATACTCTTCTTCTTGCAGAATTTCTTGATCAGCGGATTCGTAGTTATTAGGTCTCAGTATCTTGAAGATGACAAAGCTCTTCTCTGTAAAACCAGAACTTGCCCAGTTTTCTTCAAAGAATACTGTTTTATTCTGTATAGAAATGTTCTCTGGCATGTTTCAACATATAAGCACTGAAGGTCAGAGTTTGAGGTGAAATGACACTTGGAAATTTCAGTCTGAATTTATGTAATACATGAAAAATTGTTATTCTCTGGCAAACTGAAACTGAATTATGGCCACAGTTCTTTTTTTCTCTCATGAATTACTGTGTGATGAAAGATTTTTGGACTGTGACTTCAAAATAATCTGGTTTTATATTATGGTTCATTTTAAGAAGCATTCTCTCTTTTCTTTTCTCCAGTGTGCACTTTGGCACCCCTAAATGGCTAGTACTTGCTATGACAGTGGAGTACCCATTGTGTAACTTGGGAGGGGAAAAAAAGGAAGAGGAAGATGACTCTCTAAGTCACTTCTGTGAGACCCTGAGCCAGATCTGGGCATGAGCTACTCCCAAGTTTTGTCAACCAGCCACGCTTGCAGCAAGTGAGGGCTGTCAGAGCCTTCCCTTTCTGCCCTTCTCTGTGCTTCTGTGTTCTCGAACATCAGAGTATAGTTACACTGGTTCTGTACCTCTCCATGCTGGGCTGATGCTGAGGTGTGATCTTTCCACATGCTACTTGGTTCATGGTGCCTGTGTACGTGGATCAAGTAACTTGTAGGAACTTAAACTTAGCTGAAAATTAAAGTTGCACCAGAGGGAGAATCCTTTGTGCTATAAAGCTGAGATCTGTGCCCCAGCTTGTTCTATTGCGCTTATCATAATGAGACAAGGACACATGAGTACTCTGGAGGCTTGAACTTTGCCCGTTCACTTTTTTGAGATTGTGGGTGTTCTCACAGCTACTGCTTTTGATAATCTTTTGAACTAACTTCCCTTACTGTAGTCTCTGAATTGTTCCCTTGGGCTTCGCTTGCATTATCAAAGCAAGTGTTGACATCTCACAGACATGAGCTGCTCACAGGTGAAATATTACATTAATTTCCAGCCTGTTCTTTTAGAGAATGAAGAGGCTATTTAGGTTCATAAAGATATTATTCAATCGTTCATGCCTTTATTCACAAAACCTGCTTGTGTCTGCTTCCTTTGCTTTATTGAACATTGATACTTCCTGATCAGCTTAGCAGGTATCCTTGAGCTACCAAGAAATATTTGAGCAGTAGACAGTGTTGAGAGTACTTGTGGACTACCAAAATCTGTGCTGGTTGTTTTGACCTGAAGTATGGGATTCAGATGTATTGCTTTTCTGCCTGAAAGAGTAGGGCATCCTTCAGATGTGTCGTTCATAGCTTCTTTTTTTTTCCCAGTTCTTTGTGTCAACTGGGTCATTTTATTTGGCTGCTTGGGTATTAGAGCTAGTTGTAGCCATTGCTTCAGGCTGTGGAAGAAGTGTTTTCTGAGAGCTAATTTATCTCGTATCACCCATATGCAGAATGGTTTGGGTTGGAAGAGACCTTAAAAGATCATCTTGTTCCAACCCCCCTGCATGGGCAGGGATGCACTCATTAGACCAGGTTGCTCAAAACCCCATCCAGCCTAGCTTTGAAAATCCCTTCAGCCTGCACTCTTGAACCCTTTAAAATGTGACTGCCCCATGTTTGCAAACTCTTGTATTTGACCATGCAGCAAAGTACATGGATTGCATGGACACTGGCTAGACAGACCATGACCTTGCTCTTTTCCAGTATAGTTGGTATGACTACACAGTGTGCTTGAGGGGTGGTGGTTCAAGAATTTTGAGTAGCTCAGTAAGTTCCATAATACATAGAAGGAGGTCCCATCATTAAGATTTATGTTGCATGTCCACTTGAACATGCACGAGTCTTTAATTTTTGCTGTTCTTAGTTCTATTCTTTTGATGAAGTGCTCTATTAAGCTTTTCCCTGGTCAGAAATTATACATCCAGACATAGTATTGTGAAAGAAGTCTCTCCCCTCTCCTTCCCCATGCTGTTTGTGCAGCTGCATGATAAATGGCAGTGGTGGAAAAGCAGTCCAGAAAAAAAAAAAAAGGAATTTTTCAGGGAAAAAAAAAAGAGTTTTTCAGCCAGATCAATTTAGATCCAGTTTGTATTACAAGAGGAAGGTAAGGGACGGGAATAAGCTGGGAAACTGCCACTTAAAAGTGATGTGTCAAGCTACTGCTTTAGTATTTGTTGTAAAGGGGGACAGTATTTTGAATTGTGCTAGCCTAAAATGTAAATGTTACTGCAAGATGAGAGCCTCGGTGTTTTCTCTCTCCCCAGTTGGGGTGCGGGTATGGCAGTACTTTGGACAGGAACTGCTGGTGGAAGGATACTGCCTGAAACAAGTTATAATCCACTTAAGGTGCTGTCTGTTAAAACATGTTTTAATGGTGAGGGAAGGGAAGTAGGACAGGTATTTTTGTGACTACAGTCTCTGAAATTGAATGTGGCTAGACAGAATGCATCCCACCAACAGAGCTAGCCAGTGCGCCCAGTGAAGCGCTCGACTTGCACTTAAACATCAGGATGAAGTAGCAGCTAGTCACTTGGAAAGGTCTCTCTTGAAAAGAGAAATACCACCTTAAATTGATGGAGTGAACCCTGCAAGACCCAAAGCCTTAAATAACATCAATATCATGACATGGTGTCTTTATTGAAAGGCAATATGACTTGATTCTTTACATGCAGAGAATCATGTGGAGGAGGGAGGGAGGGTACATCAGGCTTAGTAAAAACTGGTGGACAGTGGGTGTGTGGAACTATTGCTGGTGACCTCCAGCACTGCACAGAGGCATCAGTCAAACTGCTCTTCCAGGTGCTGCTTTCTGTGCCTTGGTGCCTGATTGTAAGAGCTGTTGGCTTTCTTGTCAGCTGCTGTGTATCGCAGAGAAACCCCACTGGGCTTGAGTGACTTAGAAGTGTAGCACCCAGAGAGGAAAGACCAGCCCCCTGGAGCCTTTATCCTCATTCTGCCTAGGTACAAATACGTGAAGTCTTGTGATGAGCTTTGCTAGAAAGCAGCAACTGAAATCTTCAGGATGGTGTCTGCTGCTAGCTCTGAGAAGTGACAGTGCCTATGAGTGCACAGTGTGTCATACATGGTCGTAAATTGTGACAGGTCCTACTGCCTGCTGTGTCAGACTTGATGACATGTCGGGTAATAACAAGAAGTTGTTTTTCCAAGGTTACCACCCAACGTTTTGCTTGAAAATGCATAGCTTATCAATCCAGCTGAGTGAAAATGAGTCGCATAGCAAAATGTTACATGTATGCTCCTGTTGTGCTGTATGGCTTTAATGTAGTTCGTGCTTATTTTTCAGCTACTTCTTATTTCCCTGTGTCATACATAGGGAGGTAAGGAGACTTATTTTTACACGTGTCTTGAATGCCTTATGCTTACACACTGTTCACTGTGAATGATGTGTATGACAGAATCCACTTACAATTATATTTACCAGTTCCTTTATCTGGAACCCTTTGCTGTTTTGCTTCTGGCATTTTTTAATGTCAGAAAACTGCATGTGTTAGCCGGCTGTATTTTCCTCTAGACATGTCTAAAAATCTTTTACCCTGAAGCCAATTTTTTTGTCTGAGGCAGAGATTGAAGTGCATTTTTGACTCTCATAATCCTTCTGCTGCCATGAGGAACTAAACTTGTGACAAAGTACAGTCAAGATGTTAGCAGGTTGTGTGTTTGGGGTTTTTTATAATCACAACTGGTTTTGTTTCTCTTCTTTTTGTAAGTGGTAAATAAATATGCTTCAAAATGAAATTGATTCATTTTCTGGAGGACTACAGTGAGAAAATTACTTCTTGAGTCACACCTCCAGTACAGAAAATTTTACAAACCATGAACACCACTGGTTTCAGCATCTCAGTATTGTAGCTACTGAAGGAGAATGGTTGTGACGTCGTGAACTTGCTGATGAGTACTACATACTGAGAAAACTTTGTGTCTGGCACTCAATTGGTGCAAATAAATTTAACTTGGGTATGCTCCAGGAACAGCCTGGCTACTGCATAGGCTGTCAGCTTAGTAATCATTTCTGTTTAGTTTCTTTACCTAGAGACTTCTAAGACTGTAGTATATTTTCTAGAAAATGAGCAGTAAATCATAGTGGCTTTGCCACTGTGATTAGATAGGCCAGCTGTTGACAAATAGTTCTGAAAAATAAATGTAAGAGGGCATTAGTAAATGTTCCCTTGGGTTAACATTTCTATCAGCTTATGTAAATAATCGAATTACTGTCTTCCAGGACAGGAAAGAATTTCTGCTTTTGCATTAAATGCTTTATGTTAGCTCAGCGTTAAGAGATCTGTGTGTTTGCCAGTCTAAATGGTTAAGAAAACTGGTCTGCTTCTTAGCAAATTCCCAATGTCAAGATAGGGAAATCAGTTGTGAACAAATTACTGCTGGCTGAACACATTTCTAATGTGGATTTTAGAGTCGTTCCACTGCTTTTGTGATGCTGGTGAAAATATTTGCCAAACCATGGACAGTCTGTTTTCAGAGTACGTGAAGATAATTTGGCAGACAAATTAAAATACATAAGCTTGTTTTAAACTTTGGGAGCAGCATATAGGAGTGGTGTTTGCACCAAGTGCGTATAGTGCTGTCTGAACATTGTCACTTGTGTCTCAGGTAATGGTATATTTTGATTGTACCAGGGAGTAGTCATGCAGATAAGGGCAAAGTAAAGAGAAAATAGGTGTAGAGAGATTTAAAGAAGAAGTGGTGTGGTATTAAGCATTTTGCATCTGTACTATCATCACTGCATCCTCTCACATCTCAAAGAAAGCTTTTCCTTTTACACTTCTGACAACCTGCCTTTCATTTTGCTTCCTTCTGTGATACAGAAGAGACAACTGTAGAAGATGATGAACCTGTCAAGAAGAAGAAAAAGAAAAAGGATAAGGAAAAACAAGCTGAAGAAGAGGAGGTGGGCCCCATGGTTGAGGTGAGGCAGAATTGCTCAGCTACCTGATCCTTTATGGGAATGGATTATCTACAAAACATATGGAGGGAGGGGGAAAACATATTCTTATCTGTATAACCCAATAGTATGCAAGGTCAGTTTTGCTATAGTAACTTTTATTTATTGTATTCATGACTATAATGTCCAAGAAGATTTGCATTACAAAATAAGGTCTGGGAAATCTGTGACTAATGCCTCCGTGTACCAGGAGAGGTTCCCTTCCTTTCCTCTACCCAGCCCTAGCTTTAGTCTTCTCTCCTTCTACATGCTTTCTAGTGGAGAGGGTGTCCCTTAGTGCTGATCCACAGGCATCTCTCTACTGTTTAAGACCTGTAGGGAGCAGAGGCTGCACCTCCTGAATTGATGAAGCAGCATTTGATGCCTCCAAGCAACAGTATACTGGACAAGACCAAACCCAACTAGTTGCTCCGTTTTGAAATCCTGTTCTTAACATGGGATTTCATTTTCTCTCCTTCACTTAGGGCAGCTACACTGCCTGAAGCAGCCTGACCACAGTGCTGACAGCACAGCTTCTCTTGTCTGCTGGCCCCACCGTGCTGTAAACATAGAGTACATTAGTGGAAGGGATAACATTAGAGGAAGGGAACATCTCTTGGGTTGTGCTTTGCTGAGTGTGGCAGCTGCTGTGATGCTTTCAGTGTGAGCTTGGTTGCCTAGATACATGTGTTGCTCTGCTTCTCCATTATGGTTTGTTCATAGCAACATTTGTTTGTTTGCAGAATACAGAGAAAAAGAAGAAGAAAAAGAAGAAAATGAAAGACGAGGATGAAGACTGAGGATCAGGAGGAAACATTGCTCTTGGACAGCTGCTTCAGAGTGGCATTTCTTGACATAATTTCTTTAGTGTCTTGCAGAAAACTAACTTCCTTGTGTTGCCAGAGGGCAAGGAGATGGATTTGATAACACTCTTCTGCCCTGGAACAGGATACCCCAGTGTCTGCTACTTAGGAGGATTGCTGTATTTTTGCAGTTTCTTTTGTTGAAAAGCTTGCAATAGATCCTCTTTTCACATGCAGTCTCCACTGATAAGGAATAAAAACATTTTTATGGAGATTTTGTGCCTTTGTCTTTTACTTGTTCGCTGGTTTTCTGACCATTATAAGGACTATTTCTAAGATTTATTGTTTTCAATGAATGATTAGGAAAAAAAGTTTTCTAAATGTGTAACTGTTCTGTTGCAATTTATTCTCTAAGGAATTCAAAGGTTGTAATATTCTTAAGTTCTCCATAAAATTGATACAAATATCTCTGCATAATATCAAAGATAGGTTGAACAGCTAAGGTGCATTATTGAGTCTGTGCTGTAGTTCTCCTGAGAAAGCGTGCTTGGTTTTTTAATTATTTTTCAAACATTACTTCTTCAGTTATCTGATAGCAATGCTGAAAAGATGAGCATTTTTTATTAGTAGCAGAAATCAGCCATTTGCCAATTTTGCTGTTCTCTGTAGGTGATACAGATACACTGAGGTAGCATCATATGATCAAGATCCTAAAGCTCTTGAAGCTTTATGGTGGAAAAGGAAACAGTTTTTATTTGACTGTCACTCAGTTCATAATTAATATGAAAAGGTATTTTTTTTCCAACGTGTAGTGGTAGATTATTGCCTAAACAAAATAGCAGTGCCTTTAGCTGGATAACATTTGGTAACTGCAGCCAGTTCAGCTGGTGCTTTTCTGTGGAATACAGCTTATTGACCAGATCCTAGTACTTAAGTGCCTGTGACTTACTTACCTGTTAGTATAAGTGCATATACTGAATCCCTAACAAAATTGGTAATGTGTTTATTAATGCAGTTCTACCGGCATCAAGAACACAAACTGCATTTTTTTTTTCCTCAGGAAGGTTGCATTGAGTTCAAATAATGTAATTGAGGCTGGTGAAGAAGAGTCCTGAAACAGGGTTGCAACTGTCTCTTGTCCCAGGTGTTGCGTGTGGATCCTTCTGTTGCGCTGTCTGCAGTCGCTGATGTTTTACTATGCAGAGCTCTGGGTTGTCTGGGAGTACTGAGACCTTTCCAGTTCATCTGCTTTTGGCTAGACAAGTAAGATGAATTTAAGCTGAAATGTTTGAGTGGGCAGCAAGGGTATTAAAAGTTATACACAATGAGATGGAAGATTTGGCTATTGGTGCCTTTAGTTTTTTATTGTAAATGCGTTTTCAAACAAGTCCTTACAGATATGAGAGTTCAGTTTCCTCTGAACTATTAACGTAGTCGCTTCCTCAAAAGTATCAAATAAATTATGTATGTGCTGCTCAGAAACTGTCCTGTATAATACACCCTTATCAGAAAATTTGTATGAACATTGGTTGCTTTGTAAGTCTAATCAGTGAGATCAAAATGGAGAGAAGTTATTTTAGCATGGCCACTTTTCCCTCCCTTTTGCTTTGCTTTTGCTAACAAGGGAACAAAATTCACCTTTTTTCTTACATAGCACATTTTAGTGGTATGTGATTGCAAGCCAATGTCCAGTGCAGGCCAGCCTCCATAGCACAAGTCAGCTGTTGAAGCTTAGTTGTGAAGCAGCATGTCTTTGCCTTTCCTCCTGCTCCAGTGTTGGGAGTGTTAATTTCAATATCAAATTAACTAGAGCTTTTACTCTTTCAAAATTTCTGAAATGCTGTAGGTTTTTTGTTTTTGCTGAATGAAACTCCTTTGAATTAAAAAAAGCTCTGAGAGCTCCATGTGTGACCCAGAAATACTGGGTGGAGAACAGGGATCAAGTTTTAGGCTTTTCAGTCGTGGATGGACTATGCAGTTATCTGCCACCACCCCTCTTAAGCAGGTAAGGAAACAAGTACTCTGGGTTCTGGTTTGAACTGTTAAACTCCTCATCTTCAAAACAATAAGCTGCATATCCCCAAGGGCTGCTGCTTGGTAAGTATGTTCAACCTGAGCACTAAATATGATCAGTGAAAATAAACAGTAGTGGTAGAGTGCAGTCATTGTAGGCCAGGATCACTGCATTTCAAGTTGCTTATCAGTTCAAGCAGATAAGACTGGTTTGCTTGCGTGTGTTTTCCACAAACAAAGGTCTGGGCATTTGTGTACAATCTTGCACCTTAAAATAAGAATAATAATAAAACTACAGGTGTAGTTGGGAAATGCTATAACCTCTTTGCACAGAGAGATGGTTCTTACCCAAGAAGTAGGAACAGGCCTTTTGTTGGGATATTTTTGCAATAGAAGTTTGTCCTGAGGTTTGTACAGCCTCTCCTATAAGAAATAATCATGCAATAGGGCATTTATTTACTATCAGTCACTAATCTTTGTGAGGGAGTTAATCCATCCAAAAATGGATCTTTTACTTTGTCTATTGACAAACAACAAGCTACAGTTGGATTAAGGATATGTGCTTTTGAGTTGCTTGAATGCAGAAGGAAGAGCAAGTCAGAGGGATGATCGCACTTCAAGCAAAACAGCAAGATCTGTGAAACAGAAGAATCTAAAATACTTTAATATGATCGATCCTTAGAGCATTTTATCAGTATGGGTTACTCTAAAATAAAGCTAACAGTGAAAAATGGCCAATGAGCTAGGGCTAAGCCTAGAACAACGTGAATGAAGGTGTTTCAAGGGATGGTTTACAGTTTGAAAGCATCTTGCACGTGTTCCTTGGATGTTAAATGTTCCTTGCACGTTAAACCCTCTGTCCCCAGGTCCTGCCTTCCTGGGATATAAGACGGGCTCTGCTCACTTCTTTCCAAAATCTAGTCCCATGTTGATTGAGGGCTGGAGAGACAGCCTTGCTTCATAGCCCAAGTTAATTCTTAATCAACAGCCAACAGTTCCCTTAATTGTGTGCTTGCAGACCCTGCCAGGTGAAGGCTGTCCCTCCTGGGGAAGGGGTTACATGCAGCCTTCACTTAAGGATGCAGGGGGGACAACCACCAGTCCAGCATTCTGGGAGCTCCCCGGTGGTCATCTAGTAACAGTATGGCTCTTCTGCCCGGGCTGGTGACAACCCTTCATTCTGAGGGGACCAGTTTTGTGAAGCATGTTGGGCCTGACTGGCTTCTGGGCCGAGGTGCTGGGGGTCTCATACCTGCTTCTCTCCCTATTGTTTGTACTGATCCCAAAGGAAAGCTGTGCTGGCTTTGGGTTTTCAGCTGAAGAAGCCAAGTGGCAGGAGTGCCTCGCAAGGTTAAAGTGGTTTGGGTTTTTGGTTGTCTGGCTTTTTTGGTTGTTTTTTGTATTTGCAGGGGGTTTTGCCCCCCCCCCCTTTTTTTTTTTGTTGGTTGGTTGGGGTTTTTTGTGGCGTTTTCTGCTATTTTTTTCCCTGTTTGAATTGGGGAGCAGTGTACCATGCCCCCTTCTCTGCTCTGCAGGAAGGATATCAGCAAGCGCAGGAGCTGCTCGCTATTTGCTCCTGCTGGGGCACCTTCTCATCAAAGACATTATTTGGCTTTTTTTGTAGCTGTTTTGCACTGTGAAAACTGTTTTCAGGAAAATGAGTGTTTTCTTCAGGCTAAGACTGTAGTCTTTTGGAAAATGTGTTTGGGTTGTTTGTATTTATTTCTTTTTCTTTGTTACTTGGGAATTTGCCTGACAGTGTTCCCTGTGCATGACAATTTGCTTGCATGGGACCATTGCAGGGATGTGGCCACAGCCCTGCCCTGCCCCATAGCAGTCCCTCACCCTGGTTCCACCTCGCCATGGATGTGCACTTCCTTCTAGGCATCTCCTGCTGCCTGTGGGCATCCTGTTTACTCCAGCCATCTACAAATTGTTCCTCCCACCCACAGGCACACACCCTGTGCGTGTCTTCCCTTTATCTGCATCTATGTGTAGCAGCTCTTGTTGGGAATCAGAGGGACCCTGTTTTTCCCCACTACAGGGAATGGAATGGGCAGGCATCCTACATTCCAGACACTGGCTCTTCTGCTCCAGAGACAAGGAGCTCCCCAGAGCCATCCTGGAATTTCGTGTGCCCCTGTACTGGGAGGTACCTCCTAAGACACGGGAGATAACTGCCTAGGGGTTATGAAGCCTGCTGCTGGAGAGGGACAGAATCGCTGCTTGCCCATCCCTCTAGAGCTGTTCCTGCACATGGAAAATCCCAAGAGTCGGCTTCCTGCTGTCTGTGCCACATCCTGGTGTCTGCATGCTCCTGCCGCAAGGCTTCACTTTCTCTGGAAAAAATAATAATTTTATTATAAGCGATAGACAGTTCAGCAGTAGCTTCCTTTCTTCCCTAGGGAGAAGCACAGCAGTATGTTGTCTTCTGGAGTAGCTTAACATTTTGAATAGAAATCTTGCTTTCTTAATCGTCAGGCTCAGACCCTGTGCCTTGCCCCCACAGAGCTGGTGATGCCCTAGGGCCAGAAGCTACATTCTTGGGCTAGCATGCAGCGTTGCCAAATGCTCTGTCCATGCTTATGGACTTGCATATGCCTAATTAGCTCCTGTTAGAAATCCAGGAGCTTCTGCAGTGAGAGCCCGTCCTCTATGGGTGAGTCCTAGCTCTGAGCTTTCATAAATTTTCTTTCCTTTAGGCACTGCCTTATTTCTTAAGCAAAAGGTTATTCCTCTCCTAGCAGCGAGCATCTCTGTGTTCAGTGACTCCATGTTTTCAGTGGTAATAATCTATGGTAGAAAGATTTTTCCGATGTTCAACTTCTCATCCCAGTTACTGGCTAATAGAAACAGCAATTTTTTTCTCTACAGAGCTCAAGCAAAATGTGAGGGGCTGATGGTGATGCACTGGTGTGAAATTTGTGATCTACACTGAAGAGAAAGGGCTGGGTAGGCTGAAATGTTGAGACGGAGAAGTGGGGAGAGCTGGGCTGCTGGCTGGGAAGCCAACAAGGGTTCCAGATCCAAGGGAAATAAGGAAGAAAATCTTCTGCTGTTTGGATCACAGTCCGTTGGGTTTGCCAGCTTTAATCTCTGATCTTCGTATTCCACCTCTTAAAAACTTGAGATAATGCCTTCCAAATCCCGTAAGTGTACAGGGCTCTCATTATCGCATTATTTATGAAGCAGTGTAAGAGCGCTAAATAGGATGTGATGTAGAAGTGTTATGAAGAAGAGGAAGGAAACCTGTTTGACAGTACAATGGCTGCAAGCGAGGCTGTCTAAGTCCACGATGAAATATCTCTTGATAAAACTGCAGCCAGTCTCAGGGCAGCCATGTTAAATTTTTTCTTCTTGAAGAAGGAATTAAAACCAGCTGTGCCAAGATACAAAACACTTCCTTTTGCACCGTGACAAACCATGTTCGCTTTAGTAGCAGTGTAAAAGCACATTTTAAAATGATCTTTTTAAAACTGGTGTGACACTGGGTGGGTTGGGAACAGCACCGAAACCTGAGTTCAGGCTTTATTGCTGCTCTCTGCTGCTGGATCAGCAATGCCATGCTAAATGGAAGCTACCATGGATGAGAGATGGGCTGTTATTTATACAGCTATGAACGTAACACCAGAGATAAAGATAAATGCAATATAATTGCCAATTACTCAATCAGTGTATTGTGACATGCTGAAGCAATAATGGGCCGTGCTGCGGCTTCCTCCCCGCGGCCAGCCTGCCCACACCCGCCTGGGAACGGCAGGACAAGGTAAAAACCTTATGTGCCCTTTAGTACCGTTCTCCACGTTTTTGCTCAGTTGACAGCAGGCAGGCGTAGGAGATGCCAGGCAGGGTGAAGAACAAGAGGTCTCCTGTGCCTGGACCCAGCCCTGCCACCTGCAGCACAGGGGGGCTGCGTTGAAGGGGGGCTGGGTGTTGGTGCTTTCCTGTGGGACCCCTGGGCAGGAGCCCCTTGCGCTCCTCAAATCCTACTGAGGGTTCTGAAGCAGGACTGACATGTGGTCTTTCCAGGAGGCAGTTTCAGCTGCCACGATGGGTGCAGACAGCTCTTGCTTCCTGTTGCTGCATGACAGCACCTCCATCCAAATCGTCATATCCATCCATTGCATTTTAAGCCCGGGGGTAGAGTGCCTTTGGGCTGTGGTAACTAAATGAAATAACTAAAGATGTGGAAACCATCCCCAGCATGTTCTGCACATGTGAATCTGTCACAGGTAGAAAGAGTGTAAAAATAGAAATCCAAGTTCCAGGATACGTACTTTCAAAGCATCTTTTAAAAACATCATCAACAACAAACCGAAAAAAGAAGCCTTTGTCTAGACGCTTGTTTCCTAATGCCGAATGCCAGGAGTTATTGCTCCAGTACCTTTCTGGAGACTTTCTGGCTGGGGAATGTTCTCTTTCCAGAGGAAATCCTTTTAACTTTCAGCAGTTCAAGACTCTAATTGGGTGAAATAATAGCTTGGCACTCCCCCAAGCAATATGATTTTTATCTTTTTTGTTGTCTGCAAAAGTCTGGCTTGTTCCAATCCTATGAGTCATGGAGGGAATATGGATGTTGGACCGCCCTGGTATCCAGGGATGGGCTTCTGGTGAGAATGGGCATGGGGTCCTCGGTGACCGTGGAGGTCTGAGACATCCTCCACAGAGCTGCCGCAGTGCTGCCTGCCCCTCTCCTGCCTTTGCCAGTGCTGATGTTGGCTTGCTGCTGATGTGCATGTTTCTAGGCATCTTTATTCTCATTAAGTTATTCAAAGGGGTTTTTTTTTGTTGTTGGCTACTGCTCTGGTTTCTCCAGGTGACTCATCTTACAATAATTATGGATTCATGCTTTGTCTTTGCCAAATGCTAACTATTCATCAGCTTGAACTAGCATGTTTTGATGTCTTCAGTGGAGACTTAGATTTTGATGGTTTATTTAGCCCAGAAATAAGCCTGATAGAGTAAACACTGGAGCTTTGAACGTCTCAGGATTTTTTTCTGTACGGTGGAATAAACAAACTGAGGTATTTAGCACAAGTCTCTTGTCCTGGAAAAAGAATACCTCAAGCCTCAGGGCGCAAAGCAGCAGCCCTGGTTTTTGCTGTAAGTACCATGCATTCCTTGTGCCCCTGGGGCTCCGCAGACACTGATATGTGGCTCTGGCACAGGAGGGGACCCTCTGGCCGGGCCCTGCTGCTCCCACGCTCGAGGCCGAGTGCGTGCCAGGGACCACAGCTCACCCATGTGAGGACGAGGCATTGGTTTTACATCAAGCAAACAAAACACAGCAGGAAGCTGTGTGGATGATCTTGTCTCAGGTCTTGTCTGGCTCATTTGAGTTTATCACCAGGAGGTTGAATACAAACAGGACTGCACCCATCCTGACCCTGCAGCTCCTCCCTGTGCTGTCAGTGGGGCTCCTGTGGGGCTGCAGGTGCTAGTTTTAGCCTCCAGACCTCAGAAAACCGGAACAACACCTCATGCCTTGCTGTTTCCCACCTCCATGGTGAAATTTCAGCTGCCCCTGAGCTCCCCAGCTCACACTGTCTTCATGTCCAGCTATCCTTCCTTTGCAGTGGCTTGGGGCAATGGGGAAAGGACCAGAAGCAGATGGAGATAAGCAAACCAGGAAACTATGCTGCATAAAATACCCTCAGGAGAGGGGGATGCACAAGGCTGGGCTGCACAGGACTGGATTAAGCTAAAATGAAACCCGGATTTCTCCCTGAATCCTTGCTTGCTTGAAGCAAGGCATCCAAGCAGCAAAACCTCCATCAAGAGGGAAGTGGTGGGCCTCTTCATGGACCCTCTGAAGGTCCTTGTTGTCTCTGTATGTCCGTGGGATAGACTGACCAGATGCAATCAGAGGCTAAATCTGGGAAGACAACCAAGCAACCAAAACAAGCTAATGGGACGTGAGTGCATACATGTTCGTATTGCACTTGGTTTGTGAGCAGCAGGGCCTACGTGGCTGGCGGGCTATCAGTGCCATCATTCACCTGCTGCCACTCTTGCAGGAGCAGAATTTAATTGTCCTTCTCTAAACGGTACCACTAGATGCATTTCTTCCTGCTGCCACCATGAACTACCCACCAGGCCAGCAGCTCATACCTGCCTGGAAGCACTAGCCCTCACGATTTGCTTCCTAGCTAGGTTTTGTCACCGAGAGCAAAGCAGCCCCTGGTGCAGGTGGCCTCACAGCCAGGGTCCTAGCTGCCTGCTTGGGACAGTTTGCAGGTGAGGTGGGCTAGAGGAGCTCAAGGCTGTCTCACCTCATGCCAAGGTCTCTGGCATCCCTTCCCGGTGCCAGCTGCCCAGGGAGGTTCAGAACAGTGCAAGTAAGCAGCGTGAGGGGGCTTCCGAAGGCAGGACGTGACGCTGTTTCACTTGCGCCGTTTGCATTTGCTTCTGTTTCTGTGCTACTGTGCCCTTTTCTGACAAGGAGCTCCTGGTCTCCTGCCCCAGTGCTGCTTCCCTTGGGGCATTTTTTTCCTTCTCCTTTTACCATCTTTACAGCTTGTTTTCCTTCCTGCATCTGCAAGGCTGCCTCCAACAAAGCCCTGGCAGACAATCTTATCTTGCAGCACAACCAGTCCTGCCCCTTTCACTGCAATATCTCGTCCGCTCAAGCATTTGGCTGGATCAAGGACCCCGCTGGGGAGCTGCACGCACCCCTGCCCCCCGATGCTGGTGGCTTTGCCCTCTGGCAGGGGTACGGGCAGAGCCACATCCCGGCAGGGAGGGCAGGAGAGGGGCAGCTGCAGGAGCTCGACTGTAAAAAGGCACTCGAGAGAGGTTTGCGCTGTGCTTGCTGTTTCTGGAGGGGAATGCTATTAATTAAATGGGTATGGGAGATGACTGAATCTATTTTTTTTTCCCTCTTGGCTCATGCACTTGATTTGAAAGGCCTTTTATCTTTTTTTCTTTTTTTCATGAGTTTGTGGTTTTAGTATTTTGGCGATCAAAATAGTTCTGCTCCAGAGCATCTGTGGGAAAGGGCCTCGCACCTATTTCAGGAGAAGAGGTTTTAAAACCCTGCAGGGGAAGAGAGATTGAGAACTCTCATTGCTTATGCCTTGAAGCAGATATTCCTGATAACTAATGCACCTGAAACTATTAAAGAAAGTGCAGGTACAAATAGCCCTAAAAATAATTAAAGAAAATGAACCATTCCTTTTGCCCAGCCACACCCTGCAGACCAGGAAACATTTTATCTTATGCAAAAAAGTGGAAAGCAATTTACTATTCCAATCGGGGCAGTCTGCAAGTCTCACGACATTTGCTTTGTTTACGTTGCTGGGGCAGGATGGTGAATTTAGTGGAGCTGCAAGTGAAAGTTGTCATTCTCCAAAGGTCTGTAAAAGTTTTATGTCTCTCAAAAAGTAAGAAACCCAGAGTTACTGGGTGCAGCATTTCAGACAGGCCCAACTCTCGATAACATCAGTTATTTCTATTTACTTTTAAAGGTACTCACAAAGGGCCTTGTGAGACTGTGTGGATAGGTAAATGCTCAAGATTACTTGTTTTGTAGTGAAGGTTAGAGCCTCCTTCAGTAACCAGCCATATGTTTTATCACATTGTTTACCTTTTTTTTTCCTGAAGTCCAACTCCTGTGCATCATTTTACCAATGAAAGGTGCCGAGGAATTGCTATAAACCACTTCTGTCAAATGCTGTAAAGTCCAGAGCAGGACCACAAATACTCTCTTTTACTAAACATCTTCTGATGCGCTGGGTTTGGATTTATTTTTGCTGTGCTGCTGCCTCCAGCCCTTCCTAACTGGTGTTTCCTGGAGCCTCCTGACAGTCTCTGGCCACAGGTGGTGAGAGCAGATGCATCCCCTCACCAGAGAAAGCTGCACCTGTTTGCAGGGATTTGCACAAGACTTCCCTGGAAGCCAAAGCCGATGTGTGCAGGATGACGGTGGAGGTGGATCCTCCAACACCTTGTGATGTCGTGGTGAGTCACAAGCGCAGACACTAGAGGCACAGTATCCTGTGACAGTATAAGAGCACAGTCCGAGTGTACCTGTGCAATCTGAAAGTACAATCTAGGGCATAATCTAAAAGTAGCTCCAGGCATTAAGGAAAAATCAAGTGTTATATGCCTCGCCATATAGTCAACAAAAAACCCCACAGTGGTTTTACAGGAAATATACACTTTTAAAGTTTGGTTGTTTTTGGTTTTTTTTAGCATAAAGCTAGAAACTTAGGCTGATAAAAGCTAAAACATCGATTAATCATGTGAGTTTATGGGCTATCAAAACTATCAGCTAGCATGAAGTTTGCAATAAATCATTGGAGCTTGCAACTCTGATACTGACAGTTGAACAACTCCCATTTGCTGAGGTGAAAACTACAATAAAGAGCTCTCAGTGCATTTTTAACCTAAAAGAAAGTCTGAATGTAGAATAACCCAATTTGTGCTTACTGTGTTTCTCTGATTTCTCAATCAAATTAGCTCAATATGCAGCTTAAACATCTGGGTTTCCTTTGGCTGTCAACTGCTGCTCGCCATCCCCTTGTGAAACCCTGACCTTAAGAAATCACTGCAATGAGCTGTTTTGCCTGCCTGTAGTTTTGTTTCATGCCTGCAAAAGATGCAGGTTTTGCTTCATTTTATTTTTATGCATGTCTCTCATTTCTGGTCTCTGTGTTGTCAGCTCGATGGCAGAAAGTGTAGGAAACACTTCCTTGCTGGGAAACCTCAAACCAGCAATTCCCTGCCACTACCTTCCCCTAAATTAATGAAGTTGGGTAAAGCGAAGTGCCTCTGCCTCTTTACAGAGGGGGAAGGAGATCCTGACCATTGGCTCTTAAATGCAGAGCCACCCTGAACTGCCAAAACCCATGCAGTTTCCCCACTGAGAATGGCATGTAAGGCTGGGGATGGCTTGGAAGAACGGGGAGGAGAAGAAGCAGCGAGGGTGGACCTGAGCGTGGCCTTTCCCCTCTCCAGCCACCCACCAGCAGTCCCAGGGAGTTCTACAGCCACAAAGGAGGCTGTGGCCCACGCTGGGAGCCTGCATCAGCCACCTGTGCTCTGTGCTGGGGAAGGGTTTGGGCCAATTTCATATGTGGTTTTGGCTAGACTGGTTCTGTAAAGCAAAAATGGGTGTCCTTACTCTGAAAATGAGTACTTGAGTGTCAAATTTGACATAGCTCCATCATTGCATCATATAGATGTGCTTTAGAAATGCCCTTCAGCTGAGCTGTATGAATCATCGCAAGATGATGCCTACAGGAGAGAGAAGTGTGCTTGGCAATGTCTTCTTCTGACAACTGCTTCTCTAAGGTGGATAAAAAAGTCTGGGTGCTCTCTAAGGTATTTTTGGCTGTGCAGTTTATGCAGAGAGGGTGGCTTTTCTCATCTTTCAACAGCGACAGCAAAAGAGGATTTTTCCCGATGAATGTGTTTATGAAAGCAAATAAACAAAGAATCCAGTATTCCTACTGGGAACAATTCCCTTACTGTGAGCCACACTGCCCTGACATGAGAGGGGGACCAGGGTGAGGCAAACCCCAGTGTGCCCGCAGGACCTGCACCACAGTCCCTATGAAGTGACTTGAGGAAGAAGATGCCAGAGACCTTTGCCCATTCCAGGCCATCTCCATGTGGAGGGGACGTGCTTTCCACACGCCCATGGGCTGGTGGAGACTGGAGACTGTCTGGCTCTGAGCTGCCCACTGTGCAGTCTACACATCTTGGTCTTTCCCATTTACGTGGGTATTAGTCACATCAGGACTCAGATGTTGTAACTTTGATGGCGTAATCCTGCCGTGTCTTTGGTAACTCAGAGTCTTCCCGGACAAGACAGGAAAGAGTTTAATGTCTGATGTGAAAAGCGGAAACATCTACAAAGGTGAGTATTAAAGCTCTTCAGGATGAATTCATGTGTCATAAAGAAGCAAGAATAGAAGTGGTGCAGAGGGGTTTTTCTTTTTTGATCTGTCATTGCAGAGCACTTTCAACTGTGAATTTCTTGATAAATATTTAACATTCATTATGCAATTCCATTTTCATGCAAAATCTTCAGGGACACTAGTCCTAATACATAACACCCCCACATTTCTAAAAGAAAGATAAACTATTCTTGGTCCTGTTCAATGTACTTATTTTAATCTTTCCAGACTTCTGTAATCCCTTTGTACTAGTTGAGATGATGCAGAGATCCTGGGTTTGCTTTGGCTGGTCATCCAGCAGAGCTGGGATGTCACACTGGTGGTGATCCACTGAAGTTCCTGGGGATGAGCTGCTGGAGGGAGCCTGCAGGGACTATGGCCCTTGAAATTCATGACAAACATCATATGAAGTAAGATGCCAGCACGGGGGACATCCCAAGTCGCCACCATAGTCACCTTATATGAAAAGCAAGTGATGAGGAGCACGTGTCTGGCTGTAAGGAAACTGTGAGGGTTTGCACAAACCCATGGCTCCGACCCATCCCCATGAATCAAAGCATAATTCTTGTCCTGGGGCAGCTTGCTTTGGCCTCTTTTGATTTGATCACCAAAATCACAGCTGAAACAAAACATCACCTTTCTCACACTGCGCAGGCTACCAAAAATACAGTGCACTTACCCTGGTTTGTTTTGTTTGTATCATACCCTGCTTTCAGTAAGTTTCTGTTAAAGCGTACTAAACACAGTTTTGGGGAGATTTCACTTCAGCAGTCACAGCATCCTTAATTTCTCACTGTCTGCAGTCACCCTGCTGCTGTTGTGCTATGGGGAAAAAAAGTGTTTTGCCTAAATATTTGCAAAACTTCCAGTGCCATAACAAACTCTCTTGAGCTTTCATAGAGGCTGGACTGCTAAACCGAGGCAGGGGGGAAACCTGAGAGGCAAAGGTCTGTGCGAGCGCTGATCCAACGCAGGGACTGATAAAGGTGCTGCTGGGCAGAGGGGGAGGAGGATGAGAGCCCTGCCAGGGCGCGAGATGCTTTTGAATGCTGCGGTTTCATCTGATATGATTTCATAAAGCTAACATTTAAGGGTCAGATGATGCGATATGCTGCCTTCAGACGTTGCATACACAAGCCCAGCCCACTGTTGAGACAAAAGTGGCTTTAAGCCCTGTCTATCCATCTATCTGATCCATCTGTTTGCCTTTTGCCAACTGGCATGAAAGGTTCTTTTATCTGAAACTATTTCCAACTATTTCTCCTTTGAGAAATTCCGAAGTGTTTGCATGACTTGAAAGAGCTATTTCCAGCATTTTTGGCTGAGAAGCATTCTAGCTTGAGATTTTACGACAGGTATTTGAGCACGTTCCCTTGCTTTTGGAAGGGCTGTTACAGCAGGTCATCTTTCATAGGAAGGGCATGTTTCCTGCTCAAAATATTAATAATTTTCTTATGTTATTTTCAATGTCTCTTTAGAAGTTGCAGGTTGGCAGCATATTGCTTATAGCAAGCCAAGCCCAAAGCTTCAGCGGGGAATGTTCATGTGCTCAGTAAGTCTCAGACCAGAATGGAGAAAAGTGCTGGGAAGTGAGCAGTGTCTCAGGGCAGCTGTGGGGCAGTTGCTCTGCCGGCAGCAGCCACATCTCGCTGGGGCCGTGGATTTGTAGATGCTCCATTTGGAACTGCACAAAGGCCTCCTGGTGCAAAGCCTAGAACTGCTGCCGGACTTAGTAATGCCCAGGGAATGGGATGAAGCTCCTGCTGTGGAAGAGAGGATCCTCATGCTGTTCTTGTGTGCCTGCCACTAGGACACTAGTTGTTTTTAACCCAGATCATTTATTTTGAGAAGACATTTTTGTTTCTGTTCAGCCCAGACATACCAAAGAATGTTGCAGCACTGCAAAAAAAGGAAAGGGGTCAGCAGTAATGATGATTACATTTCTTTATGGCAATACTCAACTACGGTTCATTCAGTTTTTCAGGAGTAGCTTTGATATGTCTCGTTGGAAGGAACTACAATACAGATTTTATCTTACTTGTTTCAAGGAGCTTTGACTAATATATGCTTCCTTTCACATCTAACAGCCCAATGTTCCCATTTCTCTGAATAGCAGCCACATAAGGGAGAAAATCCTGAAAATTGTCCTGTGCTTTACAGTTACACTGTACAGATAGACAGTGGCATAAGCAGAGAACTTCAGCTACCTCCTGGAGAAGTGTCCAATGTGAAGTCAAGGCTGTTGCCTGTTGTGTAATAATCAGCTAGCTTAAAAAGAAAATCTTTGTTTTGTGGGGTTTTTGTCTTTTTTTTGAGATGTAGCAATTTGTGGCCAAATCACAGATCTCAAGGGAGTGTTCTGGCTGAAAAAATTATTTCAGAATTTGGCCTAACATAACTTTAAGATAAAAGCTTTTGTGTAATCGCTAATTTGCAGTCGCAGTTACTTTGGCTTCTCTCATTATCATTCTTAAGTTGTTTTTTTCATGCTGGGAGTTGGATTTTCCTGGCACTTCATCTGTTTTCAGCAATGTATACACCACAACTGCTGACAACTAGGAGTCGGATCCCATGTTCCTCGACCCTGGCTGTAGCTTGTTTTTTCTGGCACCGCTTTAAAGTCTCCCATCTGCACTTGTCTCCTGATGACCAGCGGCGGTCCTTCAGCTGCGTGAGAAATGCCTGATGTTATCCTGTTGTTCTCGCACTCCCCCGGACCCCTTTCTCGGGCCGGGCCGTGAGTGCAGTGCTTTGCCGGCTGTACAGCCCTCGCCTGTTCCTAGATAGAGCCTTATCAGGGCTGGCTGTGGCAGCACTCCCGTCCCCTTCCAGCCCTCCCCTGTGGTTACTGGAAGGCCCATCAGCTTATGCATTTTAGCATGGCAGAAATGGCATTCCATTGCTTCTCCGTTTTTTCAGTCCTCTTTGCTTTTCCGTAAAATAATCCCTTCTCCCCCTGGCCTCCGTTCCAGCTAGGATCTGTAGCAGATCACTTCTGCATCCTTCAGCTGCTGAGAGCTGGAGGGAGAGATCTCTCTCTACCTGTCTCTCATCTCCACTGGCTATTTTCTTCCAAATCTGGTTCTGGAACATGCGTATCTCCAAAGTTGCTCCATATCCCACTTACTCACAAGATGCTGCTCTTCCTTTTAACAGCATTTTGAATGAGTACAGCTGGTTTATGCTCAGATTCCTCCTGAGTTTGCTTACCAAAAGTATGACTTTTTAAGGGATGTGTGCTGTTTGGTAACAAGCAGGTGTCCTTGATCAGTTCAGAGGTTGGATATTTCTCTGAGCTTTCTCTATGGTTTAACAGATTAACAGTATGTTCATTCCTCCCCCACCGCTTGTCTGGGTTTGTTTATTTTTGTTATTCCTGTTATATTCAGTTTCATTTGTTATTTTTGGTTTTGTTTTCCAGGCTTCTTTCCTTACTTTTGCTCAGCTTAAAGGAATCTCTTTTTTGAGCTTTCTTGGTATTCAGGGGTAAAGCTACTATTACTGTTGAGTATTTCATGCCTCTTTATCGTGCCTCACCAGACAGGGCATGCAGGAGCTTGCGTGTGCATGTTCCTTCCTTGTCCTCATTTAGGTGTCAACTTACTTTCATCTTCCTACACTTCCCAGCACGTGTTGAAGCTTTACCTGGCACTCAGGGTTTCCATTACCTCCATACCACAGCTGACACAATGTAGCAGTCTTCAGCCACCCCACTTTCTGCTGTCATTCACCAGCTGCCACCAAGACAGCAAATTACTGGGACTTAGTCCCTCCTGGAGCCCTGCTCCCACCAGCAGCAGCACTGGTGGTTGGGTATGTTCTGCTCCTTCAGTCAGGAGAGGAGGAGTGCCCCAGCCTGGCTACATTTTGTGGAAAGTCATTTTTCTGCAGATCTCCTTTCCTGCCTGCCGGTGCCCCACTGGTTTCCATGGTATTCATGGTTGTGTAGGGGTGGCAATTTCAGCATCCTGGCAGCCTTCCAGGCTGCCTCTCTATAAAACCCTGTACAGTTTCAAACAGATATATATTTTTCTTATTTTTCCTTCATCCCACAGAGCTGCTGTGTGCTTTTAAGCAGTTAATCTATTCCATCCTTCGCTTATCTCACAGGCACAGTGTGAGGTTGTGCCCGTTCTTGCTGGCAAACTGCTTTGAGATCCTCTGATGAAAGGTCTGCCATAAAGACAAAGAATTATCATAGCCATGCAATCACTCTGAGTTCCAGGAGATGGTACAGAGCATTCTACTGAAACAATAACAGAAAGTCCCAATGACTATAAGTTGATTCTTGGAGCCAAATTTTAATGGGACGGCATCCCATTCATTTCCATCCCATCGTGTAAAGGGTCCTTCCACATTTTCATCCACCTTTTGAGAGCCATTGTACCCTAGCGGGAGGTCAGTGGCCACTGCAGCACCATTGGTGGATGTGTTCCCCCAGCCCAGCTACACATCTTTAATGGTAGTGCAGAAAAATATGAGAAAAATCTTTCTTGTTACAGATGAGGCCCAAGTCCTGTCACTCCTCTGTCTTGTTTTGTTTAAAAAACAAAAACTAAACAAACCAGGGCTTTGCTCTAAGCAACAGTTGGAGTGAGCAGAACACACATCTGGTCTCAGCTTCACGCAGGCTTTCATAATAGTCTCTGGCTATAATAGTCTCATTTTCTGGAAGCAAGTCATTGCTGCTCTTCGGGTTGAATGAACTCTGATCAGGCTTGGACCTCTACATGTCAGGGTGAAAAAACACCTCGAGTCTGAGCTGCGGGAGCCTGGAGAAGTCGAAGAGAGGGGGTGCGTTTGAATAAGCACAGAGCAGCTTCTGTTTCATTTAAATCGGGAAGGGTGATTAATTGGTGACCTTCTTAGCTAAAGACAGAAGGTCTGTGATGTGTGGCTTTGGCTGTTTTGGGCACTGTTTCATCTGAAGGTAGGATATATTTGGCAACACAGGCTAATACCAGATTGAAGTCCCCCGTTGTTGAGATGGGTTTAAGGGCCCTGAGTTGAAGGGAGATGCTATTTGGTGTGCTAAAGGGAAAGGGACGGCAGACTGCAACACATTAACTATTTGTATCTGTAGAAACCACAGGAGAAGATAATACAGTAGTAACAGCTGCCCCTGGAATTATTTGTGCACGTTTGGCTCCAAAGCCTTCTGCCCAGCTGGCTGGAGGTCACTGTGCGCTCTGATAAGTATTTGCCAAACGCCAAAAAGAAGACAGGACAAGGTCAGAAGCTCTTCTGGTAGCAAGGCAGAGCATGTTTAGCAAACACTGCTATCTCCTGAATTGGGGTGAGAGATTTCATCAACAAAACACGCAGGGGAGGTCTGAACGCTAGTGGAGGCCAGGAGAAATCTGCTTTACAGCTTTTGGCTAAACTGAGTGAAACATGGGACTTGCCGCTTCCTTCTGAAGAAGGGGATTATCTGCAGGCCCGCCCCAGGGACCTGCTCCTCTGAGCGGGCGCAGAGAAACTTTTGAGCCTTTTCCAGTTGCGTCTGAGTGCAGCAGTGTCAGCACAGCCGGCTGTGGCAGTCTTCTGTCCCCCACAAAATGTGTCTGCCACCCCCCTGCCCCATCACTGTGTCTGTATCTCCTGGGGCCGGGCCAAAGGAGCAGGGCAGCTGTGGAATGTAGAGAAGTGAAGCCCAGCTCTGGCTCTGCAACAGTTGCAGGTGCCTGCACTTGGTTATCCAAATTCAGGGAAATTTTATATTTGAAATGGGGCTTCGTGATTGGCAGCCCTTTGCTCAGCCCCTGGCCTCCCTGGCAGGTGAGGAGCTCTGCCCCAGCATGGCACAGTCCTGGGGTGCAACCAAACAGCTGGGAGGGCTTCCAGGTGCTCATGTCTTCTGTATGCCAGGGTGGCTTAGGGAAGTGCATGCCCTGCATGCCCACACCTCACCCAGGGTCTATGTGTACGGATGCAACCTGGGGTGGGAAGCTGCTGGAGAGCTGAGGGCAAGTCTGGAAATGGCCCCTGGAGGGAGGCCTGGTTCTCATTTGTAAGTTTAAAGTTTTTTTAGACCTCTGCAATTCAAGTAACAAAAGATAGCGTGACATGAAGGGAGTGACTATGCCCTCAACTGTGGCTGCATGCCTGAGCAATTCCAGACTGGTGCTGGTGGCTGGAATCAGCCTGTATTACTTCAACAAGGGGACTCCTAATGGATGTTTTGGGGAAGCAGTTGGGTCAATTCTTCCAAATCTATCTGTGAGGGGCAAGCAGATCATACGGAGATACTGACTCATTTCTTGATCTGAAGGAACACTCTTCACAGATGAAAATAAGTTTCAAAATTGTCATACAACAGATGTCATATTATAGGCAGAAGCGTAAGGGATAGAAACCTCTAGTTTGGTATAATGAAAGGTAATAATTTTACTTTTATCTTTCTCCAGGTGGCGCTCCCAAAGCTGGCTGTGTGCAGGAGAGGAATGGTGGGCAGGCACGTTCAGTGCAGCATCATCTTCCCCTGGAAGCCATAGCTCCAAGAGAGGTCAGCCCTCTGTCATTGTGCTTATGGTGGCAGGAAGCCCCAAGTTAAAAAATGCTTCAGTTCTAATTCTCTGCTTCACTGTTTTCTGCATTTGCAAGAGAAGACAAAACCTGAAGAAGCTCTGCTGTTGGGTTCATATTTGAGGTATGCTTTCTCATTGCAAAGGGGAACTGTTGTAAGAAGCTTGAGCAAAAGCTGTTCCCTCGCCACTGCTGCTGACTCCTTGAAAAAGAAATAGGAAGAGACCAAAGAGCCAGGTAACAGCAGAGGCTGCACTGCAGCTGCTGAAAGACACAGAGGGAAGGGGATGTGTGCCCCGTTACACCAAATGACTGCCCAAAACAGCAGCCTCAGAGGAAAACCATAGCTGCAAAGGAGCTGCCAAAGAAAGGATCAAAAAGGTAGGAGATAAATACAAACCTGACTGTGCCACCATCCCGGCTTGGCAAGCAGCAAGGAATGTGTCAGAGCCATTCAAGGAGTACAATGGGGAGTGGAGTAACACTGATGCTTCAAACCTCCAATGCCTGGTATCATCCAGGGACAAATGGTGTCACCACTGCAACCACTCAGGACATTTGGGGAGCAGTTATATGCATAGCTGGTTTGTCATTAAAATATGTCATTCAAAATAACAAGTAACAATTGTGTTTTGTAGCCACTGCTTCTCTCCTTTAAATGAATGCCCAACACTTGTCAAGCTGGCATGGAGTTTAAGGATGGCCAGCAATTAGCATGCACACAGGCTGCTTCCTCCAGACATCCACCATGGCAAATTGAGTGCAGGTCCACCAAGGCTTTAGCAAAGAGTTTATTTTGTTCTCAAAGGGCATTTTTATTAGCTTTCTGCTAGAAGAATTGTGCTGATTAGAGAAATATTTTTAGGCCTAATGGTTTGTGAGAAATTAAGGAA
>JAOTQQ010000079.1:29319413-29403529 GCA_026546715.1 Gallinago undulata
AAGGAAAAGGTGGCTTTTGAAAACCAGCCTGGCTTGCACTGCCAAATAGCTCATGTAACGGGTGATTAAACAAACTCCCAAAAACAACAGCAAAAGAATCTACCCCAAAGCCAGGAGGAAAAAGGAAGGTAACAGTAGGAAGAGAATGTTTTGGAGATGCCATGAGTTCTGTTCCCAGCTGCCTGTCATGAGTGAGAAGGCTCAGGTAGCTCTCAGGAATGAAACCTTGCAGGTCTGTGGCGATGACATACCCCGCTGCTACGGACCAGAAGATGATTCTGACATAACTCATTACCTCTCTATTTCTGACTAAGTCCATTGTTGGATTTAATGAATAAGTGATGTTTTGAATTGATAAACTCCCTGCAGCAAATTTCTCATTTTATGTTGTGATGAGCAAGCCAAGAGATTCAGGCAAGCTCTAAAGGGCTTTTAACATATGATTTCAGGCTTTATTCAAAGTGGGAAGGGCTTCTCAGAGCTAGCTTGAAAGTTTCTCTCACCTCCACCCCAAAAATGAAGATAAAGTTTCCACAGACTAAGCAGTGTTATCTCTAAAACAAGACAGCAACAGCCACGAACATTGTTGGTAGTTCATTATCACAGGGAAATATCGTGCATTGTGAAATGTACAAATGTCTATTAACTATTTCACTGCTAATCCTTTTAGATACAAAATATTCCCTCTGTGTGTTTATCCCACAACGTGCACCTTCCTCTTCCTTCTTGAGTACAGAAGGCTTACCTGTCCCACACTCGCCTCCATCCTTTTCCAGACCTAACCATCGCATCTTTGATCATGCAATTATGGGCTCCCCATAGGAAACCACTTGCTATACCAAACCCAAGGAACGTGAGACCAGCATAAAAAAAGTTTAATACCAAAATAAATCTTTCCAGGGACTGCCACAAAAGCAGTGCGATTAATTTTTTGTATTAAATTAACTAAAAGTCTCCTATCAAAAGATAAACAAAGCTGCCACAAAATTTCTCTTCTAGTATAGGATGGTGATGTCAAAGACTGTTGTGACTTCATTGCAGAGTATGGTTCATCTTGCAGTAGATTACATGGCAATATGGTAGAGTTAAAAGAACCCAGGTCTGAAAACACTTACTATTTTATACTTGCAAATGTTTATTTTTTTCCAAAGGCTGAAAGTTTGTGCTTTTTTCTGTGCTTCAGAGACAAAGTAAAATGAAGTCATAATAGCCTTCAGACTGACTTTTATGAGTCTAAAGGCCAAAAGTAATGTCTGGCACAGATTATTTAACTGGACTAAAGGGGAAAGTAATTCCCTCTGAGGCAGGGATTTCGATTTACCGTTTCCTTGAGGCTGTTGATGGAACTCTGAGTGTGAGAGCCCGCTCTGGTATGTGATGCCACAGAAGGTTTTGCCAGTCTCACATCTTGGCTGGGCAGATGGATTGTTGTAGATAGTGCTTTTCCTGCCTGTCAGAGAGAACAAAAAGGAATTTACTTTCCTCCACAAAGGACTATTCTAGGGCTTCAGTCACAACTTGATGTCTCTCTGTCCTTCTTTTGTGGAATCTGTTTTCCCAAGATGAAGCCAAGCCCTGGAAAAGGAGCAGAGATAGACAATCATTCAGACAAAGTGTAAGTGATGCTGGTAGGTTGCAGGAAGGCTCTAAAGGGCAAGGTACCTTTCCCTTTTCCCAAGGAAACCTGTCCATGCTGAAGAAAGGTACTTCTGGGTCCAGGCTGCTTATAAAGTCCCTGGAGGATTCACCATTTTTCTTTCTGCAAATCACGTGCCCACTTCCATGTAACTATGGTCTTCCCACAGCCACCCTTGCTATCCTGACCTCTAACTCCAAGGGGACTTACGGGGGTGTGTTAATGCCTCTGTGTGACACCCCAGGTATGACACTGATGGGAAAATCTATATAAAATAAGTAACTGAATACTTCCAAGGGTAACAACGTCTGCATGTGATTACTTGTTTGGCTGCATGGGCTGAAGCTCTAGCTGCTAACTCAGCAGACTGTAAGTAGACAGTATTGTCTTTTCAGTTCGTTCTGGCTGCGATTCAGGATGTTAATAATAATCTGGAGAGCTATACAAGGCTCAGATCTTAGCTATCAGAAACCACCTCTGTCTCTCCACGTACTGTTACAGGAGGCGAGATTGGGGAGATGATTTAGTAACGAGTGGCAGGCATTCGTGGTGGAGACCCGTACCAAATTCATTATTTATTAAGCTCTTACTTAAGATGTAGAATGGGGGTGTTTATTTGTAGGAAAGTCTGTGAACATCTTGATTGCTGTTTTAACATATGTTTATGCATCAGAGTCAATGCTATAGGAATGCTTTGTTTTTAAATTAGGAACAAAATATCCCCTAAATGCTGAACATTTGGCCATGTTATTATCCTCTTTCCCCAACAATTACGACAGTACCGAGAGAACACTCTGGCCAAGCTGATCGGCAGCCAAATATAATTTATGGCTTGTTTTAAACTGATTTGTTGACTTCATGAAAGGCCCTGTCAAAAAGAACAGTCCCCTGAGTTCTAACGATGATAACAGTTATGTTGCGTCAGTGCTGAAAACTCTTGGATAACTGAACCTATACTGAGAAATGTTTCTTAAAGTGCCTGAAAATTGCACTTTCTAAAAAGAAACGGGGCTAAAGCTATGTTGTACTTTGTATTGGTTTTCATCATGCTTTGTTTATTGCATTTTCTATTGATTGGAATACTGTTTTAAAAGCATGAAAATAGTTTTCCATATCCCAAGTAATTAAAAATAAATAGATGCATTATTTAAGGCGATTGCTGCTAACAAGGACATGTTTAATTTCACTTATGTACAGTGCTGAATTTGCAAGTGATATCAACAGGTTTGCATGTGTGTCAGTATGACCAACAGCGGGAAGCATCTGAGATGGGTATCATCAGCCTTATTTCTCATGCCAGCATATCTCTTGAGCGCAGAGGCAGCACAGGGGGCAGCCCCAGTGTGCTACATGAGGCTGCATCGCTCCAAGCTCCATCGCCCAAGGGCAAGACACATGTGGCCCTGCCTTGGACTTAGTGCACATCAGACTGACATCTCGGGGAGTTTGCAGCCACCATGCCCCGGCTCCTCTGCCACTGTCCTCCTTGCCCGCTGCCCCATGGCTGCCCTCCAGGCGCAGCCTTGCCTCTGCCCGACTGCAAGAACAGCAAACACAGTTTCGAAAGAGCATCTAGTTTGTAAGGTCTTTTCTCCTCATTCTAGTTTTTAACAGACTTGTCTCCGTTAAGTTCAATATTGTTGTTTCATTGGATTCTGGTGGAAATACAGTGCCTCAGTCAGAATATTTTCTTTAAATCTTGCTAAGTTTTACAGGTTTTCTTTTGTCTCCTCCCTACCCTTACCTGAACCTGCACTATGGATGTACTGTGCTGCAGTTTCACAAGTTTGCATTATCCTGAGTATTTTTCTGCAGGTCTCACTTGACATTGCTGAATATTCAGCTAGTGAAATCCTAGCTTACAGATAAAACAATATCACAGAAAGAATTATAAATATGTTCTTGTCCAAGCACATAACAATGAGTGAGTCTGAGTGTGACAGTTTAGATCTCTGGCTTCCTCCCACCACCGTGGGAAAAGGAAGCTGCCTCTGTGCTTAGACAGCAGTGATTACTTCCTACATCTGTGTGGTGAAGGGGGGGGGCAGCCCCTCCTCAGCCCTGCCAACTCCAGAGAAAGAGGGGTACAGCAGCTCCAGCTTTGCTGCCTGGCATCAGTGCCCGGCCGGGGGCCCTTTGCAGCCCCCGCAGTTGCTCCAGGCTAGGAGGGACCCAGCCCTTGAGGAGAAGGTCTTTTGAGAAATTCAAAATAGGGTAGGGAAGGAGGAGAAAGTCTTGCAAACTGCTGGGATTGCAAGTCTGGGAGATTAGTCCAAGGACCTGATACAAGCTCAGGCAAAGCAGATACACAGCTCTGTGGCCTTCACAAGGGCTTTCTTGATCAGGATCTGGGTTTTTGTGAAACCAAGAGGAAATAATTGTATTAAAAATGGCATGTCTTGTTCCTTCTTCCTAGGAAAACACAGAACAAATATGCAATGCATTTTGCAGAGAGAAAAAAAGAAAAGTATTTTAAGGCAGAATATCTGTTTTGTGTAATTTCTTGTGGAGAGGAGGTCCCAGTATTAATTAATGAGACAAAACTAGTAGAATTGTTACAACAAATGAGACTTCTGTCATTTACTTCAGGCTGAGCAGGTTTTGATACACGTCATAAACAATTATAGTAATTTTCTTTTACCATCTAAACAGTGAAAGTGCTGTGCAACCCACACAGTTATGTTCTTGTTTTCTGTGAACAAAGTAGATCTCACTTCTTTTATTGGTAGGTACAGCTGGGCAGGTGGTAGGTTGCATAGTTTGGTGTCTTTGCTGATCCAGAAAAAAAACACTGGATTTTGGGCCCACAAAAAATACTCAGTATTGTGTTTTGGGTTTTTTTTTCCTCTTTTGGAAGTAAAACTGCTCTGTTTGTTGGTGTTGGTGTGCTTTTTTGGTGGTGGGTGTTTTTGTTTTTTTTTTTTCTTTGAAAGGTTATTTCTTGACAGTTCACATTCCACAAATAACAGGAAGGATACTGTGGTAAAGATGTGGTTGCAGTTCTGGAAAGTGGCAATACCAATTACAATCTGGGATTCTATATTTCATTGTCTGTCACTAATATCCATATTAGATCTGCACAGATTGGAAGTAAAGATACTGTAACAAGCTTTTAAAACATTTTTATAATGATCAGTCACGTAAACTCAGCTTGACCCTAGGAATTTCAAACTATGTTTCTGTCTGAAGCAGCACAATGATAAAAATCCTATTAGAATTTATTTAATAATTCTCTTAATGATGCAAGGATTGGATTACATCTCTTTCACCTATTACGGCTTGTGAAGAGGAATGGAGGTATGCAGAGCCTTTTATTATCATTAAAATTTTAACTCTGATTTGCAACTACACCATTTTATGTAGTAGCATTTAATTGTACCCCGTTCTTGAAACTGGAATAGGAATCTAGGCACAGGGAAGCATATCCCATAACCTCTCTTTGGAGAGGCCCGAATATGAATGTACCTTCTGTGTGCAGGATGTTAAGAACCCTTTTCTACGCTACACCCAGTAAAACTCGTTTGAAAGAGCCTTGCTAGGCCAGAACATCAGCCACTACATTCCAGCCACTTCTGCCATCAGCTGCTGGCCTCTATTATCTCTTTGGTTCTGTGCAATATAGCAAAGGTTAAAGCATACAAACAGCTCAGTAGGTTGACTTTATCTTTGTTTTGAAATCATAAAAATCTCTTTAATTTAAGAGGCAGATAATGGCTCTGCTTGGGAGTCAGGTGGCTGAAGCTGTATGAGCTGTGTGGACTTGCCTGGGAAGCTCCTGTGGGGCGGTGGTGGCTCACTGAAGGGAGAGAGGAGTAGGTGGTACTGCTGGTGCTGACAGTGGAGCTCAACCGGGACCGCGACAACTGCGGTTTGAAGCAGAGGACAAGCCAGAAGCCTGGGGGTCTTTGAAAGAAAGGCCATGGAATTCACAGCTGATGCAATCCCACAGCCTGAAAAAGATTTTTTTGTTTGTTTGTTTTTTGTTAAGCACAGTTTTGTGATTCCTGAGCTCACGCTTCCCTGGGACTGGCGGGCTCTCAGATGTTTCTCCCGCAGGCTGCCCGGGGCGTTCCCGAGAAAGTCTGTCGGAGCCTTCAGCCGCGCCAGGCGGGGCGGAGCGAGGCCTAGGCCTGGCTCTCACAGCCACCCCTCATCTGCAGCCCTCCTAGTCCCGACGGTGCCCCGTAGGCCCCTGGAGGTCCGCCGGTAACCCAGCCACCCCCGCACGCCCCTACAACCCCCCAGCCGCCCCCTCCCACAAAATGGCGGGCCGCCGCCCCGCCTTCAGCCCGCGAAGGCCCCTCTCTGCCTACCTGGAGGCCTACCTCTATGGTCGGGGGCGCGGCGGGCAGGGGGCGGGGCGGTGCCCGGCCCCGCCGCTGACGGCGGGCGCGGGGCGGGCCCTGTCCGGGCAGGGGGCGTGGCTAGGCGCGCCGGGCCAGGCGCCCGGGCTGGCGGTTGGAGCGAGTCCCCTTTGTGTCTGGAGCCGGGAAAGCCGTTGGTGCCGGCGGGCGGGAGGGGGCGCGGGGCGGCGGCGGAGGAGGAGAAGGGGGGGGAACACCACCTCCGGCCCTCGTCTCCCGCCCGCAGCAGGCACGGAAAGGAGGCGGAGCGGCGCGGAGCTGCCCCTCGCCGGCGAGGCCGGCGCTGGGGGGTGGGGGGGTTGAGCCGTTCCCTGGGCGAGCGGAGACCTGAGGGAGGAGGTCGGGCCGGGCCGGGGGCTGCCGTGCCTGCCTGGCGCTGTGGAAACTCAGGGAGGCGGAGGAGGGGCCCGCCGCCGGGGAAGGGCCTCCGTCGCGCCCTTGCCCGCCGAGGGGAGCCGGGTGCCTTCGCAGCTGGAGCCGCCGAGGAGGGGCCTCGCCGCCCGCCGCCCCGCGCTCCACCTTTGTCGGGGTGGCCGGGGGTGGCGTCGCTTCTGTGGTGGCGGCGGCGGGTAGAGCCGGGGGTGCGCGGTGGAGCCTGCCCGGCGGGGGAGACAGATGGGGCCGAGATGCGGCCGCAGCCCTCGCCCTGAGAGCGGAGCCGGTGGCGCCTGGCCGCGGAGGGACTGAGGGGATCGCCGCCGCCTTCCCGGCAGCGTGAGGCAGCGAGAAGACAAGAGACCTTTAACGGGATGGGAGGCGGCTCCGCCGTGAGCCCGTAGAGCTCGTTGTCCGTGGCCCAGCCGGCCCGCGGGGGCTGCCCTGACTGACAGTGCTGCAGGCGCGGGGCCGGCGCCTGGATATGTTTCCTTCTCTACCGGGCCGTTTCTTCGGTGTGGCGGAGCCGCGCAGGAAATAGGAGCTGGTTCCCAGCTCCCCCGGGTGCCTGCCGCCGACCCCCGGCGGGGGGAGATGCCCCGGGGCGGGGGGGCAGGAGCAGGCGCTTCCCCAGCCTCCGCCGAGCGGTGCCGGCGCCCCAGACATGAAGGCAGGCGGGTGTAATGGAGTAAGAGGGAAGACGGCTCCTCTCATCTGCCATTTGCCCTTCCAGGCGGGATTGTAGACCGAGAGAGCTGAGGAAGGCTGTGCGAAAGGAGGAGGAAATTCCTCTCGTCGGGGTATTTTCCCCCACCTTTTTTTGTTGCCTTTTTTTTTTTCTTTTCTTCTTGTGCCTCGGTCCCCGGCTTCCCCAGGTATGACTGCCTCACTGCAGCACCTTGTGCTGGTGCTCCTGCTCTCCAGTGCCACCCTGCTGCTCAGCACTGCGGCTGGTAAGTAGCCAGTGGGTGTAACGAACTAGCCATTTTGGCAGAGGGAAGGAGGGGGGGGGTTGGGTCCGCTGGTATTTGGGCGCATCTGTGTCTCCTTAAAAAGTGATGTGTATCCATTTCAGCGGCGAAGCCTGATAAAAGTTTTGAAATCCCGATACGTTAAGCGTCTCGGAGGATAAAATCTGCTTTATTGTGTAAATGAACTCGACCTGCATTCAAGATGTGTGCTTTGCCTAGATCTGCTTCTCTCGTCTAATAACTTAGTTCAATTTTGGAAAAATATATAATCTTTTTGTTTTGCATACCTCGCCCTTTGTAAGGTAATGCAGGAATTTTTAATATATATTTTAATCATCATCAGAGCTGTGCCTGTTTTGCTGTGGGATCTTTGGGCACAGCCATTTTTAATTTTATCAGCATTGGTGCTTTTAGGGGGCCTTAAACATGTGCTGCAGTTTTACCGTAATGTATATTTTTCTTGGAGGAAATACCTGAGGAAAAAAATTAACTATTTCTATTGTCACTTGTAATTATAAAACAGTAACACAAAACACTGTTGAGGAATGCTGAAAGATTTTGCAGAGTTGTGGGTATTTTTTTTTTAACAAGAAGTTGGAAGCATATATGCTAAGAGCATCCTTATTCATATTTTTGGACATTCTAGACCTATTTTTATTTTTTCTCAGAAGCTAAGTGTCAGATATTTAAGATGTTTGGCTGTGATACTGGAAGAGAGATGTGTATTGGTCTGGCATCCTTTGGTTTTTCTGTCATGGTGACAGATGAGTGTGCTGGAACCTTTTGAGGGTTACCCAGCTTTGTTCGGCACTAACAATAATTCTTCTTGCTGTATGCATTTTCCAGCAGTTTTGGAAAACTCCTAGGACTTTCGTGTCTTTTGGTTAATCAGGATCCAATCTGCAGTGCTTGTTTAGTGTTATTTTGTAATCTCTTGTATATAATTCATAAATGAATCCTTGTAAGAAAATTGCTTTATCTTCCTGAGATGACCAAACAAGCTGTTAGTCGTTCCCATATTACATTTCAGTGAGATCTTAAAATTGATTTATTTGTCAAAGGTGAAGATACTTGGTGTCATTTTTAGGAAAATCCTGTAAATTATACATGTTTGGGCAGTTTCTTTATTGCTCTGACTGGATAGTCTCTGATTTTCTCACTTCTGCTTTTTAAGAGGTCTCTTTCAGGAAGATGCTTAAATGAAAAGATTGATGCTATGTATATCATCCTGACCTTTGGCCGCCATTATTTTAGCTTGATGTCTGCAGCGTCTCTCTGTGGTAGTTTCTGAGGAGTGTTTTTCCTTTTTTTTTTCCTATTTTTTTTTTTCTGGAAGAAGGGACTTCTGAAGGTCAAAAGTCTTGGTATTAAAGCAGGTATGAATCAAGAATGTCCAGCATCACAACTTTTCTTTCAAATGTAATTTTTAAAATGCGAAGGCTTTTTTTTACTTTTTTTCTCTTTCCCTTTGTGAAAACTTTAGTGAGTTGTTAATTTCTCTGCCCTGCTGAGGGAAGGGGGGTTACTGAAGGAGGGAGTACAGATTTGAAGGAGGCCAAGGGCTGGGCAGGTGCGGTAGGAGCCCATTTGCACGGTTTTGCCAATTCACCTCAATCCTGGCCTGTCAGCAGTGTTCCCAGTATTTCAGTTCTGGTTTTGCCTTATTAAAAAGGATATTAACGATAACAGCTTTTTTGGTTGGTTTGTGAATAGGAACCTATTTTCCCATCATGATTTATTTCTTAATTGTGAAATTTTAACAACCCACATTTTCGAAAAACCTTGGTCGTAATCCTCTGCAAAAGTAGTTACATGGCTGATTTGACCTTTAGTTAAAGTAACTAATGGTTTATTTTAAGTTTACAGGGCATTTCAGAATAAAAATGTCTATACATGGGGAAGCTACACTAATGTGTAATTCTGCCCTTTTATGTTCATGAAAGAGCCAACACTCACTCCTCTCTTCCCCTCCCCCAAAGTATGAACTGTATACTCCCATCAGAGTGAAAATGCTGCCTTTGTAGCTTTGAAAAACCCTTATTAATTCTTACTTCTGAGTAGTGAATGGATACTATACCTCAACAGTATATAGAAACGAGAGTTTATAAATGCAAAGTCATGACATCAGAGGGAAACTATCTTCATAACAGGTTTGTAAATTTCTGTCTGGAGGAGAGTATCTGGACCTCCTTGGGGAGAGTTCCACAAAGACCTGGGCCTACTGTGGGCAGGAAAGGAAAGCTGTAAAGTTGCATAAAGAAAAAGACAAAAAATTCTTACAGTGGGGCTGTAGGTGACAGTTTCACTCATAATCTGGAATATGAATGAAGAAAGAAGGAAGTCCTTTCAGCTTTATAACTGAGGATGCAATAAAGAACTAGCTGTATATTCAAAATTATTTCCTGATTATTAGGTAAAAAATATTACTGGCTTCTTCCATAAAATCTAGACCTTTACAGGTAACTGGTAACTCTGCATTTAAATGATATATTACTCCCTGTAAAGAAAAATGCTACAGTAAGGACATTTTACCCATACTAGTCTTCAGTAAAAATTTGAAGGGTTTAAAAAGTTGTATCGGCAAAAAAATGGTTTGTGCCTCTGTTCTTTATTTCACAAGTGACTTGAAATACCTCTTTCTAAATCTTTTGGTTAGAACTGAGACATTTGTATGCCCTTATATTTTAGAGGATTTGGATGCATTAATCATGAGGGTTGTGTCTGAAGAGGTGGTTGGTGAAGCTTGGAGCTGTTCCCCAATATTGCCAAATAATTTTGTTTGGGTGTTCATATAGACGTGGTATTAAAGATATAATCTCTCATCATTTCACTTGCTTGCCTTCTGTGATATGCAATACTAAACCACTTTTTCTTCTTTATACATACACGTATCCAGCATTCCATTGTCTAATGTGTAAATTATTTGCGGAAAGTATAAAGTGAAAATTAAAGCAAACAATATCCTTTTATCTTTGGGAATGTTTTTGTAAGTCTGTATCTGTGTGGTTCAACAGGGCCACAAAATTTTCAGTGTGAATGGAACTGGATAGAGATTGAAGTATTTTTTTTTAATGATGACTTTAATTATTAATTACAATGAGTGAACTGAAGCATCTTTATCCAATTCTGTTTTGCCAGTTTAAGTTACTGTAGTGTCTCAGCATAATTTGTTTGAAATATGAATTGTGTGACATGAGGAAAAGCCTCCTTTGGCTCTATTCAACTCAGCTCTTCTAATTCAGTGTTTTGAATTAGTAACTGACTCTATGTATCTTTCACATTAAACAGTTTTTTTAAAACCTATCTGCACCCCAGTATCTGCTTCTTTACTGGTGCTATACCCATTACTTATGGCTCATTCAGATGTGATCTAAAAATTACATTCATTTTTCTGTTTGACTCTGAGAAGTATTAGCCCAGCAGATGGAAACAGACTGTTTGCTTGAGGGGCATGACTGGTATGTTTGGTGGATAACCACACGTTCAAGCGCAGCCTGTACGCCAGACTAGGGATTCGTTAACTGTCTAGTTGTGTAAAGAGAGAGTGTAGCTCTGAAAGCACAGGGTTCTGCACAGAGCCATTCACCTGCCTGAGAAGAGCCTTTTTTCCATTAGGCAAATTGGCCTCTATGAACCTCTGCTATCAGCCAAGCTGCTTCCAGTTTCCAAGCAAACTTTGGTACTGCACTGTGCAGTGTAGGCATAGCCTGTGAGGAAATGGAAGCTGCACTCATCTGGTGGCCAAGGAGCCCAAACTTCAAGCCCTGAGACCCTGCATTGATATCTCGCTTCAGTATGGTTTTACCCTTAAAGGAACCACGTATAAAAGATTGGCTAAATTGTCTGCCTGTTCTCTGGGGAAGGTGGGCAAACCTTTACTTCACGCTGGACGAAGAGAAGCATAACTCTATTTCTTATCATTATTGTTATGGTGAACTTTTTACAAAGTGGTTGTTTTGATGACACCTCTCTAGCTAGTATTATGAACTTCTCTAAAAAATAATTTGTTAACTTTTATATAGCCATCCCCCTGCCTTTTTGTATTCCATTAAGTATTTCTCCATAGTCCATGTAGTCAGTTGCATTTTTTCCTTGACAGATAGCACCTTTTTCTGCCTTGCTCACCAGAGGGAAGAGAAAGCTGGTCTGTTCGGCTCTTGAGAAATGTTTCATTCGTAACAATACAGTGCATGGTTTACTGTCACTGGAGCTATATTGAGTTTGGATTCAGTCTGGCTGTGCCATGAACATGTGCTGTCTTTTTCTGAGCAGAATCTAACTTTCCCAGCCAGGGCTGTGGGCAAGCAATGTGGAGCATTTCATTTGGAACAAAATGTTTATGCCCTGAATAAAACAGTCTTGTTGATGCTTTACATTGGATCAGAGAGGAATCTGTGCATAGCTTGCATGCATTTTTAAGTATTAATTTTATTAAGCTTGTAGACTTAGTGGAACTGCTCGCTGCTTGAATTTGAATTTAAAAATAAATGAAATTGAAGAACTGTTCTCCAAACAGAAAATCAATTTGAGTACTGAAATGTTGGTGATTTTTTTTTTTCTTTCTCTGAAACATAACTTCACAGAAGTGTAAGGCTGGAAGTGACTTCTGTTTCCTCCATGGTCTGGTTGCCTAAGTACAGATAACAATGTTTGTCTAACATCTCTAAAATCTCCAGTGAAGAGGGATTTCACAGCCTGTCTAGGTAGTCTGTCCTGTTACAGTACTTAATTATAATGCTTTTCATAATGCAACAGTAGTAGGTTTTTTCCCATTCTATTCTAATTCAAGATTGTTCAAGATGTGCCCTAATTAATATGTGGTAATACATCTGAATGTATGGATTATGCAAATAGACAATTGCCGGGGAATGTCAGTCTCAACAAGTTCACATGTTGAAGCCCAGTGTCTCAAACTTGGCTACGGCCATTAGCAATGGGAAGCTTAAGCATGTACTATCAATTTTTTAAAATGAAATTTTTGCAGTTTTGAAATGCTGTTTTTGAAAACTTACGCTCTTCCTAAAATTTTGATTTTTAATGGTGCCCTCCTGATTTAAGGGGTTTGTTACTTGCAGAGCTGGGAGCTGGGCTGATCTGAGCCGCAGGAGTGGAATCTGACAGGAGAGGTGAGTCTGGGTGTGTGGCCATGAGGAGGAAAGGCTGGCAGGACAGGAGAGATTTGAAAGGATGAAGGATTCAATCTGGTTGCAGTGGGATGAGAATCAAGGTGTATTAGCCAGACAGAGATGGTGTCCTAAGTTTGTCAGGCTTGTTTGGAGAATGACTGCCTGCAGTTGTGTGGTGGAATGAAGTTTTTGTGCTGGGAGAGAGAAAGAAAGCGTAGCTGTAGGTAGCAGTTTTAAAGATTTCTGTTCTCTTCGGTGAGAGTGAATAACAGACCTAGTAATTTAGATAATGCCTTTGCTCTCCTCCTGTTCCCTCAGTCTCAAAAGTTTGGAAACCACAAGGGTTTTGGGTGGTGATGGCATTTTATTCCAAGTCATTGGGGTATGTCAGTTTTGTTGATTGCCTTCTTGGGTTTGCATCAAATCGAATTTTTGGTTTTGAACGCTAAAGGTGTCTATCTTCTGCATCTCTAAGTACTTTGTGTCTTCTCTTTTGATTGTTATTTCTGCAAGATAGGGAGGAAAAAATGGGTACTATGGACACAGAAGCCTGTCATTGCCATCTGCAAACCCTTCCATCTCCACCATTAATTTATGAATCTGCTGGCCAACTTCAATAATATGTGAAAGATTCGAAAATTCTCAAGAGATTAATTTGCTGCTGTTTTTATGAAAAATACAAACTGAATAGAGACAATTTCAAGGTAGAGGCTTCCCAAGGGGAAAGGGGAGCAGAACTCAGCCCAGGTAATTTTCTTCCCTTAAACCTGGCTGCTGAATCAGTGCAGGGATGCTGGCAAGCGTGTTGGTGCATACACTGTTCTGGACTAAGTACGCTATATTTTTGTCTTCACTCAGTGTGCCTTAGGAGCTCTGGGGGAGAATTGGGGATCCCTTTTGTGGAGATCCCTTTTATATGCAATTAGTCTGCTGCTTGTGGAACAACTTGTGTTTGTGAGACAATATAGTAGGCAATTGTTTAAACTTCCAAAACAATGCCCGAATCACTTTACTGAATGTTTGTCATCAGTTTATGACTACGCAGTGTGTATAACAATGCATACCAAAGCTTACAGTTTATGGTATGCATTGTTTTTCACACTTTCAGAACTGGCTTTAATTGATTATTCTGTACATACACTTAGCTTTAGTTCAGATATCCCACACGTTAAACTTTCCTTATGATCTTTTTCAATGTTACTGTAACTTATACTTTTCCTGTGTTCCCTCAGAATGTTTTTGTTGTGTGTTATATTTGCTTGAACCTGTGAAGTGCATGAAAAATAGTTTTATTATTTGTGTTAAGCAGGAGTAATGGGAAGGCATGTGTTGTCACCTCCTGGGTTCAGGTAAATGGCAGCCAATGACACAGTTACTGGTTCGGTCAACCTCCCAGCTGCTGTGCTGACTGTTACCAGGAAGTGTAATGCTAACAGCGGTGCACGGCAGTGATTACTATTATGTTTAGCCAAAAGCTGATGCTACATATATGCTCCTCCTTCTACTATATATACTTTTTCTATTTTGAGTTGTAAGCAGGATGGGTGTAAGAAAATACAGGTAAGAGGCTTTTATTTTTTTTGTGAGTGAGATGTCTGAAAGTTTAATTGTAGGTAGTGTATGTTAATTGAGCTCCTTAATTTATACATTAGAGAATGCAGCACTTAATTAATATCAAAGTATTGGGTGTTAGCAGGGTCATCTCCCAAGCTCATCATTCCTGGCGTGAAGTACACTTCCCTCTGCATAAGTCATAAAGGTCAGGTTCACCTGGTGTGAGAAGCTTCAATGTAGTTCAGTGACAAGAATGACTGACTAAATGTGCTCTACTGCCCTTGGTTTTGCCTTATCAGCTCACTCAGTTTGGCATGGTTTCTGTTAAAAATAAAACTGCTGTAGCCAAAGCAGCATGGGTACAGATACTTGGAACAAAACTCCTAGACCATCCATATTACAGAACCTTAATTAGGCTTTCCAAGAATTTAAGCTAATCCACAATCCTTTGCTATTCTGAAATTTTTTAGACTTGACAAACACATATCCGGAAAAACAATGGGTCATATTACTGTTCAAGCTATTTTCTATAGTAATGATTGTCTTAAATGAATGGTCTTATAGGGGTGTGTTTAGTTGTCCACTGCTAAAAAATTTTTGGTTTTGTAAGTGATGGAGTGGTTCCATTGTAGTTTGTTTGTTGCTAAACCAACTTGAAAATTAATCCTTCCTTCTGGTGCTATCCTTCAGAGAGAAGTCAGTAAAGCTGATTTAATTGGGAGGCTTTGTGTTCCTATACCTTCAAAGTTGCAAAGATCTTGGTGTGGACATACTGTAAACTGTAGATAAGTGCTACATGTGAACTTTGCCAGTCCTTTTATTTGTTTAAAACCTAAACCCTAGAAATTATTTTTCTATATTTATTTGTAGACAAGGGACCTTCTTAGCTGAAGGGTTTTTTTTATGATTACCAGTTCTTAAATATAAATTTTCTTTATATTTAGCTGTCTGAGATATGAATGGCATGTAGAGCCAATATAGAAAGCTGAAGAAAACTAAGATTGTAGTAGGGAAATTGTAGCACCAGTCTTTTTAGTTAGACTGTGGCACCACCATATGTGTATATATATATGCAAAGCAGGCACTTAGCCCAAGGACAATCTTTCTGTATTAAAATAATTTCAGTTGCAATCAGAGAAGGATAAAAGGAACCCTGTAATGAAGTTTGTCCGGATGCCACCGTGGTGTCAGTTTCTTATGTTTGCATATTTCAAGTTCTTTTCCTTTATGATTTCTAGCTGTAATGGCCCAGGCCTGGGAGCTGTAGCCGGAGCAGCTGCCTTGATTGAAATAGCCCCCCTGGCCCGGGCTCTGCCAGCTCTGAGAGGAGACCAGCGCCGGGTCAGGGCGCACGCTCCTGTCTGGCAGGGCTTGCGGCTGGTATTGGAGCAGGACTCGGGCTGAGAAGTGGAAGAACTTGTTCCAGCACTCTGTGCTACTCTTACTCTGCTTTGCAGGCTGAGATGAAGGACTCCATGAATCTAAATGAGTTAAGAAAAAAAAGCAAAAAAAGATTTGGAGGCAGTTTATTTCTGCTTAAATTAGGCTAAGTCATTTCTCATGCTCAGTGCAGCAGTATTTGGATGTCTCTGTAAACTTTTTTATACAGAACATAGGCAAATCCTCAATTCTAGTGTGTATTGCAAAGATACAGTAAAGATGACTTGCAATACATACATATATGTGTGTGTCTGTATGTGTATATATCTTCATGTACTCAGTATGTAACCAAAATTCGAGTGTACCAATCTGATTCACTGTTGAACACTAATACTTTAATATTAGCAAATTAGCTGTTTGCTTATTGTTCTTAATTTCCAAAAAGTCCTTATTAATAGCTTATTTTGTGTGACTGGTAAACTTTACACTTATTAATTAAATCCAGATTCTACCAGGACCTGTTAAATAATTTCTCTTTTAGTTATACTAAGATGAATCTGGCCTAATTAAATTGTAGTTAAATTTAGTCTGTAGTAGTTAATGCTGTTGCAGCAGAACACAATTATTTGGCCACAGTTGTTTAACATTGTTTCAGCTAAGAATTTAAAACCTGGTAAATATTTTTTCCCGTATTTTTCAGTACAAACTTGGAAATATCTTATATGGCAAACACAGATAATTTCTTTGCTTTTATTGTTTCCTGTCAGAGAAGTAGTGCTATTAATGAAGCTGTCAGCAAATTTAGCTTCCCTTATTTTAAGTCGTGGTGGAATGGAATGTAGTAAGTGAATTTAAAAAAATGGGGAGAAGGTGTGTAAAATAAGACTAGTGATACAATAACAGTATATTAATGCAAACAACTTCATAGTTTGAGAATGCAAGAATATTTTCTTTTCCCTTTCCCATGTGCAAGGCAAAAAATCCCCAAACCAAACCAGTGAGGTCCTAAGACACTGGAATAGCAAATAATGCCATAATATATGAGACCAGAAAGCATGTTCTGAGCATAAGTCACTTTGCTGAGGAAATCTGGAGGCATTTAAGAATGCAGTAAAAGTGATGTTGAATTGGGTCCTGCTGAGGAATGGAAGCGTTAAATGTGAAAGCAACTATTGAGGTGTCATGTACTTTGAAGGAGTCATCAAAACAATGTGGTCCTTCATCTTGAAGCAAGTGAAGGTCTGCAGAAGGAGGCAGGTATGTCAAAGTGATATCACGGAAAACAACTTGATTTTTCTCAACTGGTTTTGGAATGGTGGGAGAACGGTTAGTAACAAAAGACCTGAGCTGAGAACGTATTAATAAGGCATGCAGAGGAATAAAGAATGAATTTTTAACATGGTGTAAACAGAACTGTGAATGGAGTTGTTGATCCAGTAAGGAGGGAAGAAGATAGATGGAAAAATCAAAAAGCTTCACAGTTAATTAAGATTCTCACTAAAAATTGTGGGACCAGTAGCGAAGAATGTGAATCCAGAATATGTCCCTCAGAATTGTGTCTGAGCTGCACTGCATAGCTAGTACTCAGCAAAATAGCAGTAGCAGGTTTTTGCTTGAACTGCTGGGAGTGTAAAGAAACAGATGAAAACTAAAATTCTAACTTTTAATAAACATTCTTGTGTGTCAATGCAAAACTTTACTGAACATATTTTTATGCAAAGAACACGAATAATTCACAGTTGTACTATGTGAAATAAGAATTTGCATAGAATCTCAGTCCTTTTTATTACTTTACTACCTTGCATTTGGTTAGGGTTAATCTTCCATAAAATTCTTGTTACATATTTTTGAAAATCAGTGCAGTATCTTAGGTAATGCTTAATTAAAGTGACTGAATGGCTCTGGAGTTTTAAAAATAGTACGTATGTTTTAATGTTGTTTTACGACTAACAAGAAGAGATACAGCTCCTCTTTGGTGGCAGGTTTCCTGTATATGTTGTGCATATGTTATCTTTTCTGCCAGTCTTCAAATCTTAAAATGTAGTAAGTCCATAGTTTTCAGACACCAGGATTCAACATACATTTAATGATACTGTTACATATCACTTGCAATCTTCCTGCAATATGTTCATGCGTATAACACAAAATAAAAACCAAACAAAAGACGTCAACAGCCTTTAGCCACCTAATTGAAGTTAATCAAGATAAGCTAGATGATACAGTAAGAAATTTAAGTATTTAGAGTTGTCTTCTGTATCTGATTACTGAGGGGAAAATGAAACTTTATGTGGAAGTTCTGTATTTAAATGGAAATTGAAATAAATAATTTTTCCCTTTCTGTGCTGAAGTGATGCCAATTATGAGCCTCTCAACATTGCTTTTTTTCACGTATTTTTGTGTTAATCCTATAAGCTTAAAATGAGAATCGCTTTGGGACAATGAAGTTCAGTACAGTTACGTTCTATTTTCAGATGCTTATTATACAAGATACTGGTGTAATCCCACCAGCCTTTTTAGTATTCCAGTTTTGTGAATACTTTATTCATTTATACAATTTTACAGGTAGTTCTTAAACTTGCCACAGATTGTGGAGATCAGGCATTCTAGTGAGACTATCAGGAAACACTGAGAAGTAAGGCTGGTGCTGTATCCTTGCTTCTCCAGATAAGACTAGACATCCTGGCTGGATGTTTACCAGTCTTATTACAGGACAAGATATTTGTGTCTTGATTCTTTTCCTAGACTTGCCCACCCTTCTCCACCCTTGGTTTTATTATTCTTTTAGAATGGTTAGAACAAGGATGTAATGAATTTACCTTTATGCTACTGACATGCTTTCAACATATAATCGCAACTAAATAGTTTAATCTAGGAATGCCACATAAAAACAGTTATTAGTTTTAGCTGGAATATATAATAACAAACGAGGATGACGTATGTGATGGAATCTGATAGTAAATTCCTTTGTGGCAATTACATATAGGAGTTAGTTTCAGTGCTTAATTGATAACACTGGGGCTTGCTTCACTTCCGTGAGGTGTGGGAATCCAAGGTGCAGAGGTAACTGCATTCCATCAGGTTTCAGTCTAGACAGGCAGAGAGCATCATTCATTCTGTACCAAACAAGGAAGGCTAATCATCTTCTTTAAAAGTGACCTTGCAGCTAAAGAATGTGTTGTGGTGGGCACATGGAAAGGCAAGTCCAGAGCTCAGTGTGATCACCAGCAGTGCTCTTCTAGAGCTAAGGGTCTTGACTTGAAAGTGTGCTACCTGGATGCAGAATGTTCATTTCTTTTAATTTCATATGAGTGGTGGTTTTTGAAAGAAATGGTTTAATGAAGTTAATTATTTGATTGAAGGAAAAGCTTGTTATCTAGTTGAGGTGGGAAGAAGTTTGAAGTACACCTTTATAGCGAAAAGTGTTAGGAAATACCATTAGAGACTCATCTTTTAATTGAAGAGCAGTAGAGTGAGCTTTGACTTTTTCAAATGAGATTTCCAACAAAAGGGTTTTGTTTTTTTTTTTTTAAGGGAATGTGTCTACCTCTAAGGCATATCAAAATGCAAAGGTAAAGTGTGATGTAGCACATCCTGAGCCAAGTTTAATTAGTTCTGTTGGGTTTGTCAGCTTGATTTCTGTGTGGACAACACCAGAATCAGTGGGGGAAGACTGCTGGGGTGGGGAGGGAATGGTGAAGCTATCAAGGAGAGTGTGGAAGGTATTTTCAAGTTTTCTTGGTCATGTGAGGACAAACAGTAGCAGATACTTCTGATAGCATAGGAGGCAATAGCACTGAGATGTACCTTGACAGGTTGAGGATAAATGTTAAGAACTCATGAACAAAGAGATGTAAAGGAAGAGGATCAGTTCAGATGGAAACTAAATGGTTTGCAACTGCTTTGCTGATTGCCTGTGTGCATGCTCCTAAACGGCAATAAGTGTAAGATAGCTCTTGGAAAGAAGTTGTTAGCATGCACATGCAAAGTTGCTGCAGAATATTTGATGTACAGTAAACTCCCACTGTAATTTCCTATTTTATCTGGGTTGGTGGACATGATTCCTTCTCCCTTATCAATTGCTCTGCTTGAGCAGGACATGATAATTCCTCTGCAGTTTAAGCTCCAAGTGGAGCACTTAAAGAAGGGGAGCTGCAAATGTTGTATTTAGCAGAGGATGAGCATAATTCTGTGCTTTTGTTAGAGTTACCTAAAAGCAGAGCATTAAAAACAAAATTTGAAATCAGTCATATAAAACAAAAAATGTCTTTATTATAACTATCTGTCTGACCTTAATTCAGCTGCTTTGTGCATAATTGTGACAGTTTTTATAAAGCATTTTTCTCTGCAGGATCTCTGCCTCATATAGTGGAAAAAAGGGATAATTTCAAGTTCTTGGAGAGAATAGATTTTCACAGTTGCAGACCTTCCTGCTTCTCTCTTCCCCTTGGATGGTATATCCCCCAATTCATTTGTGGTTCTACACATGTGCTTCTTCATTGATATTCTCTTCATTTTCACGTAATCCCCTTATTTATTGTAAAAAGATGTTTTTATTTAAACTTGAGCATTATTATTTTACGTATTTCTTTGCTTTAATGAAAAGAACCGAGTTGTATCATGTTACTAAAAAGAGATCTTTGATAAGTGCTCAGATCAACTGAGATGCATAAAGTAAGTGCAAAAGACTGGTTTGTTCTTCCCTAAAGGAATGCTTAGCTTCTCTGACTCTCTGGTATGCTTTCTAAAAGTGGGGTGCTCTTCTTTTTCTACTTTTATTGCCTTGCAGAACACAAACTCTGAGAATCTTGACTGACAGATGTGGGATCCTCTGTGAATGGAGGAAATGCAGTGGGGTGATTAGAGGCGGTATAGGACAGTCATTGCCTACATAAATTTGGCTCAGTATAGCCCATGAGAGGTGGCTCATCTAAACATGCATGAGCTTGAGTGAGTAATTGAGGAAGCGATTTCAGATATATATTTAAATAATGCTTTCAGAAGTAAAATACGAAGCTTTGGTTAGGATTTGGGGAGTGGGGCAGTTTAGATAAAATTTTGTGAAGGGCTATTCCAGTCCTTAAGGAAGATACAGGTTCCATGCCACAGATTTCCAAACTATTTCTCATGTAGTGCATTAAATTAAAAGGTTTGAGGACTTTTGAAAGCAAGACAGTAATACACTTTTTTCACCATGTGTAGAAAGCCAAAATTATTCTCAGTGTTGTCAACTACTGGGAGGGGGAGGAGGGTGGGACAGTTGAAAAAGAAAATCATCGTGCTGTCTTGGAGATCTGTATCTATTCATTAATGTGATAGCGGATACCTTTTCTTGTAGTTGTGCTGGAATTATTTTGAATTCTCATCTTTGTGTTTAGAGTTGTATTGTGCAAGACTGATGAGATCAGGCTTTGGAAGTTAGTTTAAAACTGCTGTAGCCTTTGCTTGCTCTGCCCTTCCTATCCTTCCGGTTTTTATTCACAAAATGTATACAAATGTGAATACAAAGATTGTTCTCAGCTCAGATGTCTCTGTTTGAGGAAAAATGATAGAGTTCCTCTCTCCTGTCCCATACCTGGCATATGGTAGCATTCATCCAGTTCTGTTAAAGAGTGCAGAAGATTTGTTTCAGTGTATGATAGTAAACGTCTTGTAGCTTTAAAATAAACAGAATTACACTAGAGTCAGAGTTAACTAGGTCTTTAGGAATGGTACTCCTAGAGAGAAGCTCTTAAATTCCTCCTTAATTTTCCACCAAATAGTCACTTTTGGGTATCAGGAGCTGACAAATCATCCAGTGCTGCCTGTCTCTACTACGAATTCCTGGGCTTGAGTTGTCCTAAGTGCAAATGACCACACCAAGTAGCCGTGCTTAAGCAACACAGTCAAAATATGTTTGTGTGAGAGCTGCATCCCCTTTGCAGTTGCTAGTGGGAGCACCAGCAGCTTAAATCTGGATTCCCTGACCGGCCTGCTGGTTCATGTTCGGGGCCTTACCTAATTCAGGCTTGCTATTTCTGTGCGGGACCGAAATAGATGCATTCAAAGGTAAAGTTGCCTGCTGCCCTCCGGGGCAGAAGTTGGTTTGGAAGCACTATTCGGCTTTTACTTTGAACCTGTGACAGTACTGAAGACAGTGAATACTTGCAAGCTGCAAGCCCAGATATTTTGTAAAAGCAGCTGAGGGAAAAGGAAATAGTAGTTACAGCTGCTACATAAGGCGAAGAAAGGAAACGGGAGCCTCCCTCAAGTGCAGCCACTAAGCAAAATAGTTAAAAATAGCTGCTTTTCCTTTCTAAGCAATTGTCTAAGTTGCCATAAATGTTGTTGTTTCTTGGGAGCTGGAGACAAGTCTCATTCCCTGGATTTTCCGTTCTGAGAAACCAGATGTGTTTTGAGAACTTGTGTTGCATACACCGCTGATTATTGCAGTACAGATGTTTAAAACAAAAAAACCCCAAAACATTGAAGCCTAACCATGACTGTAATGAGGAAAAGCATCAGAGTACTTAAAAACTATATAGACAATGGATGGAAGGAGGACCACAGTGAGATGAAGTATCTTGCTGTTGCTTAGCATGCCACCAGCAAAGAGGAACAGATCTCTGCTTTGCTGGCTCTCGGTCCGTTGTCATCCTCCTCACCATTTTGGGTTTTTCATTACAGTCCCAAATTGATGGCTTTTGGAGACATTTCATAATAGACCGCTGGCTGTGAAAGCATTGTAGTTATTAAAACTGCACTTATGGAAAAAAATGTTGTGAAAAGTGGTGATTTTATTGCAAAAATATACAATATTAGGGATACCAATTTTTTAATGTAATTGTGTTTTCAGGAGGTTTAGAAATGTGTTTATTATTTCTAACCACTGTTAGCTGCTCTGTTTAAATTGTATACATTTTCATTTGAAATATATTTTGAAGTGTTTTACCTTACTGCTGTTTGAATTCTGCGTAGTTTAAACTGATTTTTTTATAATGCTTCTTGACCCCTCAATTTCTTTGACTTGTTACCTCAAGCAGGCCACAGATTCCAGATATCTATGGTTTTGTATCATCCACTCATCCTCTTTGTCCGTTTGATTGAACTGCTCCTGTGAAGTTTAATAAACAGCTAAGACAGCTGAACAAATCAGTAAATATTTTTTTGGTAATGTGTACTGTTGCCAGCTATGTGAATATATTCTAATGATTCAGCATAAGCGTGGTGCTTATTTGGTAGGCACATGGTGGAATGGATGTTCCTTATTTTAGATGAGAGTAAATTTCTAATCTTAAATTGTATCTCTATTTCAATTAGCAAATCAAAGTGTCTGTACCCTGACATGCTTTCACTGCATTTCTTAAAAGCAACATAAATGAGAACATTCTCTAAGTAACCTTCCCCCCCCCCCCCCTTTTCTTTTGACGGTGAGTATCCTTGGGTTTTGGTTTGTTTTTTTGTTTACTGCAAGAGAAAACAAAGTGTAGGGACAGGAGCACATCGCTGAAATGTCATCATTCTTATCTCCTTTTTTCATCCTTGTGTATTTCCTTTGTGTACTCCCCCCCCTTCTGTCAAATGTTATCCAAGTGCCTGTTCTACCTCTGCAGGGGAGAGAATAGGTAATTTGAGCTTTAGCATTATCCAGTTAAGTTGCTGGAGTGCTTTGGTGTCTAGTACTGGAATATATAAAAGTACTCTGAGCCCTGCCCTCCCAGTAGATTTTAAGAAACTCTTAGACACAAAGGGCATTTAAATGAGCATATGAAACCCTAAAGGCATTTTCTGTTAACCTTTTCTGAAGCTGTTGATTTTTCACATCTCAAATAGTGAGTTTAGTATGAGGGAAACCAGTGGGCTACTAACTGAGAATTGGTAAAAGTGGATTATATGGGTTTACTCATATATTGCTAATTTCCCAGTGCAGTTTGGTGACTTTAAAACTATATATACTGTGACAAAACTTTTAAGGTAGTTGGGGCTATTTTTTCCATGTAATCAACTGATTTCCATTCCCTTCCTATTTGTAACAGCCGTTGCTAATAGTGAGCTTTGTAAGTTTTCTTGAGGCTCTTAGTAAATCTAAGTTGACTTTTCATGTTAGCCTGAAACATTCACGGTTTGTGTGTGTGTCTGCCATGATATGAAGGCACTCCTTCTGACAGCTCTGTTTCCCTAGGACATAGTTGTTTTGTACCAAACACAGAAGAATCTGTGGAGAAGCAATATATTAATTAAAAATACTTTATACCTTACCGTTTTTATTTGTTGATGTAATTCTTTAAATACTACTGAATATAAATACAAGTTAATCATTGAAGTAGCTGAATTGTCTCCTAAAACCAGACATTTGAAGCATTGGAATCAATCTGTTTAGTTAAATATTAGGACTCCTCGCAGTCCTTTCTCACATGAAAGATTAAGTCTTGCCAGGGATGGGCACTTTCTTTAATGAAACATCTGTAAGCTTTTGTTTTCTTTAAAATGAGTATTCCTTGCTACTGCTATCCTCATGAATGCTAAAGAGTAACGGGTTTCTTAGTGTGTGTTATTCTAAGTGCCAGATAAAAAGCAGGGAGTATATCCTGGTGAGATAGGGCTGTGCTATCTACTCATTTTTATGATGAGTAATTGAGGCATAAAGAGTGGCTTGCCTCAAATAGTCTTTGGTGGAATTCTGCTTGAGTTCTACATTTGTAGGCTTGTCCCATAGCCACTGGATAGTTCTTGTATTCCCAGCTCTGCCCAAATGATTTCAACCTATGGGATAAGAAATTATTTTAGTTTCAATGATGTTCTTAAAATTTAGAGATTTAACTCCACTTCTTTTCAGGAAAGAAACTACAAAGGGTACTAAAGAAGAATAAAGCAGAGACTGAAAAAAAACTAGTCTTACAGGGCTTTCTTGCATCCAGATACCCTGCTGACAGCTGCCTGCAATAAGGATATGGAAGCAATTAATTAAAAAAAAAAAAACATGGCAAACCGAAAAACCACCCCAACCCAGAACTTTATATATAGAAAACAAAATGTCATTAAAAAATCTCTTGCTGTATGCTTTTAATCTAGCAGTTTATATCCTACTGTTTCCTACTACAATAATATTTTTTTCATAAGAAGAATTTTGTGACCAGAAAAATAGAATAAATGCCAGGTACATAGAGGGTGAGGTGGGGGGGGGAACAGTTGCTTCTACAAAGCAGAGTTGTTCTTTATTGGAGACTATAAGCGTTTCCAATGTCTCTTTTCTCTGTTTCAGTTGCATCTTCTCCCTGGCTTTTGATCTTTTCATTTCGTTTTGACCTCCTTTGCTTTTGTCTGCTTCTCTGAGAAGTGGCACCGCTGCTGCTTTCTCCACTGGCCTGTGTTCTGTCTTCTCTCTGCTTTTTATATATTAGCATTCATAGGATTTTGGGTTCTTCCTATTATGTGTGCTTTCCTGGCAAGAGCAAGGAGCTTGGGAGAGAGTCATGTTTTTATTTCCAGTTTTACCGGAGTGAGGTGCTTGGTTGCTGGAGGAGGAACCAAAAGTAAGTTCACCTCAGCTTGTTCATAAAGCAGCTGAGCACGTATTTATGTGCCTATGGAAGCAGAATATGCAACAATCCAATGTCCTGGAGAGGCTGTAGAGCATGTCTAGTGCTGCTGGTCTGTGAAAATTTGAGTTTCCAAACTAACAACCTCTTCTGAAGTTCTTCAGAGGCCTATAATTTTGGTACTTTGTCAAGAAAATGAGCAATCCTCCCTCTATTCCCCTTCCACTTCCCCAAAAGAAAAAAAGAGCTAGCCGCAAACCGACCAAAAGCCACACCCTTGGTATGAGGCAGCCCGTCTGCCACATCTTAAATTCAGCTTCTTCCCAGTTTAGAATTTGTCAACAGAATACTTTTTGAAAGTATTTTAATATGGACTTCACAAGCTATTTTTTTCTAGTCTTAGTTTCAGGCTTGACAGCGTCATTTTGACAGAGTCTGTTTTTCACTTCCATATAAAATTGGAGAAACACTTGTATGAAATCTGTGACCACACTGATAGTTTGGCAAATGTCTCAAGCAACCGAAAATAGAGTTCTTTTAAGATGTGTCAGATCCTTAATTACAGGCAGAGTTCCAGGCTTAGTTATAATAAATGTAATTATTCCCTCCCCTCTCAATTTAAATTAAAAGTGAGTAAATATAAATAATGTCAACCCAGCTGTCCCTCAATGCTGTCGTTATTTGGCTAACATTGGAAAGATGGTTAACAATGCAATTAGTTTAAAAGAGGTCCTAAAACTTGAATTTCAGGTTGTGTATATGAAGATACTGAGCTGAAATATTGTGAAGATAAACAAGGAACGCTTGTGGTGGTGATCAGTTTAACAAAACCGAATCATGATAAAAAGCTAATGAGAAATCAGACCTAGTGTGTTAATGGAAATATTCATAACCTATTTGACCTAATTGCCATCATGTCATCCACTGTTTTGCAGTTTTAATGAAAATGTTCCTTCTGCTTGTTTTGTAACATTATAAATAAATAAATAAACCTCTCAGTAATTTAATAGAGTTTGGTGGGAGAAATCTGTAACTCCTAGCAAAAATTTTTTGAAGATGATAAGGAAGCAGTCCATTATCTAACAATGGAGAACTTGCATCACTGCTATTCTGCATCTTGTCCTCGCCCCTGATGCTTCCCAGAGAAGTTGCCAGCTGTGGAGGATGGTATTCAAGTGACTGCTCCCTCTTGCTTTCTGCTCTCTAAACAGAAGGACTTGTATTCAGATGAGTGTTTTAATGCATCCATTCACAAGTTACATGTCTTCATGCAGAGCAGAAACTTCTTCAGAGTTGCACGTGCTCTGAGCTTTATAGTCATGCTTTCAAATGACAAAACTTCACATCCCTGTGGAGAGAGACTGTTCCGTTCTTCCTCTGGTTCCGCCCCAGTGACATAAAATGTGTCTGAAACTAATTTTACATAGGAAAGATTGTTCTAGGGGCCTTTACAGGAGGAATAAAAGTTTTCTTGGCATCATTCCTCTTGTGAAGGCAATGGTACAGTTTTTAATGGCTTACACAGCTGAAGGGGTGCAGCTCTCTGGTGTGGAGGAGATAACTCCTTGCCCCCCTTGTATTTTGAAAAGCCTGCATGAGGCAGTTTATTTTTCTAAGGGAACCAGCAAAAGGTTTGATGCTTCTTAATTGACTTGAGACTGTTTTCTCTGCACATGAAACACGATTTCTTAAAAGAAATATGAGAGACTAGCTCAACGATGCAAGGGTGGAAGTGATGTAGAGTGCCCTTCTCCTTCCTTTATCAGTGTCCTTCATTTGAAGCTTACAGTGGCTGTGTTGAAGCAGTTACCCTTCTTGTAGGGGAGTTTCATCCCCATCTTGGTGAAACATTTGGTGGTTCCTGCAGCAATCAGAGGCCTGTTCCAGATCTGCCAGGCGTTGCTGAAGGGCCATTGATAGGGCTCTGGCTGTTGGGGGGGATTCTGGTAAGTAGACATTTTGACACTTGTGTTTTAAATTCCCCGATGCTGCAGTTCCAATCGCTGCTTATGATGAAATCATGTAACCAGTAAATTATTTACAGAGGCAGGGCTAGATTGGCAGAGGTGCCCTCATTGTGAAGTGAAAGCTCCCTAAAGCAATGAAACAATAGAGAGTAGACTTGGAGCAAAATTTAAATGAAATAAAGGTTTTGTGGCAGCCAGCCAGAGGGTCAGATTGGGTTTTCTGAAGTACTGGCTGGGTTTGTCTTCATAATCTGATACTGCAGCCCTGGAAGCTGGGGAGCTTTCTGGTTTTGTCTATACGGTGTCTAAAATGTGTGATTGTCAGAGCATCTTCTACTTCTTATAATTCCTTATTATGGTTTTGGCTATCAAGAACTTGAAAGAGATTCACAGATCCTCTTCTTGGGTATTATTAACAAAGCTGGGGAGGCAAGGTCACTTCAATTCTAGTCAAGCTCATTTAAAAACTGGGTCTGCTGACCACTCTTGCTATGGCTGAAATACCACATTTAGAACAATAGCAGCAACAAAACTGCAGTCCTCCCTCTCCACCTTCAAACCTGCTCCCATCCTCCACACCCCAAGTGAAAACCTGACTGCGAACAGACTTGTTAGTGGAGTAAAAAGGTCTGTTATGACTCCCATGCATGGATTATGTAGACCTCCCAGGTTCATCGCCTCATCTGAACAGAAGACAGGGCAGAGGTAGTTAGCTGTCTTGGATGGGTACAATGAAGAAATCCAGTAGAAAGAAGCAACAGTATTTTAAGGTAAATTTCAGAAGAACTTAAATTTCAGTATCTTGGGTATTCTTGCTGCTTTCAAATATTCAGTTACCACAAACTTCAGTTAATTATCTAGTGCTATCCTTACTGGCTTTGGATTATGTCAGTATGTCTTTAAAAACAGTCTGGAATTTTTTAGGTGCGCAAATGAAGTTAACTTCAAGATCAAATATTTAACAGTGTTTATTACTGTAACTTGCCTATTTTTACAGGATTTACAGTGGTTATGGGTATGACATTCTCAAAACTTTTATGAAGCTGAGATAAATAAGTTTTGAAGGTAGATTCCTCTCCTACTCCCCAGTGGCTACTGAAGCATGCAGGGAAAGTCTTCGGGACCTCTCTATCTATTCTTCATAAACAGTAATCGATATCTTGCCTTATTTTTGTAATCCTTAACTATTTACTGTGATTTCTTATTATTTCATTAAAAGCAAGCCCTTATCTCACAGGAACCAGTTGGTTTCAGAGCTAATATACACTACTGAAAGGAATAATATTTTTTTTCTGACTTGTCATGGCTCATTTTTAGATAAGACTAGGTAGCCAATTTTTGACAATTCTGTGTAACTTACCCTTTCATGAGTGAATTACCGTTGAATATATACAAAAGTAGTGCATCATAGCTAGAAAATACTTTAAATCCTTTCAGCTAAAGATAGTCATCTGGTGGGACAGAATCCCTGCATTTTGGTGGTTAAGAAAGGTGATACCTGTTTCTGATGCTGTTGTAGTAGGTAGGGCAAAGTGAAAACTTCAGGACTGGTATGTAAGCTAAGTAGCTAACTGAAAGCAAAGGTTAATTTTCAGTTGTCATTAATTTGATGTAGACTGGTGCCTGCCAGGGTCAGTGCCAGCCTTGTGATTCACAAAGGGTGTTACACCTTTGCAATTCATACCATTTTTGTCTTAGAGAGCAGTTTGTGTTTGTAGAACAGATTCGTTGTTACCTGAAAAATCAAGTATCCCATGAGATAGTCTGTTATTCTATTCTGAAAGGTTTAATATACGGTTCTAGGTGCACTTCTTTTAGATGGATCAATTTTATCCAGAAATACATTTGTCTCTTCCTTCTTCTCCCCCCCCCACCCCGCTTTTTTTTTTCATTTCAGAACAAACAGAAATAATTTCTCTATGGACATGGTATTTCAAGTCATTTTAAAGATGCCATATAAATATGTAACTGTGAATACAGAATTTGATTGTTGCACAGGGTTGCTTTTTTAGGAAGTGTCTGCAAGTAACAGTAGCTGAGGTTTGGTCAGTAGGTGCCTGTTGAGGTAGGGAAAGGCAGAAAATGCTTCCTTCCTTCCTTGTCCCCAGTTATTTGTTGCATTCTGGCAAGGGTCTTCAGGAACCAGGTAAGGAGACTGCAGTTCTTGGAGCTGATGGTTTAGTCATCCTTCTACAGCAGTAATTCATTAGGAGATCTCTCTCTTCCAGCTTCTCTCCTGCTTCTAGCTATGTATTCCTTGCTTTCCCTTGTAGTCATCCGGAACCCCTCATTAAGCAGCTTTAAGTCATGAACCTGGCAGAAATTTAAGTCGTGTGTTTGTGGGGCTACTGACCTAGTTTTCTGCCAGACTGATGAGTTACAGCAGCTCATGGAGACTCCTGCTGTGGGTCAGCTCCAACACTTGTTAAATAGTGGGAATGTGCAGAGCTTTTGTACCGTGCTTTGAAATTTTCAATGTTACTAGCAATTATTCTGAAAAGGAAATTTAGCTCTGCTGGCTCCTATATTTATTCAGCAACTTCAGGACTGTTAGATGTTGAAATTGTATCTTTCTATGTACTTAGATTGTGTGAGCCACTAGGCTCCTTAATAACACACATCTGTATCCTATTTTAAATTTAAAGAGCCTGTGACACTTCCCTGTGCGGCAGAATGGGCTGTATTTCTTTCATGTTCTTGGACCAAAATTTTGTAGCTGGCTATCTAAATTCACCCCTTAAAACATGCATCAGACTGATGGACATAATTTATGTCTCTCCATAAAGCACGATTCTTCTGAACATGAGATGGATGATCGTAACAACATAGAATATGACAATGTTATAACTGAACATTTGAAATGTGAAACTCATTGTAGAATTTTGCAGAATAATTTAGTATTTATGTAATGTGCAAAATGGCTTACAAGGTGTAAGCAGATAAAAGAAATGTTTAGTAATGCAAGATCAGGTAATAAGCTCGTTAAGTTCATAAAATACTAGTTTTTATGACTTAGAGCAAAACGTGCATCGGTTACTGTCTGTTTTTCCTGAAATAAATCTGAATCTCCTTCATCTACAGAAAAATTTGCATACTTATTTTTTTCATATTTTAATAGCCGTTTACGTTAACTAGATTGAAATGGTTTTCTGAGTGATCAAACACCTTTTTATCTTTCATTATTGTCAAAGTTCATTCTCATAAAACTAATTTAAGGTCATTTTGTTGTGATACAGTGCCATTGTCTTACTTCATAATCTGTCTTTATACATCAGCTCTGTTTGAAACTCCCCCTCTTCACAGTGCCTTTACCTTATCTTAGAGGAAGACCTGAGATGTTTGCATTGGACTACAGCACAAGTAGTCTTGAATTTCATGGATGCTTCTGTATAAGGAAAGGCAAGTCGGATTGCTGGCAACACTTGAAATTCCAAAGTCCACTGGTATTTGTCCAGGTCATTAGGAGTGAAGTTACTCAGGGTCAGCACAAAGAAGGAAGGAACAGATTTGCTGCTGAGAAATGGCTCGGAAATGTCTGTGCGAAGTAATTCCATGGGGGAAGCTGTATGGGAATAGGAAGTCTGAAAAGGCCAAAACTGGTGAGTTATACAGTTTGGGGAGAACCCAGGTAGCTGTGACTAGCAGGCCCGTCACTGAGTTTTCAATTTGAGTGATGGTTGCCCAACAATCCGGATCTGGTTTTTGGTATTTTGGTGTGGGGTTGGTGGTTTGTTGTTTGGTTTTTTTTACCACAAATGAATTTTTGTTTTGAAACACATAATTACAGTAAATTTCTCTACTTTTTGCTTGGCTTTTAGGGGCTTCCAGAGGCTTACCAGTGATGAGTGTAAAATGATTTTCAGGAAGGAAATCCCATTGCTAGTAAATAATACAATTAAATTTTAATGCAGTGAGTCTATGGATGTCTAATTTATCTGGGACAGCTTCTGTTGTTCATAGGTATTGCAATAATGAATGTTCTCTATGTAGTTTAATGTAAAGGGATCTTCAGAGACCCTCTTTGCATATTCTGTCAAAATATATGCAAATTGAGTACCCACAAGTCCATTCACTGAGCTATCAAAAATGTATTAAAGCACTTCAAAAGAATTGAACCAAGTGAAGATTTTGTGTCCTGAAGTGATATCAGAAATATAGCAAATTCTTCCTGTTTCTCATTTCTTTAAGAGGAAAATTGGTATTCCTTCATCTGTTGGTGGACGTAGTTGGTAATAGGTTGCAGTGAAATAGGTGGTGTTGCCTTGCAGCTCCGCAAAGGTCAGAGAATGAAGTGCTGTGGAAATTAACTCAGCGAAAGTTTAGTATTGTTTACTCTTTTTTGTACAATTCTGTACTGTAATTACTCAATACAGGACAAGGTTACAGCTTAAACTTCTATAAAATTCCCATAAAACCACTGTGACAATTGAGTCAATAATTTTAGAAATAGTTTCCCCATTTAAAAGTTCTTGGTTTTAATTCTTGGAAGTGTGGATGGTATCACGCAGTGGGTTACAGAAACAATCAGCCGTCAATGGCAATTAGCTCTGTTTTCTAACACTTTTCCAGTCACCATTTGTTGAGCACAAATTTCTGTTTCAGTGATCTGACCATTGACTCCAACTTAATGGTTTCTTTGCATTTGTAGGTGTCTTAGATACTTGATTTGCTTTTGAAGGAAGCAACGAAGCCTAGGGTGCAGTACTGCCACAGCTGAAGTTGACCTAAACCTTGAGCTGCTAGGGACCACCTTTCTTGACTTCCACCTGCCTCCCATCTGCCCCTGCCCCGCCAACCAGTTGGCCTTGCCTTCTCTCCCCTGCTGGCACCAGTGCTTCAGTATGCAGTGAGACCCTTCGGAGAGCTGGGTTTTCAAAACTACCATTGCCTTGCTCCCCCAGGTTTTTTTTTTTCCCTAGATCGTCACAGTCTCTGAACTTGTTCACTGTGCAGTTTAACGAGTGTCAGCTCTGGCTCAAGAGAAATAGCGTTAAGTAGGGGAAGAGAAAAGGGAAACTGGTGCTAATCCTACTTCACTTTGGTTTAAGAGGTAGGGTAATGGCCCTGGGAGAAAAAGAGAGATTTATTTCTGGATTACTGAATAACAGGGTTGTCTGGAGTTACTGAGCAGCTGATTAGAAAAAAATCTTTGTCTAACCACAAGTGGTCCATGGAGCATGAGAGAGTTGGTAGTTCACAACTGATGCGTAAAAACCATATTAAACACTTTAAAACTGCATTGCCTCAATTAAAAGCTTGGATTAAGGTTTGATGTTTTGGGAACCTCTTGTCTAAAGAGAGAGAAATTTCTTTCTTTCATCCTCTATTCCCATTGGTAATTTCTTTGATTTATAGGAGAAGGAGGCTTGTTTAGGGCTTGACTATACTGTGCTTTTAGTGAGCTTTGAGGCAGACCTTTCCTGCAAGGCAAAGGGAACTGAATAGGTTTTGGCTGGTTGTGTGTGATACACTGATTTTTGTTATCTTTTGAATTTCTGCTGTGATTTCGTTTTTTTATTAACTCTGTTTCTGCCACTGGGCAAATAGCAAGTGGTGGGAATGCATAAGTGTTGTTTTTTCCTTTTTTTTTTTTTCCCTTTTGTCTTATTTTGAAGGACCCATTTCTACTTGAGAAGCATTGCTTTGTGGTGCTTCCCAGACCTTCTCTTTTGTTTCATGTGGGCCTCCCTAGAATGCTTAAATATGCTAATCCCTGGCAGCAGGAGGGTAAAGGTTTTTTAAACTTGTTGGTTTTGTGAGCCTTTGGTTACTTAAGATAATAAGAAAATGTAAATAATAACAATATGTAAATGACATGCATAATTATTTGCTAAGAAATATACTGCAGACATAGATTGCTTTTGAAAGACTTCTAGAATAAAGTGGGAAAGATAGGAGACATTTAAACAGAAAACTTGCAGAGCTCTGACAAACTGTTTCTAGCTCAACTACTGAATCTACTACTGCATTTGATGTCTTTTAAAGTGATAGGTGATGAAAAAAGCTAATATTCTCGCTGTTCTAAAAACCTACTTGTTTAAATCAAATGGTCAGTATGATTTTATATAAGCTTATACTTAACCAATATATAATTTAAAGATTTCCTACTGAAGAGTTTATTGTGACTACTTTTTTTTTTTATCCCATTTCATATGTTGCTCCTTTTTTGGATTATTTGGTAAAGTGATAGCTGCCTTATGGACACAAGCTGTTACTCTGTGTTTTTTCCTAATGTTTGGATAAGCTGTAAGCATCACATACAGAAAAATGTGCAAGTAATATCTTAAAAACTTGAGATTTTTAAGAAAGTAATTTGCATTTATGAAGAAAATAAGGGAGTGATGCAAACTTACTTGATGCTAGACAGCTCTATGATTTTAGAGATACTGGTGTGAGACAGAAAAAAGTGAAGAAAACAGACTACTGACTTTATCCCTGTATTTATGATCTATTGTAAGCTTTCTAAATATCAGGTTCAAAGTTGTTCCTTGGTATACATACAATGGAAAATTAATGAGTCCTTATATTAAGCATAAAGTTAAGGATATACTTATGTTGTGCTGAATGCTGGTCTTGAGTGTTAAGCCATACCAAGACATTTATCTTGTATTTGTAATAAATGGCTTGGATTTGCGTAAAGTCAGATTTTTCTTAGTGCTTAATTGCTTTTGTATAAAATAATGCTTTATAATGGACTTTTATATAGTTGTATAATTCTTTTTTTTTATGTGACCTGGTAAACAAATGTTTTTAGTAGTGAATTACAGGCATTTTAAACAGGAACTTGTGTACTAAGGCTGTAATTACCTATTCCAGCCCTAGAGAAAGATGTCAATCTCTTCTTCAAGATTGAGGGAGGTTATCAGTAGCAGAATGTTTTGATGTTGTTGTTTTTAATTATTTTATTCCATTACCTTCCCAAAAAGAATATTGATTAATGACATAAAAGGGTATTGAAATGCATTTAGAATTTCAAATTGCTTGACATCCATATTTGCATTTTAGTTGGGTAAAGCCCATTGTTGCTTTTCTATGAAAGTTATGATTTGATACAGCTGATTTCTTTTTCAAGACAGTTGATACATATGTGCAGGATAGAATAGAATGGTGAAAAGGGGAAATACTTAATACATATATGTGGAAGAAAAATTTCTAGAAGGTTTTTTTTACACAAAATGCTACAATTTCTTACTTGGAAAGTCATAAATTGCTGGTGCTTAGAAGCCAGAAAAATTGTACTGGAAAATATTAGATGTTTATGTGTCTAATATCTGAAACTGGTCAGTATTGGAAATAATCCAAGAAACATATGCAATGTAAGTGTAGGGTTTCAAAAATATTCTACTCTTATTCCTGGCATCAAGTGAATAGCTGGAGGGAAATAAATTTAACAGCCTGAACCCTTTTCATACCCTGAGCAGTCAGCTATCTGAAGTGCCTTTTAACCAGCAGGATAATCCTTGTAAATGATGTGCGTTGGGTCATTGGCAAACCTTTTTGCCTCATACTGAAATAAAAGTCTTCTGATCGTTTTGCCTATACGTTAAGAATGTCGTGAAATCAGTGTTGTGCATTTTCCCTGTCTACTGTACGTGAAACATTGCCCAATGGATTTGTGCTACGAAAGAGTGGTGATACAACTAAGTAAGAAGTGCTGTTTTCCAAAGCGTACAGTTGCCCCATGAAGAAAGAGGATGTGGGAGATGAATGGCGGTTACGTGAAGCTTCACCCGTACGGTGTGGGTTTCCACCGTGTTGTCACGTAGGCACTGGGTGCCATCCTGCCTGCAGTGGGGGAGGTCCAGCTTCCTCCCTGCTCCTTCACTCTGCTGCTGCTGATCCTGCTGCTTTTCTGCTTCATTACCCTGATGTGGGCATTGTTGATGCCTTTTCACTCTCAGTCCCTCAGCCTGATTCAGAGCCTACTTTAGTGTATCTAAAGGAAAAGGTCTTTCACCTCCTTCTCTCTCAAAATATAACCTGCATAGCAAATATTTGGTAGTGTGATTATGGAACTACATTCAGCTGGACCGTTACAAAGGCAGATTTAAATGAAATCCGGACTAAAATTTTAGTCCAGTTTGGTGAGAAAATGATAAATGGAATAACAGGTTTTTCATGATAGCAGCTTGCTAAATTACAGGTTGCTGGATGTTTCTGTCTCCTCCATGCTGTTAGTTATGCAGAATTAGTGTCTCTTCTCAAATATCCTTACATATAATCCTTATTTTTGCATTTCACAGGTGTTAATTTGTATATATTTCATAGTCTGAAATTAACAATGTGAGATGGTGATGTTACTGCAAATCTTTTCTTTGATACTATTTGGTGGGTTGGTAATTCAATTTAAAATTAGTGATATCTAATACACAAAATCATTATCTAGGTATAAATGTGGCTTTACATTTCAACTGATATTAGTGCTAAGAACAAATTGAAATATAATTTGTGATTAATGCAGGAATGGATTGTCACAGCAATTTTAACCTAGACAGTGCTTTACCACTTCTGGGCCAGATGGACTTCTTACCTGCTGCCTTCTGGCATCTTTTCTCTTGAACTCTTTGTCCTCCCTTCTTGTACTCTTGTCCATGCTCCTTTGTTTGCTGTTCAGATTTCCCACACTCTGTTTGTGCTGTTACTACTGTATTTGATTAAATGTTTTGCCTTTGAGAAATTATCCAAATGCAGTGCTTCGTTGAACAACATGCTATGAAATGCCTTTCATAGGAAACAGAGTCTTTTTGCCAAGTGTCAGCTGCAGAGACCTGCACCTGTCTTCTGCCTCCCCCAGCAGTAGGGGGGCATCAGGTGTTATCTATAGCATTTACTGCAAGTCCTCTTCGTGCTTGTTAAAGTTTATCCACATCTTTTATCAGGTACAGTCTCTTGCTTTATTTATGCAATAACAATGTGAAACACACAAATCTGATTCCCCTGTTCAGTCATACATCGTCAAGCAGTAACCTTCTCCCTTACCTTTGGGAAAAACTTACTCTATTTGGACAAGGATTGCCTGGGTGGAGAGACCAAGTGCCAGTCCTAACCTAAGATTTACTTGGTATGTTCATTAGATATTACAGACAGAATGTAGCCTTGTCTTTTAATGTAAGCTTTGAAGAGTAAGTGCTTTTGCTAAACGCTGTATACTTACTGTGTATATGTAATTTATGTGTGTAAAACAAAAGACTTGTGCAGAGAACTGCTTTCAACGTGAGATGGCAAAGGGAGTAAACTTCCTACATGTTCATTTTGAGCTTAGACAGCGCTGGCATTGAGCCCGAGGAGATGGGATTCTTTGTTGGTCCATTGGTGATCATTTACTGAAGTTACACTTTTCAGATGGAATTAGGCCACCAGCAGGCTCTGAACATGGGATCTCGTGCAGGGTGTCTCCTGGGCATGAGTGATCTTTTGGAAAGGGAACATTCTGGGCCTTGTTAGGAAGGATTTGAGTTATACCTCGTAATGTGATAGTAGGTCAAACTCTAATTATAATTTTAATAAAGTTCGCAAATTCTTGTTGAGAAAAGTGCTATTTCATTCCAAATGAATAAACCCCTGATCCCAACAGGAAAATCCCACTCCATATCTAGATGAGAAAGAGCACTTTCTGTGCAAAATTCATTATATTCTGGCTAACTTCTTTTTTCTTTTTTTTTTTCTTCTTTTTTTTTTGGACTTGAAGCTAAATTTGAGCATCTTGGAAGCAGAGAAAGTCCTGTCTATTAGTTAGGTTGTGCTGTAATCTTTTGTGTGTGTGTTAAAACAAGCTTTTAGTCAAAAAAAGGAAATAATTTATGGACATGAAGCATGAAAATTATGGTAATTTAAAAAATGTGGAAGTAGGAGTGGACATTATCTTTTCAAGCAAATTAATATATATTGAGTATATTGAATAGTGTCACTAATGTATTATTGTGGTGTTTCTTTAGTTGAGAACTTAATACTTGTTTAAAGGAAGAATCTCCTTTTGTCTTGTAGGTCTTGGTTTCTGTTGGCAGTGATTTGTCCTGTCAGTGGTGCTTGGAAAAGAAATCAGAACTTTACTACTGATTGCTTTTTTCCCCACAGATATTAAATAGGTAGTTGGGTTTCTAACAATTTAAATTGTAAGGGTTTCTTTTGCGTCAAATGTTAGCTGACTTGAATAACGCTACATGTAAACTTTGTTAATTGTTATAATGTGTTAGCGTTTGCTTTTCTTGGAGGAGAGTCGAAGTGACATTGGATTAGCTCAGATAAAGTCTGGGATATACGATATTCTAGAATGTCTGTTTGTCTCTTTATTTTGGAAGTAAAAGCCCTGCTGTCAGGCGCAGCTTTGCCGGCGGTTCTTGTCTATTTGATGAAGGCTGTTTGCGGTGCTGGAGAGGCGTCTGCAGCGCCGGGGAGTTGCCAGGACCTCATTAAGTGCAGCTTGGACCAGAGCCAGGCATTCAGGGCAGGGGAGCCGCAGCATTTTCTCTCCCAGCAAAGAGAAACCCTTCAAAAAGGGAGGGGAAGAAAGAAAAGGCTGCTTCACCCATTAACTGCTGTGTTTTATTGTGCTAAAGGGGTTAGCTAAGTTCTTGGAAATAAACTTGGGCTGTAACTTCTGCTAGCTGTTGTAAAACTTGATCGTGTTCCCTCCTGTCGCTCGCCTTTTTCCTTTGCGTTGGTGACACACAGTAACTGTAACAGGACGTCCAAAGGTCTTCCCGTACTCTCAGGAAAATTGACTTCTCTTGTGCTATGTTCTAATTCAAATGAGAAATAACATGTTAAAAATGTAAACATCGCCACTATTGAAAAAGATGGTCTAGTTTTCACATTTCCCATTCTTTGCAAGCTCTAAATTATTTTCGAAAAATATTTCAATCCACTCATTTTCTTAAACAATAAACTGCTGAAATAATAATTTCTATAAGGCATAAAGCTATATTTTAGATAATATTAAAAGTATATTCTCTGTATCAGTTATGAGGAAAAATTCAGCTAATTTGCATCTTTTGTGAAGTAGTGAAAGAGGCAACTGTGTTTTAACAGATCAAAAAAGAATGCTTTCTGAAATGAAGTCCTGCTAGACAGAAAATTTTTCAACTCTGCCACGTTTTTCCTTCTGTATTTAACCTATAATTTTCATCTGGATAAGATTTAAGGAATTCTGAAAAACACCATAGCTCTGAGCAGCTCCAGTATAAAAAAATTTTTCATTTAAGTGCTGCCCTGCTGAGTGTTTTGAACAACTACGATACAAAACTCTGCCCAGAGATATCTGTGCAAAGACAACCCAGAATAATTTAGTGTAGGTGAGCCATTGTAATGTGAATTGGTTTTAGCAGTGGACTGGATGAGCGTGTCTGGATCTCTCCTCTGACTTTCGCTTGTATTTTTACCCAAGAGTGTCCAAAAAGATTTGGGGAGAGGGGAAGCATGGAAATGAGTTAAAACCTGCTGCCAGCCAGGGCTGTCAGCTGTGAGAGGTACTGTTTGCTCATGTTAGCTGGCTTGTTTTGCAAATTTACAAAAACAACTCTCTTCCAGACTTTTCTTTAGACATTACAGTATCCTCATTGGTTTAATAGGTTATTTAGAAAAATGATGGCATTCTTAGCACAGCTGGCAAAACCACTTCTACCTGAAGAAATAAGTGGTGGCTTTTGTTGATGGTTTTACTGGGTATATGGCAAAATTTATACAGTGCTGTTATCTGTTCTGAGAACAGAACCTGATAATGAGTCAGAATATTCATAAAACTAACACATGGCCCCTCAGACTCCTCAGGACTTGCGATTTCAGCAAAACCCCTTTGTGGAAATGCAGTAGACGGACTGCCATGCAGTTTACTGTCTGAGACCTGCAGTGATCCTTTTGTATAGCAGGGAGTACGTCTTGAAGGTATTTGTTACTGTTCCTCAGATGCGGGGCTTATTTAAGTTCATGGAAGTGCTATTGAATGAGATAAATTGTAGTGATGGAGACTGTGTGCTGGTGAAACACTGCTGTTTGTACAGCTGCAGATCAGTTAATAGAGACATAAAGAAGCTGGCTAGAATGGGGATCTGAATAGTCCTATATTGTCTGAAAACTGTACGCATCCTTAGTTAGCTGGGCTGACGAAGGAGGGAAGCAGCCTGTCCCATACCACGTTGTTAATCATTTTCTGGGAACGGGGCAATGCAAGGGACAGAACTGCTGGGTGGTTACAGTTAGCTTTTCAAACAACGTTTGTTTTACAATGCAGATAACTTGTCTGTGTTGTCTGAAAGAAAATGTGCTTCTCATTTGCTTTTTCAAAGGGATTTAGAATTACTGTGAAGCTTGCACAAACTGATGTTGAGGCAGTGCAACGGTACTGTATTTCTCTAGTAAGTCTTAGGATTATGAGGAGAAAGAAGAGTAGAGAGGAATGATCACTGAGTAGTCAGCTGGCGCATCGATGTACAGCTGATGCTTGAGCTAGAGGTAATTGATTACAATGGCTATTACCCTCTGTAGATTTCTTTTACAAGAAATGGTAGTTCTGCAGGTATTTAAAACAACACAGTCAAAAGCTAAAAATTGGAAATAATGCTGACCGAGCTGACAACCTCAGATTTTTTGTTTCAATCTTAAAAGGTAAGTTACTCTGAATATTTAGTATGTTAATACTAGATGTTCAACAGTTATTGATTATAGCATGTAGAAAGAGTATCACTGACCACTGCACCATTATTTGTTTAGGAATGCTAAAATGGCTGAAGTATAAAATAAACTCAAAGTCATCACAGAAGCTTTTGTTGTTGACCTTTCTTTTTTTTCCTGAGCTTGAAAATGACACATATCTTTCATATTTATATCAAAATACCTCTTTGGTTTAGAATGTTGTAGCTTTCTTTGACATAATCTAAATCATGCTGCAGGTCCTTAGAGCCATTTTTGTGACCTGGGAACTCTACACCTGTAGGTCCTGCTTGCCATCTTTATGCCTAAAAGCAGCCGAGATAGTTAGGAGGTAATTTCATTGAAGTTTTGCTTTTTTTTCCCCCAAAAAATATCCACAAAGGAGAAGTGATTTCCTTGAACTTGTTTAGATCACCAAAAAAAAAAAAAAAGGTTTAAGCTGAATCTCCAGGGCATAATGATGTTACTAGTACATGACCATACTGATAATTGAAAATGAAGGCTTGCTGACATCTGTGCCTGCTGTAAGCAATGGTAAATTGCTCGTCTTTCCTGGACCTCCTGCCATTTCATTCAGGCCAGAAAGGTACAAAAAGAAAGGTGCAATAAATATCAGGGGTTCACCTTGGAACTGAAGGGTGGCTTCTACTCAAAAGGGGATTAGACAAGAGCTGGATGTATGTTGTCTTAGTTATTTTTCAGAGTAGGGGCCATGCCAGAGAATCTATCAGGAGTTTTCATTGTTTTTTCTTCCATGTGTTTTTAGCAATGGGAATACAATGGAGAACTGATGCGTTTTGATGGAGTGTTAATTTTAACTTGACTATTATAATGGCAGTTATAATTCATAGTGGTATCTGAAACAATCTTTTGGTTGCTCTTGCTTCCATAATGGTGAATTTCATGCAGAAGTGTGGAACCAATGAACAAAATTCACAATAATCTGTTATTCATCCTTGGATGGCTGTATAAAAAAATATAAGTCAATGGTGCCTTTATTCCAGTCTTCTATCTTTTCCTAGAGGTAAACCAACCCAGGCTTAGTTTACAGTCTCCATAGTACTTTTTAATATTTTGTTGTTGCTATTATTATTTTCTAAGTTTTTGATTAAAGGATACACAGCCATTTCTACAAATTGCATCCGAGTAGTTAGGCAGAGTTGATAATCGGCAGGTATAGTGAAAGATTAAGAAATACTCTGGATGCAGAGTAGCAAGTCAAAGAGCTGGGCTACCAGAAAAATCTCCCATGAAGGCTGGAATTCTGCCTCTGCTGAAATATGTGGCAAAACTATTTCTGACTTTCATGAAGTCAGCCCTTGGGTTGTAAAAGGACTTGAATAAATACCTTGTGTAATTCTTTTCCTGTTCTAGTGACATTTCACACAGGCATTTTAGTGCAGATGTCATGATATTGATTATTTGTTTTCATAACTGCGAGAATAGATAAATTTATCTGAGTCTGTGTGGTCTTTGCAAGAGCAAATTCTGCGGCAGATGTCCCTGTTAGTCTTCAGAGGCTTTGTAGGAGAGAGAGGCACCTTATAAAAAGCAAGATAGACATGGCATTTTGCTCCATCTGGAATCTGAGTGTGTTGCATCAAGAAAGCTTCAAGAGCTGCAGTTGCTATAGTGATGCTTGCAGTGATGTTTTTCAGTACTTATTTTCTTTGAACACATATAAAAAGTAAAGCTTAAGAAAATAAAAACTGACAGCCTCAGACTCATTTAGCTTTAAATGGTGGCTTGTGTGGAACCTTTTAAATCAATTTATGCATATCAAGAAAAATGTATAAAATGAAAATAATCTCTATTTCATTCATTCTACTGCCAAGAGTAAGTTTTGGGGTTTTTTAATAGACGAAATTCTTGATTCTTTTAAGATACTGCTTGTGCTAGTGTAGGATTAGTGTTAGTGTATGCTTCAGCAGAAGGTGATGGGGGTGTGCATGTGTACGTCCCATATAATTAAATTGTTTGTAATGCTTTATGACCAGACACTGCTGTGAGGAGCTTATGTCTGATTTTAGATTAGAACACAGGAAGACATTGCATGTTACACACCTTCTGTTTCCTCTCCTGTTCCATTGCAACTGGTCTTGGTTGGGAAGCTGGTCTGGCTTTGCTGGAGAGCAGAGACCTCTGCAGTGTTCCTCGGCTTCTGCCCTGACTTCATCTCTGACTCCAACATTACTATTTGGCACTTGACTGGAATTTAACAGTTTTATTTCAATTTAAAGTGCAAATCGTTACTGGTGTATATTAGAAAGTTGTAGAAGTGAGAAACCTGGATTAGATCTGGTGACATGACAAGCTCTGGCAGAACTGGGGGCGTCCTGCTTGCCAGAGCTCCTCTGAGAGCTGCTGTGCTGGTATTAAGTGGGAGACGCTTTTAAGTAATCTTCATTTCTCCTCTCTTGCGTCTAATAAGTACCTTTTCATTCTGTTGGAGCGGTTGTGGTGTCTCTCATCTCTACCCAGCATGCTTTCATTGAACACTTAAGAAATTAGTATCCACCTGGTCTTTACTTTTCTGTCAAATAAAACACAACAAAGCAGTGTTTTATTATGGAAGTAAAGGAGGACAGAGCCTAAAAAAAAAAAGAGCTTTGCCGTCTCATGATCTGGTGTTTCTGGCTTATAAAGCAGGCCTGGTTAAGAAGGGGACTTACACATTTTTGTATAGGTAGGTTCAAACCAATATGGGAGAAATGTCTGCTTCCATCCATTGTTCCTGGAGCGCTGTGCCTGTTGTTGGTGAATGCCCACGGGCCTGAGCTCTTCCTGCTCTGTTTGTGTGTTTGGCTAGCAGGCTCACCCAGAGGTCACCAACAGGGTCTTCCATAGCAGGTGCTCGTCACGTTACTGTAACCCTGAGAGGTCTTTAGAATGTCCTCGCCTTCCTTCCCCCAGTTCTCTACTTACATAAGTGTTACCCCGTGAAATGAGAGAACAAGTTGCGTCCCCTGTATAGGGACTTTGATAAGTGCTTTGTAATAGTAGGTAACATAACAGTAACGGGGACAGTTGTTCTTATTTTAAAATATTTTTGATACATCCTTGGAAAGCACAAGTTGGTGCCTGTCCAGGTTTCTTCATAGTCAGAAAAAAGACATAGACTAATGACTCAGGGTAAAAAACAAAACAAAACAAAACCAAAGTGTGGAGGTCGGGTCACAGGCTGACGAATGCCACGGATGATTGCAATGGAGCTGTGTACTGCATCGGCTTAATGTGTGTGTTAGTATGGGGGGGTTGATGATACTTTTTTAATGGCTAAAAAAAAGGGGAACTTGTTTCTTCATTGTGGGCATATGTTGTGGTAGAAATGAATTTCAGCACAAGCTTGAATTAAGAGAAGAGAGTGACTTTGTTACATGTAGGAGCCGTGGTGTATGTATTAGCGAGTGACCTAGAAAAGGTGTATTGGTACTTATGGGAGAAACTGACATTTATCAAATGCATCATGCAAGGAGCAGGCAAGGAAGTGATAAGGAGATTGGAAAAAATGAGTGAGAGGCTGAATGCTATAGGGCTTTGAAAAGAAAGATGGGAAGTATAATGAAGTTGAGCATTAAGGAGAGAAATAGCAAGACAGACAGGGAGCCTTACTGCTTGAGGGGTGTGAAGGGGGCATCTAAGGGAACATAATAATGAACTCTGCTCTGGGGAAAACCTGTTGTGGGACAGATTCCACACTCACTGATTCATTAGCTTTTAAAGTCCAAATACTACTGTTTTAATAATGGTATTTTATGAGTAAACTCAGTGTATTTGGAGATTGTGGAATTTCATCATACTTACATTGTCTCTGTTTTTCAGTTACAAGTTAGTAATTTTGCAAAGCCTACGAACTGTCATGTGTTGCTAACATTCTTCTATAATGTTGAAAATGTCCTCAAACTTGATTTTCTTGTAGAAAACTAAATTCTTTTTGTTTAGGACTTGATTTACATTTTTCCTTTGATTTCTTGTTTGGCATTGTATTGAATCAAAAGAGCTTCACCTGATGGCTTTCAGCTGAAAGACTTACTTCGTAGTCTATGTACTTATTCATTGGGTAGAGAAAGCTTAGTCATGACTGAATTAGATTCCTCATTTTTAATCCATGGAATGCTCTTTTCCCTCCATAACTGGCAGTCACCGGCTTGCTGTCAGTGATGGGAACAGTTGTGCGTTCCCTCTGACTTTCTTCATTTTCTTTTGGTTTTACTCTACAAAGGTAACCTGTCATGGATTTTTGTTTTCTTCTTTTGTGTTCTGTTATCTTTACAGAGAAGAGGCTTACATATCTGCCAACACTTTCATTATTATACTTAAAATTTTGCATTGATAATCATGTTGTATATGCTTATGGTCCAGTGTTCACTTACGTCATACTAATTGGAGGGAGTGAAAGGGTTAATGAAGCTAAGCATGAGCTGCTTTTTTCTCCTCTGTGAAATCAGACTGATTCTGTTGTTGGGAGCTTCTTCACTTCAATTCCTGTTACTGTTTCTGGTCCCTGAATAATACAGTGAGTAGGTAACGTTAAAAACCCACATCAATCAAAGTATTTCCTGTTTTCTCATCCTCATTGTCCTCGGTGACATGCAACTATGATTTAGAAAGAACAAGATGTAATGGAAAATGCAGCTTTAAAAAATACAGAAGGTATGGATTAGCTGGTATGCAGACCCTCTTAGCCTTTTTACTTTACACCCTCTTTACTTAGGTGGATGGATAGGTAGGAGGATTTCAAGAGCTTTTATATAAAGGTGAAAAAAGATTGCAAACCTGAGAGGTTTACCTTTCAGTATTACGGGATAGACACAGCAAGCAAGATTTGTTGAGTAACGTTTGTAAACAAAGAAGCTGAGGATAAAACTGTGGTAAGCTTCTTTTCTTTAACTACTCTGCCTCATTCAGACAGAGCGTTTGAAAACTGTGAATGGCAGTTATTTCATCTCCTACAGAGGCTGTTCAAAGACCTTTAAATCCCCAGAAGGTGAGGGAAAGAAGACAAACTGGAGAAGAAGCAAATAGGGGAGGAATCTAAACGCTTTTTGGAAAGCCATGCTTTGAATAACTGGTGAATATTTATACTTCTGTAGTTACCCCTGGGCAGCCAGTCCTCTCTTGACTGGCTGTGGAATTCTGACTTTGGCTTCCTCTTCTGAGATACAGATGCCATATCAATAGCTGGAAACTGCGATCCAGGTGATCGTGTTTTTCTCCTTGTACAGGAATTGTAGGATTCAATATGTAATTCTAAATGACATAGACTAAGCCAGTGTTAGTTAAAGCAAACCATATCCAGCAAGTGCCACATCTGTACTTCTGATAACAAGATACAGCTCTACTCTGCTAAAATTATTTCTTTTACCAATTACCAGAGGAGTGAACTCAGTTACTAGTCTTGAGTTTGCTTCAGTGTCATCTCAAAGGAATGGTTTTACCAGATGAATGAATCACTACTATAATTTCCTTCCACATCTGAATTTTCTTTGTAGTTAAGAAATCTTGAATTTCCTTTCTTGTATCCAATTGGAGTGATGCAATCGTTCTCCCATTACCATCATAAAGATGTCGAAAGAACATGATGCTGAAGTGTTAGTAAGATGTTGGTAGAAAACTAAAGACGTTTCCTGTTTTTTCGTAAACTGCGCTGTAAACACTTCAGTATCTTGTAAAATGTTGGGTTTTGCTGCTTTCCTGTTTGGTAGTAGCTCAGTTTCCAGTCAGAACAATGATTCTCATAGTCTTAAGGAGGAAAGTGTTTGGGCATAACAAACTATTTGAATGCTCCTTAATAACAAAGACACTTCTTCTATTGAGGGTTACCGGAAGTTTATATTTTGCAAATTTTTCTACACATGAACTGAAAAACTATTTTAAAGCGTTTTGAAGATAAACCTGTAACTTCCAAATTGTTCAGTTTTTCTCCTTATGTGTCTTTTATCCTGGCATCTGGTAAGACGTGAATTTTGGCATCTCTTTAGTTTTTAGTAAGATTTGGGGAGAACATTGAAAAGTCAAACCTTCACAGTACAGCATCTTTAGCTCTGAATGGCAGTGTTCTGTACTTCTTCATTTTGTTAGGTTTTACTGTAAATGTAGTTTATAACTTAAGATTTTTTTAAACCCACATGCAGTTCATATTCGGTAACTTCCATTTTTTATGTATAATATATGAAATAATGAGTTAATACCACACTATCCTGCCATACCCTTCTCTCTGGCAACTATGGAGTATTCCTAAAAGCACTTTCCAAGTAAGCTAGCTGTCTACAGTCTATGATAATCAGCTGTAATGGCACATAGGCAGCTGGTTTGCTAATCCTTTGATTGCAGTATTAGTTTGTCTCAGAGATTCTGAAAACCTGTCTGATCCTGTAAACGTGTTTAGTGAATATTGTAGAATAAATTATATCTTGCCTTGAGACTCTAAAGCACATATTCACGTTATGAGTTGTGTATTTTCACTGTGCTGCTGGTTTTTCCCTCTTTGATAGCTATGTTTATGTTAAAAAAAAAAAAAGATGTGTCTGTTCTGAAACTGTTTAGCAAAAAAAGGGAACTTAAATTCATTTAACATTGAAAGGATTTGTATTTTAATCACCAGAAATTGTTCTTATCTGGCTTATCACCATGTCAAGTAATTCAGGCTCGGATGGGGATCTTGTATTTAGAGAGAGATTGCAAATAGGATTTCCATTATACAAATCTATTAAAAAGAATGGAAAACCTACTTTGTATGTATGTGTGGCTTATAATATGTAGTATTCTGTTTAACGCTGTATGTTTGATAAGAGTAACTTTAATAAAGCATATGCAAACATGAGTGTTTTTCCATGTTTTGCTTTAATTTTCATAAATTGGAGCCAGTTTGCTATAAAATAGTAATTTAATTAAAAAGCCTGATCTGAATTTATTAGACCTGCTTTTTAAATGTTTATTGCAAACTATATTGCTTTCTAATGTTTCTGGTTGAAATTAAAGAGAAAATCTTACTTTATTCAGTTCATTAATGATAACATTCACCCAAGTTTCTGACATAGTGCTTAATAATTAATTTTTTTTCTAGAGACATCTAAACCAATTAATTAATATTTGTTCAGTTTCCGTATAGTAAATGTATATAGTAAAAGACTGAAGTCTTTTTAAAAAGTTGAAAATGTAGAGGAAGAAACTTCTTTATTGGTTAATTCTGCTGTTATGAAGCCTCTATTTTTTTTTCCTTTTTAGATGAGATTTGTCTTTGTTCCTTCCTTATTAGTCCCAAATGCCAAGATGCTATTTGTGCTTATTTCCTGCCCTTGCAGCATGTCTGGTTCAGAAAAAGTGTGAACTCTAAAAATCGTGAACTGAAGTGCTTATCATATCTGTGTCTGTGGTAGAGAGCTGCAGTGTGTATGGGCAAGCCCCTGCGCAGTCTGGCTCTGTGCTCACCCCTGGAACAGCTGGTTGGTGGGTTAGGCTTGCTAGTGACCTGAAGAACGTGATGTTTTCTGTTCACACTATCTGTTGTGTCTTGTGAGATGTTTTAACTCGTGCTACCTGGGGTGTAGTATAGGGTGAAGAGTTAAGATGGTCTTTTGAGCATAATTGTAGTTATCATCTTCAGGTGTGTAATCCAAAATGTTAAGCATGTTGATTACACTCTTTTCTTTGAGTGTCTGTATCTTGGGAGTGCCCTTTTCCATGTTTCCTGTCATTAGCATCAACAAAGATAATCAAAAACAATTTTCTACTGTTGAAAATTATTTTTTTTTGTTTCCTTGTCCCCAGAAATTTCTTTCTTTGGTGTGAGGTACTGTACTTCAGTATATGAAAACCAGTCTTTGAAACAAAAATGTGTTCATTAATCTGGGCTTGTCTACATGTACCAACCATACCCTTTTTAACTGCATAAGTTTAGAAACCAGAAATTAATGAAGAGCTTGTCTTGACTAGATACTGATTTCTCTGACTATACAAAGTTTGAAAAAGTTGGCTTCTATCACCTTCTTAGCTGATGAAGTTGTTATTGGGACAACAAAGACTTTAATGGGACAGAATGAATGCATAAAGAAAATGTCTGAATTTAAATAGTTCAGTGTGTGCCCATAAATTTCCAACAAAGTAAGCACTATAACAGGAAGAAATATATGAACAGTGACCTCTGTTCAATAGGCTGATAACCTTGAAGTCTGGCAGAAGCAAAAGTCAGTATTTTCTGGTTGAACCCAGTTCAACAAACACCCATGAACACCTTTAGCTCACAATTTTTTCCATAACTTCCCTCAGTTAAGGAACACAGAGGAGGAGGGTTTTAAGTAGGTCCCGAGTTCCTGCAGCAGCCCACAGTCTCTTCCTAGTCCTTGCTAATACCCTGTTCTCTGCATGAATTTGCCTTCACCTTGCATTGCCTGAATTAAGGTGCCTGGGGAGCTGTCATGTTGACCATGTTTTTGACTCAGGATGATGATGGTTTGTGGGATATTCTGTGGCAGACCATTAAATGCCTGAAAGACAAAAAGTGGAGATGTTTTTGAACTTAAACATGTATTCTTTGAGGAATTCTGAAAAGGTGAGAGTCTGGATACCCTCATGAACAATGTCAGGGTAGAAGAAGCTAGTTTCTTTCTTTTGTTCTTCTCAGGTTTTTTTTCAGACTTAAATCTGCAGAGCCAAATAGATTATGCCTCTCCAGTCAGTCAAATGATAATATAATGGATATTACTGAGGGCAAACATGATTATGATTTTGGAACTTAATTTCCTTGTAGCTTCAGGTCACAGAATGTTCACTAGTTTTCAAATGCTTCAGTGTATTGCCAGTGGTGTAAGCTTCTTTTGAAAGCGTTTATAGAAAGACTTTTTGTAATATGCTGTAGAAGACAGGCTGTGTGGGTACTATCTTTCTCCAAATTGAAGCTACTGAAAGGGTTTCAAGAAGATGTTTTAGTAATATACACAGTAGAAATAGCATGCCTGCTTGCTAGAAAAGTGAGTATATTACATGTGTTAAGGGAATATCCAGTAACAGACTTTTTTTCAAGGGAATCTAAAGTAGATGCTGAAATAATCAATTTTGCTCTGGGAAGTTTTGTTACATCTGAGTTTGGGGCAGAAATACCACATCATTAGTTTGCTTTACTGTTGCTTTTGCTGCAGAGTTTCCTGTATTATTCCATGCAGATACTTCACTTTGACAGCCCAGATAAACAGAAGCCAGACGTTCATAGCCAGAAAAAAATCCATGAACGCCAGTCTAGGGCAAAGATAAAGAATTCAGGCTTTTTCAGTTCTGTGAATAGACACTGGCCACTGGAAAAGATTATGTGTGACTAAGGCTGTGATGATTTCTGTTGTGACATAATTGTTAAACAGTAACATTAACATACTTATTTTTAAGGTTGGGGGTTTTTTTGTCTCTGAATGGAGACATAGTTGTTTAGAAAGTGAATAATATTTAAAAAAAAATTGTAACAATGCTAGGTTTGTTAAAATCCTGTTATATACATATTAATGCTTTAGTAAGATTAAACGTAGGCTGAGATTTTTCCAGGAGACCTGGAGAAACTGCATGTCCAAAATCTCATCTAGTCAGTGAAAGCCACTTCGTTCCCTATGTTTTTTCTAGAAATCTGGGCTTAAATGACCTTTAGCTTGAGTTGGAGTAATAATGAAGTAGAAGGCATACATTAAAGCTGGCTTACAAAATGCTTCTAGCTGAAAATGTATAATTTTCTTTTGCCCAACATCATGAATCTGCGAGTAGATTCTTTCTGATCTGATTTAACTATGTGTAAAGACTGGAATTCCCGTTTGCTCATGGGGTAAAATAACAATCATTACTTCTTGAGACAAGAAGATGGCAATCCGAACAATGTGATTTGAAGCCACAGAGATGCTTTCTGCTCTGTGAACCCCTACAGAAAATAATTGTATTCAACTGTATTTAAAATTGTGGAAGTTCTTAGTATTATTGCAAAAAAACAAGCATTCAGAGTAGAGGGAAAATGTTTTTATGCTTTGTACTCTACCAATGTGCCTAGATTAGGTTCTCCCTTAAGTAAGTTAAACACTCCATGATTTGATACTTCCATGGTATTTAATGGTTTGATTGTATAAGCTTTATGCGAATTTACTTCAGCTTTCCAGTATTTGAGCTTGACAGCTTTTTCAGAGGGCTTTTTGAGTATGCTTGGACCCTTGCATTTCCACATAGGACATGCTGGCTGGATTTTGCTTTAGTATAGAATGTGAAGTTTTTGGAAGTGGCTGTAAGCAGGCTATAGGTTGAATTCTGATGACAAAGATGAATATTTTATAGCTTACAAAGTCAATGCTAAAATGCCATGACATTTTACTATTTTTACATTAAAAACCCACAAAACCTGCTGTCGTCTCTTGCTGCAAGCCTGTAGCTGTTTCTTAAGCAAACAGTTGTCAGAAAACATCAGTCCTGCATAATCTAAAACTAAGATAATGTTATCATTTTTTAACATACCAGAGTGGGTTTTTCACCACTAATGGGTGATATATTTAGAAATTTTGTATTGGACAGATTGATAAGCTTGCTCCACTACCTGTGTGTTACTTAAATTTAATTCTAATTTCTGTTAAAAGTCAATGGTAATTTAGCAAAGAGGGAAAGGATGGAAGGAAGAAACCTCCTGAATTAGACAGACTTGCACAATAAAACCAAATGTCCTGACTGCATAGCAGCTGAACACAGCTATAAAACAATGCTAAGGAAAATGCTGAAAATGCTGAATCATTGAGATCAATGAGAATCATTTTTCTGGTTTAAATGTCTACATTCTGGAGGAAATCTTGTAAGGTGGGGGCCTAAGTGGCCTTTTAGTGGCCAAAGTAGAGGTAGTTGAAGGTCAACTTATTAGGGCTCTAGTTGAGACTTCAGGACACTTGGTTTTAATTCTGTAGTTTGGCCTTCTCTGACCCAGCCTGAGTCAACGAGATGTATCCTCATTACAGATTCAGCTTGAATCTCTTCCCCTATCAGCTGAAAAATGCCTCAGCCTCTTGATGTAAACCATGAAACAGTATGAACCCTGTTGGTTCAAATTTTCTTGAAATTCTTGAATTTTGTCACAGCAGGTCTTATGCCAGAACACAGGTGTTGCTGGCTTTCTTGCCACTGTATCTTGTGCTCTTACTTGTTGAATAGAATTTTGATTCTGTAGTAATGCCTGATTTGGATGAGATTCGCACAGTGAGGCGATCTGGTTGTTCTCAGAAACATTTAGAAGATTGTGGAAATAAGTCAGTGACACAGTTTATAGGCACTAAGCTAGGTTTTTTTGCATAAAATCTGGCGGCATTTAGGGACTAAATAATTTGTCAGCTGCTGGCAATAAATCTCTGCCATCCTGTTGCTCTCCTGCATGGCTCCTCTCGTTTAAGCTGGGTTCTTCTTAGGTAATGCTTCCTTTGAGAGTAAATTTGGGGGGAAGGAGAACAAGGCCTTCACAGAACAATTTGAGTTGTTTACTTTTGGGGCTCTCCATAGCACTCTATTTACATTCATTCCGATAAACAGAATTGCTGATACGGTGGATGTGTCTGGGCAGAGGCATGTAACACCAGTGGGCTGCCATGTGTGAGTGGCCCATTGGCAGTGAGGCTCTGCTGAAGGGGTCAGCACGTCCCAGACAGGGCTGAGAGGAGCCCATGGGCCGTGTACCGCAGGGGTGCGAGACAGCAGTGCCTGGGTGGGAAGCCATGTGTGAGCCTTCTGCACACCATGCGAGATACAACACAGACGCCACGTGATCCAGTTCTGTTTTATTCATTTAGTGCTAACAGACCACTGGTACTCCAGAATGAAGGTGAAACACCAACGTACCCATGTTCTGTTGAAGAATCCATGACAGGAAAATGTTGGCGTCTCTATTACTGCTGATAGTGTTTATCAGCAGACAATCATCTGTTAGAAAGGGAGTAAGGAGAGAAAAGAGATTTCAAATTTACTTGCTTGCTTAAAGGTCAGGTAGAGAGAAAAGAAAGGCTACAGTATATCCATGTACAGAAAAGACAACACTTGAATTTTCAGGTCTTCATGTTATGATGGAAAAGGGTCTTGTAATGAACATCAATGATTTAGTTATCTGCATGTGCAGTCACTTAATCACTTTGAAATGGGTTTCAGTACTAGCAATCATTTTAGTTTTGGCACTAGTTCTCAATCAAAGCCTGGCTCTGTGTAATTGCCAGCATTTGAACTCTGGTGTTACACAGCAAAAGCACACAAAACCAAAATAATTTTTGTCAATGAAGGCTAAAGATATACGGTACTGTGAAGAGATTATTCCAGATTTTAACATTGATTATAAGCTGTAAGTCATATATTGTCAAAATATATTTTGCAATATTTCTTGAGGTACATAATATGTCATGTAAAATATAGGAGGAGCTTTAATCATTATGATATTTATTCCCTCTCTTTTTGTTATGAGAGGAAAGCTTATGACCACAGTTGTAAATTTCTGAAGCATTTTCCTTCCCCGCTTCCCTCCTGGAAGTTCCTACTGTATTCTCTCATGCAAATTTCCATTCTTTCTTATTCATGGCTTTAAAATATTAACGTAGTGGTTGCATTTGCGGAGCCCAGTTGGAGGACTTCTAGCACAGAAGGTTCCTGGGAAGCAATGGGCTGTGCTGTCTGCCCGACCAAGTGCTCCCAGCCCGTGTTGCCCTGTGCTGCTCCGAACCTCTTGCTCAAAAAGTCCCCGGGCCATTTCTGATTGGTTTAGACCTTTATGCTTTCATACCCAATACTTAAGTGGACAATTTATTTCTTTTCCTGACCAGTCAGTGCAGATCTCAGCTGTGCAGTTGGTCAAACATGCTATAAAGCAAAATACTGGGGGTGTAAATACATGGAAGATTACCAGAAGTTTAACTTTTTTCCTCCTGCTCTAGGTTAGTATTAAAGATGGTCTGTCTGTAGGAGAATGACTTCTTTCAAATCTGCTTGTGATATATTTTTATATAAGTGTATACTTATATAAAGTAGTGTGCTTGTGAAGTAATGGTTTCTTCAAGATTCTGTTGCTCTGCACATCATGGCAGAATTCAGCTATCAGGAGGTGAAAGGATGTTCTCAAAGGAGCCTCCTGATGTACATTATTTTATTTGCCTTCCTTTTAATAGTTTGCATTATGAAGACACGTGCTATCTCATAACCCTGCCTCAAGGGCAATGATGTTTCCCCGTATTGTGTAAATGAAAGAACTCCATAGAGAGCTGACAGGGCCAAAAGAAAACAAGTTTTGTGTCTATGGCTGTTCTGATGAAAACCTGAATCACTAATTCAAAGGACAAGTTACGGGAAAAAAAACCTTAATCTTTTTTTAAAAAACCTGTTGCGGCCTGTTGAGGTTTCCAGTTGAATGTATGGTGGCCTTCCCATTAAAGGCAAACAAATCCTTGGAAACCTTTTTCATTGTCTGCCTTTTTTCAAGTCTTCACCTATGTGGTCATGAAGGCAGTTGGACATAATTACCAACATGGTACCCATATATGTGGTCTGTGACGCTAGCAAGTCTGTTCTTGTAGATTACGTGCAAGTTTGTTTTCTGATTGTTATCTGAGATTCTTTGATTCGTCACTGTTCCATCATGAAATGTATTGCCAGGCTTTAATGGTAAAGTGAGACATCTTTGATGTATTTTTAATCCCAACATGTAGAACATGGAGTAGAATAATTCTGTGTAGCATTTGAGTAACATTTGAGTCCTTTTTCCTTCCTTTCCCCCTCCCTTTGCATTTGATTCAAATTCCATGTACTGCATTGAATAGATTTAAGGTCAGGAAGTGTCGTTTAAGTACTAATGGAACTGACTTCCTATGCTATTAATGAAAACATGACTCATGTTCTAAGGATTTGCAGTTGGATTCCTGTAACTTGGTATTTTTGTTGTAATTGTTTTCAGTAATTAGGTGTTCCTAGAACACAAAATGATCGCAAAAGAATTAGTATATTAAAAGCAATATCAGTCTGTTTGTTTAAACTCATCCTAGCACACATGAACAGTATATCCATAGCACACAAGGCTTCAGACACAATAGATACAATGGAAATTTTCTTTTGATCTTTGCTGTCCAGAAGTATCTGTAGCGGGGAAGGCAAGTATTCAAATAGTAAATGTATCTTAGTGTGTTTTTGTAGCAAACCATTGCAAGCATCCAGAATTCATGTATTTGTGTGAATCACTTCTCTGTTCCTGAGCAGTTGGAAATAGCAGTGATAGGGAGAAAATATTGAAAACATCAGTATAATATTTTTCCTATAATAACTTGTTTTATCATCTTTTTTTTAATATTGACAGAAGAACTGATAAATGCTAAGATTATAATCGTATCAAAACCTGAGCCTTACGCCAGAAGGAAATACCTGAGGCCCTGGTGCTTTTCCTTGAAGCCGCAGAGTGGCATGGGGATGAGCTCTGCGGCAGTAAGAGCGAGCCACAGGATAGACTTAGGAAACTATGGGAAATTCCCAGTTCCTTTATGATTTCAGGAAAGTAATTTAATGTAGTCTGCTTCCCCATTCTCCTTTTGGCATATGACAATAAGGTTTCACAATCTGCTTGAAGTTAAGTCTGTTAATGTGTGTGTGGAGATCAGACGCAGCGCTAACAGCAGCCAAGCAGGAAAACTAAGAACATTTAACATTTCTTGGATTACTTCTTGAAGCACCCATGCTCAATTCTAATGCTTCTCATGATTTAAGCGTGTTTTTGAAACTGGACTGTAAAGAGTATTTTTTTATATAAATATAGGTGTAAAATGGGCTGGAAAGCAACAGAAAGTTTTTGGATTTTTTCTGGTTTATGATAGGGAAGTGGAGAGCCTGCCCCACTCTGGCTGGTTTTTCCCTTGGTAGAACTTCTGGGAATGGTGTCTTCCCTTCTTGTCTTTGTTGGAAGTATCTGCTGGCTGAGAAAACGGAAGTTTGAGTTCATTGTATTATTTTTATTGAATGATTTTGTCCGTGTTTGTCTGATACACAAGTTCAAGAGGAATGGACAATAGGCATTTCATTATAAATCCTTCACAATTTGTTGTTCACGTTTTACTTTTTGTCCTCCTCAATGTCAGCCTATCTGTTGCTACTACACTTGTATGTAGTAGCAAATTTTTTAGTGGCATATGACATGTAAGCATTCGATTGCCGTTTATTTGTTTCAAAATCTCCTTCATAATTTTTTATTGATGGTGAATTAGAAAAGACCAGAATGTATAATGAATTCTATGTGATGAACACACATAGGTTACTATGACATTTACCTTATAAAGATAATAAAAGTACCAAAAGTCCTTTTCTTACTTCTTATATATTGTAAAAGAAATAATAAATTGTTTTCCAGTTTTGGATACAGCCTTTTACGTGACTTTCTCCTTTTCGTAATCATGATTTCCCTATTTCTAAAACTACACTTTTGTCACTTACTGATTTAATTATATAATTGTGTTTAAGTACAGTGAATTCTCCAGAGGTGTCCAACAACCTACCCCTCCTTCCCCCCCCACTCCCCCCCCCCCAAAAAAAAGAAGAAAAAATATGTTCCTCGTTTGATTCAGTAGATTTGTGATCTTTGGGGGAATACATGCACCTTTGGCTGGTTTTTGTTGTGCTTTAGACCTAATAATGAAAGAGTTATTATAGACTTACACATTTATAGAGAAACTGCAATCCAATTTAATTTTAACAATTTTTCTGCAGTTGTTTTTGTGGCGCTTAACTTGTACGGGAGTAAGGAGATAGATAGCTTGAAAGGGCCTGTAAAAGAGTTGAAACAACATGATTTCTTTTAGTAAGAGCTGTGCTCTGAAGGATGACTGCAGCCATGCAGCAGATGTCCTATGAAACCTGTGCTGCCACTCATTTTGGGGCTAGGTCTTGGTTTTGTTTGTATGCAGGGATATTTCATGTCTGGGCAAATATACTGTAGAGCGTGGTCTGTAAATGGCTTCTGCATTTTGCCGATTTGAGCATATGCTGCTGGAGCATCTTGGGCCTGTGAAATCTGTAAGGGAAGGAACACTGCAGTGTTCCTGTTCATGGGTCCTTAATACCTGGTGAGCACTTCTGTCCGCAGGGGCTTTGCCCTTCATTTTTCTGACATATGTGGCAAATGTACTGGATATATCAAATGGATCAGTTAAAAGCCTCAGTCTTCTTAGGATAAGTTGTTTATTTTAACTGGTCTTGTTGTTTAATAAAGATTTTTAACATTTGGATCTATTTGAACTGAAGACAAACAAGAGAATCCAGTAGTTCTCATCTTACCCTACCATTTCACCTGACTTGGAGACAAAAAATGGCACGTAGCCCAAGTGAAGAATATGTTTTTTCTGTCTGGTCACTGCACATAGATTACCTTGACATCTATGTGCTGCAAGAATCACAGAATAGTTGAGGTTGGAAGGGACTTCTGGAGGTCATCGTGTCCAAGACAGGGTCATCTACAGCTATTTGTCCAAGACCATGTCCAGATGGCTTTTGACTACCTCCAAGGATGGTGTTTTAGAAGAATCAGCTTTGGAATTGTTTCCAGCTAAGCTGCTATAAGGAGTGTTGGTGGCTGCCCATTGATGTTGGAGGTGCAGAGCTCCCAAGGGACAGGTAGATGTGTTTCAGCTCTGAATGCAGCATGCATAGCAATTGGCTCCCGTGGTGACTTTTAAAAACTGACATGAATGGTCATCCATGAGGAACACATGTAAATCCAAATGAGCAACTGTATTTTTACCTTGAAGGTTAAGATTTCTGCTGAAGTAGGTAAAGCTTAGAACAGGCACCCCAGTACTTCTGTGTGCTTTTGTAGTAGTATCTCAGTTTCTTTTGGGGAAGGTTTAGGCATATTTGTTTAGGTTGGAGGTTGCTTTCAAGGCCTGACTTAAAAATATTTCAGTACTAAAAGTTTTTGAGCTGACTAGTTTCCACTGCCTGAAAGAAGAAAAACTTTACTGCCAAATTCCCAGAGCAGGAATGTGACAAAATCATGCAAAGAAATTGTAGCGGCTCATCTATTCTGTGTTCTTCAAGACGGTTTCTGGACATCTGAATGCCCTGCCCAATTTTCTTCGGCATTACAGCTTCAACAATGAACCCACAGAGGCCATAGAGGAAAAATAAAGTAGCTTTTGTTATATGTCCCCTGTTCTCCAGATGTTCCATGCCATCAGAGAAGGGGCAGGGGTCAGCAGGGTATTGCAGTGGGTACTGCTCCCACAGGGGTTGTACTACTCTAAGTTATAATCGAAGCAGGAATGTGCAGTGATCAGCATGAAAACTCTAGTTGTTGGGTGAGTAACCTTTATTTTTTGTTGGAAAAGTTTCCCACTGAGATCATCTGACATTAAATTGTGGCAAGTTAACTTGCATTTTTATTAGTTTGGTAGAAAACTGATAGACGCTCAAGTTGCTGGCAGTGGATGTTGTTCTTCCTTATTCTTGCCCCTTCCTCCCTTCTGCAGGTATTCTTATAGGGCGATACGTGTTTTTTTTTAAATCAGAAGAGCCTTTGGTAGCAACTTTTATTTTCTGTAATGTACAGTTGGACAGCATCTAGCAGGATGGTTAACAGCTTTTCTTTTCTCAAGTATCTTCTGCATGTTCTTGCCTCTTAACCTAGATCCTAAGATTTACAGAAAGGCGAAGAAAACAGAAAAGTATGCAGTTAAAGCTGTCTGTGTCTCTGGAGCACAGACATGATATGTGTAACTGTATTTCTGAGTAGAAAGCAAAACCGAAAGGTGGTTTGGTTTTTTTTGTGTTTTTTTTGTTCTTCCAATAGTTCAGAGGTTAAAAGAATTTTTGTTTTTTAAAGCCCATTGAGCTATTATAAAAGTGCGTTTTCCTGGAATTACTTTTTTTTTTCTTTTTAACTACAGATTTTTGATAAGGAAACCAAATCTGTGTGGCTGTTTTTTAATTTATTTTTCACAATAAAGACAAATTATGAAAGGGCTTATCTTGCAACAGTTTGGGCATTCTGTAAACAAACAACATCTCAGATGACCTTAGTCCCACTCAGCTATCACACGCAACTGATTCTCAAACCTTCGTAGTGTTTCTGGGAGCAGATATGTCATGTTTCACAAGGCCGTATGATTCTGTCCCGTTCTCTCTTAAATTACAGTTCCATGACAATTTTTTTTCTCCTTTGCATTTTCAAAAAATCAGTCAGCTCCACTTCTCATATGGCAGTGGAGTAGCGTCCTTTCATATATTACTTCTTGGCCAGTCCCGTGTCATGGAGCAGAGAATGCAGGACAGATGCTTCACGCCTGGCATACTCAGCTGTTCCTGAGAATAAAACTACTACGTGCGACTGGCAAGTACTGCTTGAGGCAGCATATGCTAGCTGTTAATGTGTGACCTTTTTGTCCTCAGTAACTCGACTAACTCAACTCATTTAGAAAGAAAAAAAATTAGATGTGAAATTTAGGCAACTGAGTTTCTGAATATCAAGCCACTGCTTTATAATACGTGTATTTATCACTTCAGAACTGTAATTCCAGATGTAAAGTGTTTATTATACACTGACCAGCGTACAGAGAGGTGGGTGAGTAGCACAGACTGCCAGCCAGGTTATTGGAGTACATGGAGCTGCAAGTGATTGAATTACAGTGGCTTAAGAAGTTCCTGTCTCCTCAGCTCAGAGTTTTACCACCACTGAGCTGACATGCAGCTCAACTAATCGTACACGCCCTATTAGACCATTAAAAAATAAGCTAAGTCGTGCTGTTTTAATTACTGCTGCCATGGAATAAACTGGGAGTCACTGCCAGACCGCCTTTCTGGATGGTGTAGCTATTTATGGTTGTCTAGGCATAAGAGAATTTTTAATTTTGACTCCTTAATGAACAATAACTGCCTTGAAAGGGAGACATGTATCTGAGTTTCTTGGTTTGTCTTTTTATTACCCAGTCATTTGTGCTGGTGACACAATGAAACAGTGTTTTTGCAGGTAGTCTGTCTTGTTGAAACATGGCTTCTTTGGGGCCAGTGCTGCAGAATGATCAAATAAATAAATCCTTGGTGAGCATGTATTTTATACAGTACCTTGTAATAATTTATATGTGATATATCTCTCAAAATCTCAAATCTGTTTTTCCAAAAGACCAGTCCACCTTGCCTCTTTTCACTACCAGTGCTTTCATGAGTGTTAAAGAACTGGACAAAATCTGGCTGTTGAGATACGTAGTACAAATTCTTACTGCAACTGGATGATTGCTGAGCTGTACTACTAAATAATACTTACAAAGTGCCTTGTAATTACACACCTAGCTTTCCAAGTGTTTTATAAAATTATTCAAGGGAAGAACGAAAATATTCCAAAAATCATATTCGTTGCAAATGTAGGATTTATTCATCTTGGACTTGATGCCTTTCTGAAGAATTTGTTGTTTGAATGTTTTTTTCTTCTTTTTCTCTTCCTAAGATGACAGAGGTATATCAGCATGGTATTGAGGTGATATAAACAAAAAAGTAGGAATCATATGGGTAAAAGATACGAGTTCTTAAGTTACTAATTTTTTGAAGTTTGTTGATTAAATATTCTTGTAAAAATCAGTATGCTTTTTGTGGGTGGTTTTGTGCTTGTTTTTGTTATAATAAAAAACCCCAAAGATTTTTTCAGGTCATCACGGGTGTTTATTTTTGCATTCTCTTTGTATGTTTTATAACGTTTCTGCTGGACATTCCACAGGGAGACTTTACAGGCAGCATTGTTCCTTTTTGCAGGCAGTGTTTTCCCAGAACTGCTGCTCTGTCGTATGGGTTTTACTCTGCTGTTAGTATTTCTGTTGGTGGTCATTAATGCAGTTGTGTGAAAGAGCCCAAACTCATCAGTTGCTGGGCAAAAAGAAGTAAACGTCAGTGCAACAGCAGGATAGCATGTAGAAAAAAGAGATGGGTCAATAGAAAGAGAGCGGGGAAAAAACCTTCTGAATTAGGAAGGCACTGGGTTGGTAGTCTGAAAAGGATCATCGTGGTTTAGGATCTGGAAACAATTAAGTAATGCATGTGGTTGCTGAAGAAACCAGCTAACAGTTGCGTAACTTATGCTTGAGGATAAATGATGGAGACTATGCAATGAAATTTTTATTCTGCACCTGTGAACTTCAAACATTTGCACATTCGTTTTGAAACATCTGTGGAGTTTTTTCTATCCTCTTTGTGAAAGTAACTTTGGAATATAACTTTTTATTTCTGACCGTTGGAGTACAGTTTAAAGAACATATATATAAAATTCAGGATGGTTTTGAATGTAAGACCTTAATCATACTTTAATAAAAGTTAATATTTTATGCATAAAATCACTGACAAAAAAAATATTTTCCTTTCTTTCTCTAAAGCTGCTCAGAGTGAGGAGCGACTGTGTGCATTTAAAGACCCATATCAGCAAGACCATGGAATCAGTGAGAGCCGAATCTCCCAGGAGAATGGCACAATTTTGTGCATGAAAGGCAGTACCTGCTATGGACTTTGGGAAAAAACACGAGAAGGAGACATACATCTTGTAAAACAAGGTATGTAATGTTTTGGTGGAAGTGGTTTTGCTAATCTTCTCACTTTTTTGTGATCTAGCCAGCTGATACGAAGATGCACAGCTGCAAAACTATACATTTCGTTTGTGCATTGTACAAAAGCATAATTTTAAGCAATTTAAGTATGAACAGAAAGTTTGTTTGAAATCAATGACTTCTAAACAAGACCAAAGAGATCAATGCTCAGTGAAAGGAAAAAAAAAAAAACCCTTAAATTGCTTGATGCTTAGAATGTCCAGAGGAAGATGACTTCCTTGAGTGTATCTCAGTACAAGTATTGATGTAATCATAAATTTAAAAATAAGTGTCTCATTGAGTAAAAACATATGTTTGTATTGATTGGATGTTTCTTTACAAAGGAAATTGCAGCTATAGCACAAAACTGTCGCATATCACTAAATGGCAATCACCGCTGTTCTGTAGGGAGATTGATGATAGGGATGAAGGGTCTTGCAGTCGCTGGAGATGTTTTGTGATTACCACTCTTAGGCACTCTGCTGCTGGTTACTTGGGTACCAGTTAATGTAGTATAAGGTGGAATGAAAAGGAATGTATTCACAAACATCCTGTGCAGTTGTACTCAGTGTTCTGGTTTCATGTTTGAACTGGTAATCTACTGAAAGAAGCAGCAGTCTGACTGCTCACCTCTGCCCCCACGCTACCTCTTTCCCTTCCAGGCGTTTGAGCATAACCTGCCATGGACCATATTGGGAAGGAACAGTTGCTGCAGAGAGAAGGGGCCTGCATTAACCAAGAAATAAGTTGTGTTACTGTAGATGAGTCCAGTGATGTTGATAGTGAGGAAGGACAGAATTTTTAGAAGTTATATAAGGAGCATCAAGCTATAGAGCATAGCCAGCAGGTCGAGGGAGGTCATTTTGCCCCTCTACTCTGCCCTGGTGAGGCCCCATCTGGAGTACTGTGTCCAGTTCTGGGCTCCCCAGTTCGGGAAGGACAGGGAACTGCTGGAGAAGGTACAGCAAAGGGCCACAAAGATGATTAAGGGCCTCAAGCATCTCTCCTATGAAGAAAAGCTGAGGGACTTAGGTCTTTTTAGTCTCGAGAAGAGAAGACGTAGGGGGGATTGAATCAATGCTTACAAATACTTAAAAGTAGGGTGTCAGGAGGATGGGGCTGCTCTTTTCTCAGTGGTGCCCAGTGACAGGACAAGAGGAAATGGGCACAGACTTGAGTAAAAGAAGTCCCACCTAAACATGAGGAGGAACTTCTTTGCTGTGATAGTGGTAGAGCGCTGGAACAGGCTGCCCAGAGAGGTGGTGGAGTCTCCTTCTCTGGAGACATTCAAAACCCACCTGGACAAGTTCCTGTGCAACATGTTCTAGGTAGACCCGCTCCAGCAGGGGGGTTGGACTAGATGATCTTCAGAGGTCCCTTCCAACCTCATATGATTCTATGATTCAGTCGTGTGGCCTAGCTCTAAGGAGGGGACTAGATCTCAATTTCATCTCTACTGTGGGCTGGAGGGTGGTAATGTTGTCTGTGGTATCAGAGAAATGAGGAATGGCATACTTCTGCTTAGAAGGCTCAAGAATTCATGTTTCGTCATATTGTGGCTGGCAACTGGGTACCTCTGATGTTGGCCTTTATCAATGTCCATATTTCTTCTCCTTGGCTGTGGTAAATTCTGAAAGAAAATGTTCAGTTTTTGGTTTAAAAGGTGGTAATGATTCAGACAGGCAAATTATGATAACTGTTTTCAACCCACTCTGTAAGATTTAATTAGGTAATGTATGCATTGTCCATGCAGTAGAATTAATTTTGTCTCTTTTAAAAAGAATTCTTTAATCTGCCTCTTTTTACAGGTTGCTGGTCTCATATAGGGGACCCACAAGAGTGTCACTTTGAGGAGTGTATAGTTACAACCACCCCTTCCTTGATTCAGAATGGAACATATCGCTTCTGCTGCTGTAGTACAGACTTGTGTAATGTCAACTTCACAGAAAATTTTCCACCTCCTGATCCTACTGATACAACACCTTACAGTAAGTTAGACATTTCCATCTTTGTCATTTCAAGGTTTAAATAATTTAGGAGAAGATTCTTCTTTCATGGTACTGTAAAATGTAAAACCTGTGACCTTTCTATTTATATGCAACAGAAATGGCAAACAGAAGACAGCTTTTCCATGTGAAGATTGTCATGTTTATATGTACCACAGTGCTCTGCAAAGAACGAGTTAAATGCTTACAAGAGAATTGTTTGTATCGGCAACTGCTGAATGCAGATTACATTTTCCAAAATGGTCTCTAATCTTGGGTGCTTTGGTATTTGAATGCCCAACTTCAGAAGCCTCTGGGGATATTCAGAAGCATTCAGACTTCTGTTAAAAATAAGCCAGTAAATTCATTAACATCATGGTACCTTTGAAAAGTCTGGCCTGTGTATTCAGTCATGGTTCTCAGATAGCTTTGAGTGGTAGAACCGGTCTTATATCAGGCTGTTGAGATTCTCTCCAAGAGTCATACAGTGCTTTGAAATCTGGCTTCTTTCTTTTGCATATCTCTGGTAGAGATTAACTTTGGCATAACTTTCAAAGAGTGCTAGTTTGAGCAATGTAGTTTTCTTTCAGATTAGATTATCTGTTATTTATTACAAAATCAACATACCATATGGATCCAAATCAAGGGATCAGACCCCTTAGTCTCCTATTACAGAAGTAATACTAGAAGTGGGCATGCTGTTTTGCTGTGTACCAAGAATTAAGAACCTGTGAAGAAGCTGAGTTCATGGCCAAATCTAAACATTTGGATAGCCTTTTCTGAATAAGAATTGTGAAAGAGAAGTTGAATAGAGGCACGTATGTAAATGGTGGTACAACTGTTTCTGTATGTTGAGAGTCCTTTATCAATGTAAAGCCTTTTGTGAAATGAAGATATGTTTAATTGGATAGTATTTACAGCTATGGAATGCAAAAAGAATAGTTTGTGTTTAGCAATGATATTATTTGAATTAATTTGAATTCTAAAATGAAGATACTGATGCTTTCAAAAGTAGCTGTAGGGTGGAGTCTTTGTAAGGAATTTTGGTCAAAATGAGAGCTTGTTATGCTAAAAAAAGCAACCTTTTGCTGGGAAAGCGCATATGGTATTAGTGGGTATAAATGGATAAAGAGAGTTGATAAGACATGGTGCCTTTTGGCTGATAATACTATTTGTAGAACCCATAAACAATCACCGTTTGGAATCAGTGTCTGAGCTCAGCACCATGCAATGCAGAACAGACTACTTGTGGTAAGAGTCATCTGACTGGGCTCCCCAAATGTGACTGGAGTTAGTTTTGTGCGAGGGATTTAGACAGGAGGGAAAAAAGGTGTAAAGGTAATTCCTTGTCCCTTTCGATCCCCCCCCGAGAATAGGAAGACGAGGTTCCTACAAAATGACTTGTGCTTGTCCATGGATAAAAATTACAAGCTGAATTAATTCAGTTAATGGGTGATAAGATCTACAAATAATTTTTAAGTGAGATTTTTAATACTGAAAGATCTAGCTTGACTTGCAAAGTCAAGTTGGGAGGAGGGGGGAATAAATTGGTAACACAGTCCTTAATTCACCCAGCTGTAATTGAGTGCTGCAGCATACATTTCTGACTCAAACTGTTTCGTGTTACTGTGTCACCTTCCATTTTCATAATATGCAGATTTGGCTTTAGGCATAAGCATAACCAAAGTAGATTGTTGCCTTGCACACACGGAGATCGGCCATTCCACCAGGAAAAATGGCCTCATTTGCCATTCTGGTGTTTTGTTTGTAAAGCTCTACTGCTGCTGCTTGTGACAGAGATGGGGCTGCTCCTGGCAGTGTAAATCCCCTACATCCGCAGCGCTGTGGAGGTAGAGGATGTTCTAGGAAGCTGGAAGAGTGAAGAAAGAGGCAGGCTGTGGCACACAGACCCCTGCAATGTCACTGACCCCTGTTCCAGGCACTGGAGTCTCCACAGTCCCTTTCCCAGCTCTCTTGACTCTTTCTAGAACCCGTTTTGATGCTATAATATTTAGTTTTGCCACCTTAACATCGAGGACAGAATTCTCGCTTAGGTGAAGTTCAATTTTTATGGAACTGTCGGGAAACTTTGGATTGCCTACTAGATACCTTACTTGGGCACTCTTCTAGGCTTTCTATTAAAGTTGTCAGAATGCTCTAAGGACATTAGTTAGCTTAGCTGCATAGACTGTTACAATGTATATTACCATGCTTTTTAGATTATTAAATGGAACAGGTCACAGTCAGGTGGGAAGTCTGCAGAAGGTTCTTTTGGTATAGCCCACTAACTGTAAGAGCACTACTTCATATGTATTTCTGATAAGGCATTAAAAATGTTCTACATCAAATAGTTCTTGAATGACAGAAAGTAAAGTATGTGGCTTCCTAGAACTCTATGATCCTGCTAATGTCAAAGTAGGTATGACTAATACATGGTTAATTATGTGAAGCCTGATGGATTCAGCCAACAGTTAACTAAGTATTTGTAAATTTTTTTTTCCTGCTGATTTCCAGTAAAATCAGCCAGAATAAAATGTTCTTGGAATAACAAGTGGCAATTCAGCTATAGTTTAAAAGCTAACAAAACCTGAAAATGCTGCTGATCAACCTAGCCAATTTAAAACTTCATTATTAAGAAAAATTGTAGTTGTGTTTTTTAAAGTATTTCCTTGCAGCTATATGAAGGATCTGTGGAAAGAGCAGAATACTGTTGGGTTGTTGAGCTAAATCCATCCCGAAAAATAATGGAGGAATAAAAAATTCCTTTGTACAATCTTTTGGTTACAATTTTTTGTAGGACAATTAACAGTGGTGTATTTAAAGATGTAGCTTGACTATAAATTATTCAAGACTACAAGTAAGTTATTAAGAACTTAATACACCTTAGATATAGCATTGTTGTAAAATATAGCAATTCTTCTATTAAAGATTACACTTATTTTTTATGTTATTGTTTGTTAGAATGTCAAAACATGTTCCTCTTGCAACCATGTCTGTGCAGAGTGGAATATATTTTTGTTTTCTTTAGTTCATATTTGGTCAGGGCAAAAATATAAGAAACCTATCCTATCTTGTAACAAAACTTTTATTATAATGTAAAATAAGATTAAGGACAAACAGGTTCTTGAAGCCTTAAATTTAATCCTTACTGCTTCTTAATATGCAGCTAGTAATTTAACAAACATAGATCTGAATAGTCATAATATTCTTCTTGTCTATCTTAAAAATAATAGAGGCAGATTTGAGTAGTTACTGGTTGCTAGTCCCTCCAGCTAAAATTTTGCAAATACTGTAGGATGGGGTATAGTCTAGAGCCCGCAGTCTAGAGGTATTAAAAATGCAAAGATTCAAATAGCTGCTTCCTGATGCCTGGAGAAGTAGAGGCTGGTGTTTACTTCAGATCTGAAGATCTGCCTGTGAAGTATGTAGCTATACAAATGCTGAAGTTCAAAAGCAACCTCTCATCTTCAGCCTAAGTTTGCACTTTTGGGGAAAAATATACTTTATTTTTTTTATGCTTTGCCAAATCGCTTGTGAATAGAGTCATTATTCTTCCATCTTCTACTTTCACAAACAATTGATAAAAAAAGGGCCAACTATGGTTGCCTGGGTAAATGTTTTGTATGTTTACTCTATCAGCTTTGTCAAATATTTATTTTGAGATTTGTTAAATATCTGCCTGTTGTGTCTAGGAAATGCTTCCTAAATTCTGAGACTGTTTTGAAGACAAATTCATTAGTTCTACAATCATTCATAATGACCATTTAAATAGAATTTAAGTAGCTAAAGAGGTAAATGATACCATTCATTGGTCATAGATATATTGCTGTAATGAAACATTCACGTTAAAATAACATCAAGATGAAAGCAACAAAGCCATTTTTAATTATTTTTTCCCCTCAAGGCTGCATTCCTGGCACTGTAAATAAATTAATTTTACAGCAACTGAGTGTTAAGAATATATTTTTGTGTGACAGGTGGTGTGTTTGCATGATATATGGAAAAAGTCCCTGGCAACAGCAGTTGAGCATTACATATTATTGTTGAAATGATGTAGGTCTTTCTCCTCAGAGCAACAAATGGTGGCTGCAATTTTTAGAGGGTTTAGAAACTTATATTACAGACGAGCACTGAAATTTGGATATAAAGAAACTGCCTCAAACAGTGAAGGAAGTTGTTGTGTTTTTTTTTTTATTACACCGCTGGTATTTGGGTTTATTTTTCCAGTGTATCATCATGGCGTTTCTTTGCCAGCCTGCTTGCTATATATACACTTATATAAATAAGTCTGTCTTTAAGTGCTCGTAGAATTCTGTGGAAACTTTGTGGAAAGCTACCTTTAAAAAAAAAAAAAGGTAATTATTAATGCATGAGGCTGGGTCAGATTAGTAGTAATAGACAGTTTTCATTTAACTGTTGCTTTTGAGAGGCAGCAGTTAGACTCATGTTGCTGTGGGCACATGGCCTAATCTAACTCCCACTGGAGTTCAATTAGATCATGTCAGGCTAATCTTGGGAAGTTGTAACCCTGCTCAGCCTTGGTTGTTATTTTGAACTGCTTTTTTCCGGAGAGCAGCATCCGATATTAATTTATCATTGAAATGCATTTACTTCAACTGGGTTCTGCTTGCAGCACTTGTTCAGCTGAGTTCGTAGTTCGTGTTCAAGCTGGTCTTTCTTTTCTGATGTGCCTCATCCAATAAAGCGCTTTGTAAATAAGCATCTTCCCTTACTTGCACTGTATTGTTTTTTGCAGGTGATTTGGCTGCACAGCAAAGGGGAAATTATGAACCTTTGCTAAGTGGCAAATCTATCTTGAAAGATGGAGGCAGGACTGATTTACACAAAGATTAAAACTTGCACCCTTGAAATGAAAGGGAGTCAGTCAGGCACCTCTTCCCTTCAGTGAAGAGATAAGGCATGTTCAACAGGGTGTTGTTAGTGTACCCTTAGTATATAGTATAAGGCAGGGGAGAAAATATTAAGACAGTTACTAAATTAATATCTCTTAAAGGAAAAAAAAAAGTTTTCTTTGAGACAGCTAAATATTTGGTGCAAGAGGATGGAATTGTGCCTCTCTGAAATTTATTTTAGGGCACTGTAGAAAATGAAGATGCTGGACTGCTGAAGGAAAGAGAGGTAAATGTGCATAAGATTTCTAAATATGTATCTCTGTTAAAAGAGATTATATGTGGAGCAACTAATAGAGGGGGGGAATGAAAAGTGGCAGTTTTTTTTTTTTAATAATTCTTTACGATGCTGTAATATTCTGGATTTTTGGCCAGCTATTAACAAATGTTTATTTTCTCAAACCTTTAGTTGTCTTTCTGTCTGAAATGTAATGCATGTTTAAAATAAATTATTGTATTATTTATTTTTTGTTGTTTATTTGGGTACAGGAAATTAATTAACTGCAGAGGGGGTTGTGACACAGGGTGCACACTGCTACAAATACTTAGTGATAACATTTTGAAAATGTGTGCTAATTAAGTCGATTTCTTATGTTGCAACTGAGGGAAATGTGACAGTATTGTAAACGAATGTATGGGATAAAATGTACAAGTGAAAGTTGTTGCATGGAGCAAACAAAGTATTAAAGTAATTAGTATAGAAGGCTATACAGAAATTCAAGTGAAAGCTTTTAGTTTCTGTAGAATCAGTGGAAGGTTTCACAAGTCACCCAAGATAACTGGTCATGCTTGTTGAGTAACTTCAGTGATTCTCATTAGAAAAGTGTATATCAAAAGCAGAATGTCTTAAAGATTGTTCGTAGCAGCACTTAATGGTTTTACTTCTAAGGCATCGTAGTCTCCTGAGATTTAACTTGCATCTTTACTGAATTTAAAAGTAAAGCTTTGATGTGCAATTGGAGTCTGAATATGAAATGTTAGCTGTGAAGGCAAAGCCTACTTAGACAGGAAACTGTACATGTAAATTTTTTCTCTTACAGAAATGTTTAATCAGGAAGATGAAATTTGAGTGTTTTACTTGCACCGAGATTGAAATGTTTTGGAAATGTTTTTAAATTTCTGTTATGCCCCAAACCCACAAAATGCTAAAAACTGTGTTAAATGAAATAAGGACAAACATGTTTATTTGAAAAAGGAGGAACATGTCAAATATTATTTTTACCAAGAAAATCCCTTGGGTTTTTTATGACTACATTCCCTATTGCTTTGTCAAACTGCTGTTTGGAGCGCACTTGTAAGGATAGCTGTACAAGCTGTAGAGCTGTGCCAGAAGGAATTAATACTGTTATGACCTGGTGATATGAGAACAAGGACCTTCACAAAGTTCTTTTAAAAATCTAAAAAGAGGTTTTGGATGCAAGATGGGACTTTATCTTGACATTGCAGTGCTGTGTTTGTGAAGTCCTAGAGCTATAACTGCACTTTGTTTTAGGGGGCTAAGAATATTTTACTTTAGAGTCCTTAGAGGTCTCAATTCTTCATGTAGATGTGAACATAACATCTAGCTTATTTGTTTGATATAATTGTCTGATCTGCATCTTTGTAATCTTTGAAGTGTCCTGCATATTTTTAGCACTACGGCATGTATTTTATTTGAGTTTAAGGTCTAGATTGAAGACAAGAAATATAAATTTTCTGAAATATCAGTGACTTTAGCCGCCTTCAATAATAGTAAAAAAATACATTTTAAGCCAACTAATATCTGTAAATAGGTGATTCGCAGTTCTTGTATCATGCAGTTCTTGAGGCGCTAATTTTCATCTCTGCTGGAAATTCGTTGCTTATAGTTAGTGTGTATATATATATATAGTTAGTTTATGAACTTCTAAGAGTTTAAAGATCTGCAAATCTCTTTCGGTAATACAAATATAGTAAATTTTTTTTCCATTTACTGTGAATGCTGAGTATTGTCTGATTTTCATATTGTTTTATAATAAGTTCAGTGTCATAATTAGAAGGTATCTGTTGTGACAATGCACATTGGGGCTTTATTGTGAATGTGTTACAGATGCAAGGTGAAAGTAGGTAAGACTTGTAAGAACGGGACTCTTTCAGTGTTAGTGGAAAATTGGACCGTAAATGAAAAAGGTAGTCAGTAAAAAATTGTTTTGCCTCATCTCAGGGCAAAATTGAGAACAGATAAGGATGCTATACTTTTTATGTCTTTATTCAGATGCTGCAATATGCAATGTAATACGTGTGTACAATTTATAAAATATCAATATATTCTAAACAAATCCTACACTGCTATTTAACACCCCAGATAATTTGAGAAATAGGGAGGAGCTATCTGAAAGGCAGATTGACATACCAGTACGCTTTTTGAGGATGTTCTGGATCGACAGGCGTTCTGATGTAGTAGTAATAGGCTTCTAATAACTATTCCACCTGCTGTAAATCTTAACACTTAAGAGTGAGTTAAGACTACACCACCACAGAAGCATTTTTGTCTTTTGAAGACTTAACTGAAAAGTAAAATTACTGTAAAGAGAATGGATTCTGTTTTACCTCAAACCAGGACATGGTTAGGTAACTGTTTTCAAGAAAGTATGCTGACTGAATTAGCCAAGATACTGTACATGGTAGTTATTGCCAAGCAAAACTAAAACAGTGTTTGTGTTTTGTGAATGTTCTACTTGTCCATGTCCCTGTGCTTTTTCAAACAACATTTCTTTTCATATTGGCTTTGCTGATATCCCCCTTGCCGTGTCTTGTCATGCTAAAGGCTTCTTGCAGTGAGCTGGAGTGGCAGAAATGGCTGTGCTCAGGCTGCTCGGCTGCTGCGCCGCCTGCAGAGGACATCAGCTTCAGGGTGCTACAGCTCTATCTGCCTGGGCAAGCCGGAGCTGCCAGGCTTGCTGAGAGTGCTGCTTCTCATAATCCTCTTTCTCCTCTGATGTTACCCTCGTAGCGTTCCTTGTACTTGATTTTTAGCATGGCTTTACTCTGGTTTTCTTCAACAATGTTGAAGTGAATGGAGCTAAGATTAAAAGGAACAAGAGCTCTGCGAAGTTCAGCTGTAAAGCGTTGCTCAGTGCTCTCACCTACTACTGATAAATTCTCACCTCCACCCCATCACCACAGGGATGCTGGGAAGGGTCTTTGTCTGCAGACTGCTGACATAGTAAGTGGCAGGCTTGAGACTGGAACTGTTAAGCACAAACCAGAAGATTGCTTATGAATATTGGGTCTGTTATTGGCTGTTCAGTACTGTTAAGCTCATCTGTGCAGAATAGCGTTTAGATCATGGAAAACCTTTCATGTATTTTTCATGCTCCTTAATTGGACATTTTTGATAAGCCTCACTTGGTTCTGAACTACGTGCTAAGCTTGCTGACCACAGTCTGATCCAATATCATGGTTTTGTCCAATACGTTTTACCTCCTTGATTTTGGAACTGATGCAATTTAGAAAGAAAGCTTTAGGTTCTTGGCCTTGACATACACTTAGACTGGCCCCCTGTCAGCCCCGCTGCTTTGCCATCTTGCCCGAGTTGCTTCCATAGCTCAGCACGATGGAACTCAGCCTCCTCAGAGGAGACTGAATTTCCAGACAGACGATTAAATGATGTTGGCTCTTCAGAGTTGGTCATTAATCACTGTTCCTTTTTGAGACTTTTTCTGTAAATGTTTTTTCTTTATCTGGAAAATATTGTGATCCTGAAAATCCAATACATTACTTAACGTTTATTTCTGGCTCCTTTATAATACAGCATACAGTGCGTCTTCAGAGAGGACATTATCTGCAGGTAAAACATTAATGATATTTCAATCTGGCACAATCCTAGGAGCTGTAGGTAAATAAAGGGTTTGGATTTTCACAATGTCGTAAGCTCTTTACTTCCACTGTATCAGACAAAATCTCTGCGTGTCGATGGATACTCTGGAACCGGGTTTTAAATATTCCTCTTTACAAAGAAAGGCTTATGTCCTTTTTATTAATAAAGTGAATGGCAAATTTGGGTAAGTGACTTCAGGTGTTTGAATTGTGAACCTGTGACTCGTTCTGTAATTCTGAATGTGAAGTTTCAGAACTCAGCATCTAGCTCCTGATGTGTCATCCTGGCTATAGATGTCTCCATTATTTCTGAAGAACTGAGCTGTTGGGGCTGTTTTGAAGTCACAGAGGTCTGAGGTGATCTTTTGGCTTTTTTGCTCACAGAAACCATGTGCTTGAAAAACAAAGAGTTCATATAGCATCCAGGGGAACCAACAGGAAGGAAGCTTGAAGTTTCTGGCTTGAAATTTTTGTGGTGTTACTTTTCCCAGTCACATTGCACTTTTGTTCTCTTTCCATGATAGGTTTGAGAATGTTCCTTCCTTATGTATTGAAATAGCTGTTGTTGATGTATACCCTTCATTATTATTATTTTCACTGTTTTGTATTTAATAAATCAAATGAACAGTGCTGTGTTGCTATGGTCACTCGTACCTAAGCATTGGAGTCAGGAGACTGAGTGTTGTGTCTATTTTTGTGCCTGACAGAGACTTTCCCTTGTTGCGGCTCTCATTTGGACTGAATTTGTGACAGGAAATCTGACTTTGAGCGTCAGCGGTTAGAAATCTGCAGAATATTTTTTTCTGCTTCTATGCTTTCAATATCAGAATAGGTATGGATCTTTCTAAATACTGAACGTCATAGATTTATGTAGACAGTCCATACATTTGTTTTTCACAAGTCTGTTTTGATTATCAGTGTTTTATTTTGGGATATTGAGATAGTTATTCTGTAACACATTTGATAACTTGAAAAAAATAAATATATTCATTAACCTTAAAATCTAACTTGTGTCAGTTTTACCTTATTTCAGTTAATTTGTATAGTATACTTCCATACAGAATTGAATCGTGGAAGAACATTTGCTATACAGTTATGCATAAAGGGGAGAAGTTAGAAATTCCATCTCTAAGGGCAAGGAAAGATATTGAAAGAGGGAAGTGTGAAGACTTTCTATTGCCTTAGCTTTTTTTCTTGTGTCTATGTAGCTTTTTTTTCTTGTTTTAGAGTAGGAGGAAAGATTTTACATTTTCTGAGAGGTCTGAGGAAAGATTTCTTTTTCAAAGATCTGATACCAAGTTGTATTGAGACCGGATAGGTCTTTGTGTTCCATTTTTTTTTTAATTTCTTTGAAGGTTTGTGAGGTAGATTCAGCACTAGTTTTGTGCATTTATCTTAAAGTTTGAGCCTACTTAATATTGCATATATGTTTCTTGGCATTAGGCCATTTATTTCCTAAAATTTTCTGACATATCTGTGGATGACATTAGACGGCTTTTGATTTTGGCCTGGATTTTTGCCTCCCTTTAGACAGGCAGCATGAGGCTCATTTAGAAACTACTTGCAGGATGGTAAATATGTTCTTAAACTAGCAAAGAATTCCTTCTTCCAGACATTCATATTGACTTCAAAACTATATATACTTGGAGCTAGGTAGAGCTATCCTTGCATACTTACGTATAAAAGCACATCTCACTTTTTTAACACGTGGACAGCAAATATGAGTGTTGGAGTTATGGCAGTGAAAGAGATTCATTTTTTTTCTTGTGCCAAATAAAAATATTTCCATTTATCTTTGAGTGATGGTTCAGAGCCTTGTCTATCAATCTGTTCACAGGCTGGATGCATGTATCAAGGAATACATGGCTGATAAGTGTTGCAGACAGCTGGACCGTCTATATGGAGCCACTAAGTTCATTGTTGCATGGTCGTAGTTCTGTTTCTCCCGTTAAAGCATTAACTCACTCTAAAACTAATGATGTGGCATGCAGAATAAGAACTTTAAATCCCAATGAATTAGTACAAATGTTATAAAACACATGTACAGTTTTTATATATATGTGCTTTTGACATGGGAGGTTTTACTGTTTAAAAAACAAAACCAAAACAACACACGCACCAAAAAAAAAAACCAAACAGAAGAAACAAAACTCAAACCCACTCCCTTCAGTTTAAAAAAAAAACAGACAAAATGATCCTGAAAGCTGGAGAAAATACCCACATTCACACCAACATGAACTCCTGAAAGACAGATGGCTGAACTGCAGCAAATAAAAATTGTTTATATTCTGACTGCTGTTCTGTTTTCTGCCATTTCTAGTCTCTGAGGATATAATTGCAGTGAGTAAAGCAAAATGGCTGATGCTGAGCCACAGTGAATTATACTTAACAGCATTCTTCCTTACAGGTTCAGACACTGCTGCTCCGCAGTGCTATGGGAAAGCAGAGAAAACTTGATGAAAACTTATTGTGAAATAAAGCATGGAAAACCACCAGAAGTCAGTGATAGATGAATATATAGGAAAAAATTAAACTGGTTTTTGAAAAGGTTTTTTAATGGTCCTGAAGAGTTACTCAAGCTTCCTCTGCCTTCATCAGCCCTGTAGCAGATCAATCATGCACTCGTTAGCTGAGTAGATGAAGCTGGGAAGCGTCCACCACTGCACATAGGTTTGGGTGAGCAGAGCACCGTGCACACCTACGTTAGACACTCCCGCCTGCGGAGCCATTCATAGCATCTTCGGAGCAAACTAAAAATGTGTGTGGGTGAAATAAATATAGACTGTAAACCAAAAGCATTACACATGTCCTGAGCGCTGTGCCAGGAGCTCTGGGAGGGATGCTGTCCACAGGCCTCCCAGCTCTTGCAAGCGTTGCTTGTGATGGAGGCACACTCGCAATGAGAGTGCGTCGAGGAAGATGTGGGCAAACCCTACTCAGCTCTGGAGGGTTAAATAGGAAACTTCTGTCCAGCACTAAGAGAATTGTTAGTGTGTAATGGCAGTGGGAGAGAGTGCATCAAGGGAAAGGTTTTAAACTAATTTGAGATTTCAGCTGTATAGCTCAGGTATGCTAACGTTTTTTCCTGGTTTTATATAGTGAAATGGGATTTCTAAAAACTGATTATTATTATTTTAATTAAAACATAAAACATCAAGCTCTACTGTGGGGAGAAAGTTTTCATAATAGTCTTGGGTTGTTACATATCCGTTATGAAAACTATAATAATTAAATTTTGCTAATGGGAAAAACTCGCATATTGTGAATCCTTAATTTCACTGAAATAAGGTTCCAAAGGTATCGGTCTGAGTAGCTTCTCCCAACTCTGTTGAACTTGATCCTACACTGAGCTAGTGTGTAGAATTATAACCTATAGTAGGCTACGCAGGGTGGGCAGTGGAGGTGAGCACAGCCCTGCATTCAGTAGGAGTCTGGTTGTGTGGTCACCATGTTGTTTGCTGTGGAACAGAAGTTTCCTATAGTACTGGGGGGGGGGGGGCGTGTGCACTGCTGAATATTTAATTAGCTGAGATCACATGTCAACTAAATGTTCATCAAAGACATGTTCATTTTATGCCTGCATGCTTAAATGCAGACTTAGAAGTGAGCTGGTAGGGGAGCCAAGCCTAAACTGGTAAATTTGGGACTTTTTATAGGAGCTTATTAAAAATATTGAAATGATTGCTTTTAGTCATTTGCTGTTTTGTTTAAGCAGGACCTGAGGGATAGCCTAGCACGTTCAGTGTTACAGTGATGCCAGAGGCATGTAATGAATTTGTTCACTGCATTAATGTATTTCTAATCATTGTAATGGGTTATGGCAGTAGCAGTGTCTTATTCCCAGAAGTGCTTTTGGCATGATGGTGGCCTGTATTACGGTAGAGCCCTTGAAATGAGATTGGAAGGCAGGCTTTTCCATTCATTCTAGGATGAATTATTGTAAAAGGAAATAGTTACCAGGAAGATGCAATTCAGCTGTATGTAGCCGTATTTTAATTGTTTGGTAGAACTGTGCTCAAGTACTTGACAAACTCACTACGTTACTGGTGGTGAACTGGGCTCTCGACAGACCTTTCCTGGATTTGAAATCTTACAGCAAAGGAAAGCTTAGGAAGAAAAATAGAAAGCGTATTTTGTAAGCATCATAGAAATCATAGAAAGCGAGATTTCCTTTTTGAAAGGATAGATTGGTAAACAGAATTCTTGTCTAAAACAATAATAGGATGGTACCTGCTCAGAGGTGTAACTGGTGTGATTACCTGTGAATTGTTTGAAGGGATAAGCAAGGAAAACAAACAAAAAAATCCAACCGCTGAACTACAGTGCAGGCTGAAAATGTGAAGTTGACTGAAGTCTTCCCTTTCAGCTGGCAATCATAAATCCTCCTTTTTGTCCTGGTTAGGCATTTTCACTGTAATGGAGCTTACAGAACTGTATATTCCTAAATCTGTTTTCTTTTAAGAGTAGCATGAGAACTATGGGCAAAAAAATTCAGAAGGCTAGTGATTGGGGTTTCTTAAATTTTGGGTGTCCAAACACATATGTATTAAGTGGGTGAGTTTCACAGTGTCTTTGCTGAAATCTAGAAATGCTTTGAAGATGTCCATTTGGGAACCAGAGGAGTAATTTCAAAATCATGGCTATGAGTGCTTTTATTTTGTGATGTGTTCCCGCAGAAACACCTGTCAAGAAGGAGTCAGTCTGAAGTTTAATTTTATTTCGTTGTTTCACAAAAAAGATTTCTATTTGTTTAATGGGACTTGAGTTTTTTGCCATTCATTTAACAAGATTTCACGGTACGCTCAGGATTTGAGTAAATCAGATTGACAGGAACGTTCTTTGTATTCATTTTCTAAAAGGCTGCTTTTCCTATTCTAATTTCTACAGTATTTGTGTAAATAATTGTCTTGTGAAGATATCAATCTCAGTCTTCCAGTTTAATTGTACAGCGTCATTAAAACAGGGTTGTGACAACTTCAGGGATTGATTTAAGAAAATTTTTAATTACATCGAAAATATATTTAAAGTAGAACAGTTACAGAAGCTGTGTCATTCAGTATGTAAAAGTGTTTTATTCAATCTGTGAAATTAATCGAGCAATCACACAGATTCCAACATAGTTAGCAAATCAGCTCCATAGGATTATGAAATGTTTCCCTGTGACCTATTCAGATTTGTGTTGAAATATTTATTCCTGGTTTGAAACAAGTTTGTTACTGTAGGGCAGACAGAACGTGTTACACAAGTGAAGTCAGCTGTATTTCTCGTGTACCCACGGTGTAACATCAATTGATGGCTTTGATACCAGCCTTCCTACTTGATTGATGTATATTTATTTTGGCGAGGGTGTTGCCTGAGATATCGTCCTTCCTCCCCTCCCATGGTGTCCCCCGTTGGCTTTTGTACCCGGTTCCCTGCTCAGCATAACCGCAGCTGTACAGCACAGCTGTGGGGCTCCGCGGGGCTGGAACCGGCACCTGGGAGTAGGAGGCAAGGGGTGCTCGAGCTGGCACTTGTGCTGCGAGAAAGGAACATCAAACGATGTCTGTATTTCATCTGAAATCAAGTACTTAGATCTGTAGAAGGATTTTGCATAAGTGCAAACTAAGCATTACTATTTATCGTTATTGCCTTTTTTCATCTTCGTGCTATTTTAAAATAATCAGAATAACCTTTGAAGTTAGGGAAGGTACTTTTTTCCCCATTATGTAACTGGCTAACATCAAGCACAAAGAAACAAAGTAACCTACCTAAGATCAGGCTTGTTCTATATCAGAGCCAGAAACGGAACCCCAGTTTCTCTTTGCTTCGTATTTCAAGTTCTGGAAATTTTTTCTTTCCTTTAGGAAAAAAAAAAGGCATTTACACATATTTAAGATAGGTACTCGTGTGCCCTCATACAAGATGCAGTTGTCTGTTTGAAGAACGTCACTCCAGCTGATGCCTTGGAAACAGAAGCTGTGTGTCAGTGGAGACTATTGATCTTGCTGGGGTCCTCCTGAGGTTAAAATCTTTCTCCTCACTGGCCTGTTATCACTGTCTCAGTTGCCACCCCACTGAGTGCTGGCCGTGCCTCTGTTTCCTCCTGACGGCTCTGTTGGGCTTCTCAGGTTTCCACAACGTTCTGTCCTAAATTTCTTTCTGCTTAAGGATGTCCTCAAATAGTTGCACCCTCATATCTGTGAAGCGTCTTTGAGAAGGAGGTTCTTTCTGCCCAGAAGGCAGCTGAATCTCCATCTAAGCAAGGATAGAGGAAAATAGCCTTTGCTCAGGCCTCTGAGCTGGGGAGAATAGACGGCTTTCGGCAAGAGCCAGGGGAGGTTCGGCTGCTCCACTGACCTCCTCTGCTCACTGGCACCGACCCAGAGGGAGAGCAGTGTCTTCAGTGATGGCACTGTGCTGGGTGGGAGCTGGACAAGGAATGGGAGTCCTAAAAAGAGAGTCCGATAAAAGTTAGAGATTATATGGCTATGTAGAAAAGATGACAGAGAAAAACGAGAGAGGATTAATGGGAAAACAGGACATGTACTTTTGTGTTAGACTTTGTCCTTCTAAACCATGAAAGGAAGAGCTGGAGCAGATGCATACCTTTTGGAATGCCACGGGTGTTGTTTGAATTGGCATTAGCCAGACAAACATAGTCTTTAGTAACTATGAATATTTCTAAAACGTCAGACAGGTTTAACTCACAGCTCTGTAGCACATGCCTTCAAAGTTAAAATTACAAAACCCTTTATACACTAGAACGTATGCTATACTGAGTTGCACTCAAAGTATAGAAAAATGTTCTTGAATTAAAAGTAGGAAGAGCTAAGTTTTAATACTAAAATATTTGCTACGCTTGAGGATTACACTTGAGAATTACAGTGTTAAGCTGATTTAGGATGAAAGCTGAAGTACCGGCACATAAGCCAGAAGTATAATGAAAGGTTTTGTCAGAACTCGTTCTCCCCCTATCTTTTTGTATTGATCTTGGGTTTTCACTTGAACAGCTTAGTCGCCTAAAATTGTGCTATAATTCAGATCTTGTTGCATGTTTAAGGGAATTATTTTAGAATAAACGCCCCGTACAATCATGTCTGTTAAATCAGTTAATTTTTCATTGCCTGTTGCTTAGATTGACAGGAAAAAAAGTATTCCTGAACACGGGTCAGAGACGTGCAACTTTATTGACAAGGGCATCGGGTTCCCTGGCGGCAGAGGGGCGGCAGGGCAGAGCCGGCGGCGGGCGGGCGGGCAGGGGCAGCCGTGGCTCCCCCGGGGTGCACCCAGCAAGCCCCTGCTCGGGCAGGCCTGCCCGCCCCACGCTGCTTGGCTTTGGCTCGGCATTCCCGCTGGTGAGGAAGCTGCTGGCGAGGGGGGGACGTGGGTTTGTAGGAGCCAGGGGAGCACGACCGACTGGTAGACAGCATTGCTGGGCTGAAAAATGCAGGCACACAGGATCAGAGCTGCCTTTCCTAAAAGATTTGGGGGAGTCGGGTTTGTTTGCTTGCCCATATAAAAATAGGCATTTCAGTGTTTTGATGCCGTTTTTGGGGCTCTTTTTTTGGTGCTTGCGAACACTACAAACATGAAACATTTAACTGTTGAGCCTGTTGGATTTAAAGTAACTTAAAATAGCTTTAAAGAGGCTTTCTGAAGTACTCATTTTTTTCCATTGCAGCACATGCATTTTTTGATCCAGTGTTTTTACAGAGGCTGGAAGAGTGCCATTGTGTTAAAACTGGGTCTACCATTTCATTTGATAAGGAGGAAGACCCGTAGGTCCAAGATCAATATAAGGGGATAATGTAAATAGTTTTTTTCAGCCTTTTTATTGAAAAACATTTTTCTATTTTATTTCAATATAGAAGATGTCCCTAGTATGTGGTTAAGTGCCCAAATTTGCTTTCCATTGAGCTTGAGGGCAAGGTTGAGGTGTACTCAAATGCAGTTTGCCTATAGAAGTAAGTTATTTCTTTTACCTCTGTACCAACCATGTATTTATCGGTATACAGGGAACTTCAGAAAGATAATCTAAATTTGGATTTGTTTTTGAATTGCTATTCATTTTACATGCCTCATGATTATAGTGTTAGAAGTTACAATGTAGATGCCTGAACTCACAGAAGAAGACAGAAAGAGAAGTTCTGTTGGGTTTTTATCAGCTCTGGAATTACTTCTGTACAAACGTGACAAGCTGCTAATTTACCTCTCTGTATGTAGTCATCAAAGAGTGAGCCATTAGGGATTGCATAACCCACTTCTCTGCCAAAGAAATTACCACACATGCTTAATTTTTGGGTTTCATGTATCAGTGCAGCCTTCAGTTTTCAAAACAAACAAAAAAGGCAAATCTGATACCCACAGCCTGGCTCTGGATCAGGTGTTTGGTGGCGTTGGTACCCCAGAAGAGGAGAGAGGTGCCAGAAGGGATTCCACCCCTTAGACCACCTGGCCCCAGGGGCAGTGAGGGACCCCTCCTCTTTGAGACAAAGCCCAGAAAGCTCAAATCCACACTGCGTTTTCTGACAGCATGTTTTTAACGAGAGATCTGCCCACTGAAACTCTCCATCACCAATGACTGACTTGTAGCTGTAGCAGGATTTCTCTGGAGCGTGCTATGGAAAATAAATTTTACAGCCCAAGCTGTATGATGTTTGAGACATTCTCTGAGGAGACATATGGGACTTGTGATACACTGTTGCCAGGTCGTGATGTTACTGCAAGCCTCACGAGAGTCTGGTGCTTTATTATAGCCCAGGTACCATGCAATTATGTGGAAAATAAATTAAAATTTTAGCTCTCCTGGTGTGAAGAAAAACATGAAAAGATGCATCATAAAGGACGTTTCATAACTCCTCAAGATTTTATATAGAAAGTTAAATCAATCAAATATGATGATGTTAAGTGCAACATGGAAACATGTTGGTGACTATTTATATCTCTTCTTCAAATAATGGAATGATTGGAGCTAAGTGCAAATTTTCATCTTCATTGAAGCCAATAGACTAGAAACAAAGAATTTGCTCTTAAGTCCAGGGAAAACATCCGTTTTCAGTTATGAAAGAAAATTGCCTTAGGGTTACTGGTTGGCAGGATTATATTGTTAAAGAATGTTGCACCATGTCCCACAAAAAATACAGTTCCTGCTCAGTCCTCTTCCATAGAAGTTTTCTTGCCAACCTCATTGTGCATCCAGGTACCCCCCAAAATTCTATGTGAAATCGCGTTCCTTAGCTTAACTTTGGTTTAAGTATTGAAGTTGATAAGTATCAGATACTTACGTTTTATACTATCTTACTACAAAATTTGGACATGGATTTTGATTTTATTAATAATTTGTCAAGCACTTACAGAAGGATGCAGCCTCACATGAAATGTATGGGCTCATAAATTGGAGTTGAGATAATAGTTCTTTTTGAAACATACATGTATAGAAGCTTAGGTGAATGGCAAAAGTTGTTTAGGAAATGCTAATATTTTTTTTTTCCATTCGTCATTCTCAGCTGTGCAAAGGTTTAGTGGAAAACTGACAATAGCTCCTGCTGGAGTTCATTGTAAAGGTCTGTAGAATATAACTTTAAGATTTTCTGACCTTGTAGTTCCAGCTTAACTAAAAATGTGGGATTAAATGCATTTAGTTAAATTGGTATGGAAGTCTTGTTTGCATGTATGAAAGCCTAACCTACCTCTATGATATCTAAAAGGATACTAACATATTTCTGTGTTACAAGTTCTCTACTTTTTTTTTGTTTCTTTCACGTTTTCTTCCCTGCACTGAAAGAATTTAAGATTTACTTAAAATAGTTTGAGTGGTTTTGGTATAATGTTTGTGTTGGAGGCTTTCTTGTCATTTGCTCCAGTGTGATGGAGACTGAACTCTCTGGCTGTGGGACAGTGGATCAGGAATGAGGCAGTGGTCAGTTGGTTGGAAAGAAATGTTGATTACTCTCTAGAAAAGAGGAGAAAAAAGACCTGATGAGGTGTTTTGGTTTGGTTGGAATGTGCTGCTAGAATGCAGTAAGGGATGAGGGCTTATTTTACATTTTGTGGAAGATTCCTAGGACATGTTTGATACTACGTGTAAACAGAACAGATAAACAGACTGTGATTGAGATCTTTAGGCCCTTGGAAAAGATTGCTAATAGTGTGTTTTTTCAACAGACCACGATCTTATCGCTATCATGAAAGTTGTACAGGGCCACTCTGAAAAGAAATGCAACTTTAAAAGCAAGTAGAATTAATTATAGTTGAAAAGTCTCTTTTCCAATCTGCAGAGCATATTTGTAGTCGTTTGCAGCTGAAGGCCATATTGGCCCCACGCTTCAGCCTTCCATCTCATGCTGCGTTGGTGACTGAACCGTAAGGTTTCCCTCATGCTTCTGATCTTATCCTCAGGATCATTAAGATTCCTTAATGGAAAAGCAACTTCTGCAACAGATTGGCAATGAACATATTGAATCTATCACATCAAAGAAATAGTTGTAGGATGGCGTGAAGACTCTGCTTCTTTTTAAGGCGACCTATATGGGTAGATCTTTGAGTCCCTGTGTAATTTTGCTGACTTTGATCAGAGTCCATACAGCTGTAGTTGTTTTGAAGAATCAGACGTTACTGTTGTGCAGGGAAGGTTAAAGGATGGTGTTTTCCTTATTTGTTGGAGGTTAACAATATTACTTACTTTGTGATACGGCAATTTAAGTAAATATTAATGCTTTGGTACTTAACAGCTGTAAGACCACTTGGCTTCTGGTATATTGATATTAGAAATTCTGTGGCAACATAGGTAATTATTTTTAAAACTGATTTTTGTTATCTAGAATAATAGTATGTTTCTCTAAAATGTTTTTATACAATACTTATCTAAACTTAAATACACATATTTTCTAGCATTTTTTACTACTGTGAGACAGATACACAGCTGTGAGTCATTTACATGAAGTGTAGGCAGATTTCTAAAAGTGCAATGAAAAGCTTTAATAGCAATATAGAGATCTGGTGGATATTTACGTGCAAATATACTTTATTATACCCCATACAAATATATAGCATTGAAACAACATTTCAAAGCCTAATGTTTCATATTCAAAAATCTAAAATTTAGAAGGAAACAACATCATTGCTTGCACAGTTTTAAGGCCATTTCCTTGTGTGTGTTTGTGTTGTGATACAGCTTTAATTATACAATCAAATTTTTCCCCATGGGATTCCTGGTTTTTCAACATGGGTAACACTCCCTGCCTATTCTCACAGCTGTCTTAAAATGTCTCATCATAGCAGGGAGCTCTATGGTGTCCCAGGGAGCTCTTTGGCCATCGTGGTGTCGCACCTTTGGTATAGTGGTAGAGAGGAGTTTTCAGAACAGCTTTCAACTGCTCTGAGGAGGAGACTGTCCTCCTCCTCATTTCCCATTCCGTTCGCTTCTTACCTTGTGATTTTGGTAATAACATCAGGGGCATCAATCTGCTGAACGATGAAGTAGACGTGAAACCTCTGCCTGGGTTCCTCATAGTTTGTCGATCGGGCTGGAATGTTTTACCTTCGCAGCACAGACTTGGTGCTTAAACTGACACAGCAAGGTTGGTCATGGTGGGTGAGCTGATGCTTTCTCTGGAATGCCCACAGAGGGCAGATCTATTGGAGTGGGGGGAACTAAGGGGATAGCTGTCTGCAGGTCTCACAGTATTTGCGGATGGGAGAGGAAAATACAGGAATTGCACATCCTCTTTCTGACTCCCAGGGAAGGGTTCTGTATGTTTACAGACTCTTTTGCCATTGGCTGTTGTTACCTGGTTTTGTCTTAGTTTTCTCTGATTTCTCAAAATGTTCTTTGATATAGGATAAATGCTAATTTTAAAGTGTGGAAACAGGAAGCATGCAAAAGAGACTTTCATTTTTGAATGTTAAATTGCAGAGAAATAAAAGAAGAAACTTTCCCAAGCATAGGCACAGATTGGAATGCTTTGCATTAATTAATGTTACAAGCTTATGTTTATAGTGGAGAAGTTAATTTGAAGGAAAAATATTATTCCTCCTGATGCCATTAGCACTGTCAGCATTCTTTGTTCTGTATCATTCCTGGGAATGGTTAGGAGGGCAGCAATAGACAACCTCCACCTGTGGTAGTATGGGAGCTTAATGTTAATAAATTAATTTACCGAAGATATTTGATATGTGTTTGGAAAATATTATGGCAATGATGCCTGAAAAAGGAGAGAGAAATCCCTGATGTGGTAGAAGTGTCTGCCGGGAGTATCCGAAGTGCAGGGCTGGGTTCAGCCAGATGACTCACTTCTAAGCGAGTATGAGAAGTGTTCCCCTTCACAGTTTGCTCTGAAACACATTCTCAATTATTTGTGTGTACCTTTGACAAAATTCTCTCCGTACACAGGAGCTGTTGTACTCGGGGTTTTGGAATTCGAAAACAAGCTCTTTATTGATGGTGAGGTCAGGATGCTTCTGGGAATGGTGGCTTGTTGGTTACCAGCTGCTCCCCAGCCAGAAAGAGGTCATGTCGGTTTTAATGAGTCATGCTTTGTTTCTTTTTCTTATTTAAAAAAAAAAAAAAAAAAGAAAGAAAAAAAGAAAAAAGACTGTTACACTGTTTACTGTGATATTTCTTTGTGATGGGATCGGTCAACTTCAGAAAAAATGTTGACTAGTATCAGAATTACTGGCAGAAACATTCAATATAGAAATGCATACATGCTGGCTACCTTCTCATTGGCATCTTCGCACTGCTGCTTGAAGGGTCAGTAGCCCTGTGAGCAGTGCTCTCCCTTTCACATCCAAGTGGGAGAAGAAACTGGCTCTTCAGCTGTTGTGGGTCTTAACAATTTCTGTTGGTTTTAATTTTTCGTTTTGGCAGATTTTGTTTTAGATCAGAGGGCCTATGTGGAAGTTGGAAATGAAAACCTCACATATAAATAGCAGTGAAACAAGCAACTATGCTAACCTCTGCTTGCAGTTACAGTAACATAAACTTGAGGAAGCTTTGCTGGTATCTTCTGCATACAAGTGTACATAGAATTTGTCTCAGCAGTCAACTCCTTAATCATTGAATTTTTTAGAGTCTGCAGCTAATCCTGCTCAGCATATGCTATTGGGTTTTTTTACACCATACATTGGCTTGTGAATAATATTGAGATACCAGTGTTCCCAGTCTGAAATTTGAAGCTGATGTCAGACTGTTTTGTTTTCGTTCACTGAATTTCACTGAAAAACTGAATTTTTTTAGAGTTGGAAGGGACCATAGAGATCATCTAGTCCAACTCTCCTGCTGAAGCAGGATTGCCTAGAGCT
>JAOTQQ010000079.1:29407757-29488452 GCA_026546715.1 Gallinago undulata
TTTTTTTAATGTGGTTGGACTCGATGATCTCAAAGGTCCCTTCCAACCACTAAGATTCTGTGATTCTGTGATTCTCAAAGTTACACTTATGCCTTCTGTTCTCCCCAGTCCCTGTTTTGTGGTTGTACATAATGCTCCCACTTCTCCTCTCTGACACTTTATGGTGATATTCGTTTCATAACAGTTCAGAGAGATTTATGATTTCTCCAAGCTGGCATTTTGGGACCCATTCTTCTTCAACAAATCCTCTGCTCAGAACAGCTTAAACGGAGTTGTGAACATGCTTTACGTTATTGCCAGTGACATTCAATTATCAAAATAGTTGTGTAGTGGATAGCCTTAAGTTCGTACCTATCAGCACCTTCACTGCTGATTTTACTGACTTGGAGAAGATTTTACAGGATTCTTTGTTATTTGTTATGTCCTTGCCTACAATATGAATTTCTGTCAAGTCCCAGGTAAGTTATATTTTCACTTGTAGCATGGCAAAACAGAGGAAACTGTCTAATTCAACCCCCCCCCAACACCTTTCACAGGAGACCGTAAACAAGGTTTGCACAGTATGAACATGATGGAGGCGGCAGCATCAGAGCCCTCATTGGATCTGGATAATCTAAAGTTGTTGGAGGTAAATGTTCAACTCTGTTCCTTAATCTTGGTTTTTATTCAATGTAACACTGGTGGTCATATCACCTCCCAGGTATAGTTACACAAATAAATGTATCAGTGCTTCTGTAATGTTTTCTTCTAAATCATAGTTTAAAGAAGAAAAAAAAAAAAGAAAGGTTATAGCAGTTATATTTTGCCTGGTTTTGTTAGAAGTATTGTTGGTATTAGCTGGAACATATTCTACCTTGAGAAGAACATACTAAGCACTGGGAGGTAGTGGGGATAATTGGAATGTGCTCTATTTCAGCATTGTATCAAATGATCCATCTTTTTGCTTGGCACTGATCGCTTCAAGTGCAGTCATTTGAAATGCTGTAGTAACACTATTGTAATATAGACTTTACTGCAGGTAGTAGAGTATATTGTAGTAGTGGTGCATTTATGTATAGTCATTCTGCACAGTGGTATGCTCTCCATCTCCATGGCAACTAGAGGCCAACCGGAACTTTCTACTCAGCTTGGTATTAGATTTATCATCAGAAAAATGCAAAATGTTATGCTTGCAGTTGGTATGCTTGATATAACTTATGGAATTTGTAAAAGCTTTTAGCCAGAAATATATCAGCAGGATGACTGAGAGAGATTCAGAGAATGGTACTATTCTTCTTTTTGCCCAAGATGAATCACACCCAGAGATTTAGGCTGCAGACATGTAGTCCCTGCTGCATGGTGGTTGGGCAATAACCAGCAAAGGAGCTTGGGTGCCTTCTGCAAAGAAAAAAGTACTTGAGGCAGAGTTTACAAGCATATAAGGATATGTATTGTAGAAGTGTGCAAAGCCCCAGATGAAATTACTTGTGATAAGTAGTGTTAGAAAAAGTATTGACTTCTTGGTAGAGAGATCTGCAATGGGCTCTTCTGTCCTCTTTCTTAAATCCTAAGGATCTGACGACTCATCCCCAGTCATAGGGTGTTGCAGAACAAATTGTCTTAACCTGTGCTTGCCTTTTCATATCTCTGCATTCTGCATTTGTACCTTGAAGTGACTCGCTGCCACTTGGCAATCTATTGACATGGAAGGACTAAGAAATGGAAAGTCTGTCTGTTAAATGGTACTTTTTTGTTAAAAACTTTCCTGTTATACAATTTTATCATGTTTAGAAGCATTACTTTTGTAATTCCTTGGGTTTTCCCTTCTATTTTAAGTATTTGAGAAGTAAAACATACTGGTCCATGAAATTCTTAGGTCTAGGTCTTCCTGAAAATTATATGGATGAAACAGATGCTTACATTCCTATGTAGTTAGAATTTTTTGTGCTTTAGAAACTAGGACTTTTCCTGAAGGTGATCCTATGTTTTGGTTTAGACTAGAGATTGCATCTTTCTACAGTTGCCATGGAGATGGGAAAGGGCATTCTGTGAAGACTGTCTAACATAGTGGGGGCTATAATAAAGATCCACAGGTAGTAAGGAATTAATTACTCCTATCTGTTTAAACCTGTTTACCTCTTTTGGTATCTATTTTGCATTACAAATGCATATGTTGTTACTGCTAACCTGAACGTTACAGCTTATAAAGCTACCCTAAACCTAAAATTTTTAGCTTAATGTCTGTGATCTCTGGAGTCAATTAAAATTGATCACGGAAAAGCTATAAGTGTCTAGTAGGCAAAAGTTTAAAAGAGAATTGGCAATACAAAACACATGGATGTTATTGATTCCATATATAAAATGGTTGAATAGATTATTTATGATTTACTTACCAGGTATTCAGGCTATAGATCAATTTAGTAAGATCTAAGTTGGCCTATGCTGGGGTTTCCAGCTCCAAAGTAACTGTTATGACAGCATTCTAATTCTAGTTTTCAAAATATTCACTATATTAACTATTTTTTATAGTCTAAGTCAGTATAAAAGTTGGCATTAAGTCTTTGTAGATTGACAACTTGGATTTTGTCTTCATTTATAATTTAGTGAACTAATTATTTACTTTTTTTTTTTGCAGTTGATTGGCCGGGGACGGTATGGAGCAGTGTATAAAGGCTCCCTAGATGAGCGTCCAGTTGCTGTGAAAGTATTTTCTTTTGCTAATCGTCAGAACTTTGTCAATGAGAGGAACATTTACAGGATTCCACTGATGGAACATGACAACATTGCCCGCTTCATTGTGGGGGATGAGAGATTCACTGCGGATGGCCGTATGGAATATTTATTGGTGATGGAATATTACCCCAATGTAAGTGCTTTAAAGAAATCAATTAGATTGGTCTAGATTCCCAAGAATAGCAATATAAAAAAGGATGTACTTTAGTATTTGTCAGTGTTTTTCATTGCTGCTTCTTGCACAGTAATGTAAAAATAATCTATATAAATTACAATTTTAATGAACCTTAGCATGGGTTACTGTAATACCCTTTAAGATTTCCCAGTTAGTGCTAGCTATTAAATGTAGTCTTACAAATTCTTAGCCGTAGTATTTGCTCTTGGGTATGGTGCAGGTTTTTTTTGTCCACAGTGCAATATTCAAGGACAGGATTTGAAGAGTCATTTTTACTTAAATAATTGAATAAATTTAAAACTTCTTAGTTTGAAGACATTATATCTCTATCACAGTAGTCATGATCTCAGTAGCTGTAAATGGTGGGTTTTTTTACAATGAAACATAATAGATCCAATATTGTTGTCAAACCGGTTTGTGGTCCTGTAAATCATGTTGGCTTTTTATACTGTTATGTTCTTTAAAGCTTTCTGTGGCTTTAAAGAAGCTAAACATTTAAGCTTTTAAAAAAGCTAAATATGTGGCCATATTTATTTTGCTGTACCATATATTGATGATGTACGAAAAAAATTACGTTTCACAATTTATCTTGGGAGGGGGTTTGCTTGTGTATGGGAAAGGACTTTAATGTTCAGTTAAATAATTTTTCTAATGAGCTTTTTGGTCTCAAGTAAGTGAACTTGTATTTCCTCCCATGTGTAAAGGTGATGGCTGAGGCCTGATTTGTTACAGGGACAGGAGGACAAAAGCTGCTTATTTAAGTAGCAAAAAGAAACAGAGCAATAATAAATAGCAGTAATGATTGTCTGTCTTAGGATATTTTAGTCTCTACATATATGCATGTGTTGAAAGTTAAAATGCATATGTGTATATAAATATCTAAATATATGTGCAAATTTAAAGCAACATAGCACTTCACAAATATGTAAAGAGTATCTTAACTGAAACTTTTAAGTGGGAGAACATCTGATCTTGTCAGCTTATAAGAGAAGGCCATCTAAGAAGAGATTGCAAAGACTAGAAGTGACCATAGGAAAAGCTCAGTTGTGCCTATTCCAGATGGACAGCAGCAAAACATGTCAGCTCTGGCCTGCTCCGGCAGAGTAGGCTTATTTTCAACTAATTGAGTTAAGTGAAATCAAGTCAGTATTCTGCTTCTCGGAGGGTATAGCATAACTGTCTTAACAGGTGATCTGGTTTGCTGTTTTCTTGAATGAAAGGATTTTCAACTGAAATGCAATTTGGTTGAAAATTGTGTTTTTGTTGCTTATATATACAGGATCTGTTAACAGTCTGGTTAAGTGCACAGATGAGACTTATGACATCATATTATCAGATTCTTTCTCAATATGGTGTTAAGGACAGCAAGATTAGTCTAAAATCAATCCACTGGTGGTTTGGAAGTCATTGGAAAAAGTGCACAGCAGGTGTAATTAATGCACAGTGTGATCCTTAATTCAGTGAGCAGATGTTCTGCTCTATGTGGAGCCAACAGCAGAGAAGGAACCCTGCTGTGGGAGCCCTACTAAAGAGAATTGCAGCATTCAAATTGGAGCCATAAATTTTATTTCAATAAGGAGTAATCCATACAAGATGTGCAGGTGAAATACTCCTCATCCAAAACATCATTCTCCTCTAAATGCTTTCCTTGGACATATAAACACACAAATCAGAACATGGTTCTTGGTGTTGCCTCAGTGAAAGACACACAGATAGGTTTGGCTCAAATTGTGTTATTATCCAAACATGTCTTCAGACCAAAGAAAGGAGGTGAGCAAGCAATAAAGATTACATGTGCTTACAATGTAGATTGCATGTACTTACAGTCAATGTGCTTTTCTGATGGTTACTCTGAGGTATTACAGGTGTATAAGCAGTAAGTTGCAAGGGATGATGTAGTAGGAAATACATAACAGAATTGTCTCCCCAGTAATCAGACACTCATGTCTTTTTAGAACGATAGAAAAACTCTTGTAAACACATAGTAAAATCTTGTGATTGTTAAAAGAAAAACATAGATTTTATCAGAAGTCATGATCAGAACAGATGTCCCCAGTTTAACATGTAACTTATGACTCTGACAAGAATAATCTGTATTACAAATATATATATATCTCTCTCTCTCCATATTTTAACTAAAAATGTTCCTGGTTATCATTTATATTGTGCTTCATTACAAGCATAAAAACACAGCCCTCAGCCAGCTTAAAAAAAAAAAAAACTGTTGGCTAGCAAGCTCTGCAGGAGAAAGATCTTGAAGTTCATTTGAGATCTTTATACAGTGAGTGTTTCCCAATCACACCGTGACAACAGTCCTGTGGCCTCTGTTAGAATGGGCTGGAATCTCCACCCACAAAGCTAAGAAGAGCCGTTACTGCACCCAAGTTTCTGGCAGTTAGAGGCTAATAAGAGTGTATTCTTTAAAGAGCTTTAAGCAAAAAAAAAAGTAAAATTCTTTAACTCATTTTTAGGTGTATTCTCAGCTGGTTTGTTTTTTTTTTAATTACCTAATCTATTTGAAGTTCATGTGACAGCATTTTTAACAATGGAAAAAAATGCTCTTGTAAATCTGCATGAGTGACATTTGGCCTGTGTTTACACCGAAGAAGGTTATCTGTTTCTGGATTCCTTGTTCTGTACAGGCTACGCCTGAAAAGCTGAAAGACTTGTAATTCTATTAAGAAGTGTCAGGAACTTGGTTTTAGTTTTGAATTACAAAAGAAACCCAACCTTAATGGTTCACACTTTCTAAATAATATCTACATGCCTCCATCTGAACTATGCATGCATTACATCCCTGAATATAAACTCCAAATGGACTCAAATGGCACATACCAGATTTTTTTCAACTAAATGCTACATAACTAATTTTGCAATAAAGTGTTTTTAGTTGTGGCTGATGTTATGCGTTGGTGCATCTTTAAGATTACAGATTTAAACAGGCAAAACTGGGGTAGTTCATAGTCATAAATGAACATTATATTGTAATGTGTATGCAGAGACAGCTGGATAACTTGTTCTTCATCCATGCGGATTTAGGTTTTTTAAACTGAGTATATTGTCATGGGAGACTATGAGTGTGAAAACTGCTCAAAGGTGTCATAGTTTGCAAGATCTGGCTCTTGTTTCAGATAGCAGTCTCAGTTTCTAGAATATCTCAGTATCATCATTGACACCCTTCTGGTTGTCTTGGAGATTCCACAACAAATTACTAAAAAATACACCATATTTCACATTTAACTTCTTTTTCAAGAAAAAAAGGAACATGACATTATTTTTTCCTGGTTTTCAGTGCATGTGGACTTGCTCCTATTCTGTATTGCCTTTGGGTTTGTTTGTTTGGTTTTTTTTAACTTATAAATAGATTGTAACAGGGGAGATGCCATTGAGAGATGCTGAGTATTCTTTTGTAAGTACTAATGGTTTAAAGACAACTATTTACTAACTCTGGCTATTATGTCTGCAGTTACCTTTTTCTGTTTTGTCAAAGAATAAATTAAGTGCTTGGTATGCTTTTGTTTTATAATTAATATCATTATTCCTAGAGGCAGTCCCTGTTACTCTGTGATAAACTTTCTGTTCCACTTCTTTAGATAAACCAAATGGCAGCTCTAGGAATTAATGAAACTTTGGCCCAATCTTGTGTTTTAGAACGTCTGGGTGAACACAGAAGCAGCTGGAGGATTACACCTTTCAGAACCAATGGATAAAACTGACTCTCCTAAAGATTCTGAGTTATTGAACTGGGAAATGGTTTTATGGTATTTACGGTTTTGTGTCTTGGGTTTTTTTTAGGGTTCTTTGTGCAAATATTTGAGTCTCCACACAAGTGACTGGGTGAGCTCCTGTCGTTTGGCACACTCTATAACTAGGGGCTTGGCATACCTGCACACGGAGCTACCTCGAGGAGGTAAGGCCAGGAAGGGATGCCAGGATGTTAAAGATATTCTTATTTCTATCAGGTAGTAGATTCCTGCCTTTCTTTTTTCTCTGCGACAGTACGGTAAGTAGGAAATGATGAATACAAATAGAGATTACTCAGAACTTCTGATATATTCTTTCCTTCTGAACAATCCCATGTTGTGGGCTGTGTCTGTGATGCCTGTATGAAAACATGGAGCAGGAGCCAGCAGAGCCCCAGAGAAAGGGAAGAGGAGGCGGCAGAGCTGTGCAGTGCTGCTGTATCATGGCAACAGAGTGCTGAAGACCTGAAGCACTGGATGTCTGTCAAGCAGAGAGCAAACAGATGGGGTGCTCTGTTTGTTTTTGCAGTTCAGACACAAATCACCAAAGCAATTTTTAGTTTGTGTGTGAACTACATACACAAAGAGAAATAATTAAATCTTCTAACTCCACTGTAGTTTTATTTATCATATCTCTTAATTCTTGTCTAAGGTTGTGAACCTAGTCTTTGCTATGTACAAATGATACTGCTGGACTTACAGTGTTTTATAAGAGCACCGGATATGACAACATATTGATTGATATCTTTGTATATCTGCTTGCATGCTTCAGCCAGCATTTGAGCAGCTGAAGTATCATGGTTATAAAGCAGATATTCTGAGATCTGTGGTGTATCAGACTGCAGAGTATGGCCTGGCACTGAAGTGTTAACGTTTTTGGCAGTAAATAAAAGGGTGGTAACATTAATTCTGTGTTAAGGTGCTAATGTCTGGACTAAAATTCCAAACTATATATCTCAAATGTTAAGCATCGATTCTAGCAAAGAATGATAACTGAAGATGCTGTTAAAAATGCAAGGCTGAAAATACCAAAGTCAGTATTTCTATGTGCCATTGAAACTGCAGCTATCATTGTAACTTCATCGTTTTGAAATGTGCAGACAGGTGTGTCCATTAGCAGCCAGAAAATGTGTAAACCTTCCATCATAAAGAAGAGACAGCCATAGGCTGTGAATAGCCATAGGCCATGAATGCTAGGATGGATCTCAGGGAAGACTCCATTTCAGGGAGTAGAAAATTTTCACAGTAAAGCTGTTTCTATAGTGCTGGCTGCTTTACTAACAAAAGAAATGGCATATAAACTAGAAACAACTGAGAGAATTCTTTGGAAAAGATCAGATCCCTTGCAAGATGAATGTGTTCAGACTCTCTGGAATAATATTGTCTACACATCTTCTGAATAGGTTCCAATTTCTATCATGTAAATAGTTGGTGCCGTATTTGACACAGGAGTGTATATATGAGAGAGAGCATTTGGAGTGGCTGTCAGGGCTGTGGCAGGAGGTTCTGTGCTTAAGTACATTATGTCTCCCCTGCCAAAATCATGCTGAAATATCCCTTGGAAAGAAGCTTACTGGCAAATGCTAAAACTGTATATAGCAGTAGCCTAATATATTGTGTAGATACAGTGAAACTCTGAATGCCAGTCAGTTTTCTATAGATAGCATACTGTGGAGCTTATTATAACGAAGCAAAAATGTTAGCTTTCTAAAAGATAAGTTGATTTTCTGTTTATAATAACTGAGTAGACATAATGAGGTTCTCTCGTTTTATCAAACAGTAAAACTGCTCAAATACTAACAAGCATTTCCATGTGTCCAAATAGACCATTACAAACCTGCAATATCCCATCGTGACTTGAATAGCCGCAATGTACTGGTAAAGAATGATGGAACATGTGTAATTAGCGATTTTGGACTCTCCATGAAGTTAACTGGAAACAGACTGGTACGCCCAGGTGAGGAAGATAATGCAGCCATTAGTGAGGTAAGTACAAATGAAGATAAACCAGTGTATAAAGGAAGACAAATTAGTATGGAAGTAACACTGAGAAATAGTTGTTTTTCTTATTAAAGGGTGAATGTTACAAGGTGGTACAATTCCTGTAAGGGGGAATTGCTGCAATACAGGTGAGAAGTGGCTGAAACCTTGGTAGGAAGAAACAGGTTTAGTCTCACAACACTTGAAAACAAACCTAGCGTTTTAAAAGGTGTTAGGTTGGCAGCCCTGGAGACTGAAGATTTCTGTCTGAGATATGGGAAGATGCAAGGTCCATGTTGTTTGTGATATGATACAGGTCCCCACAGCCTTGTACTGCAAGTATTAACTGAAGACCAAACATTCTTTGGTGGGTTTTGGTTTTAATTTTTCCAAAATGGTGACATAACATATTCTACACCTTACAACCATTTCTCTGTATGTCATCTGCAATTTTCTGGACTTGAAATGTAAACATCTGGGAGAGTAAGTTCATGTAGAAAGACATGGACCAAATAAGAGGGAATGCTTGAAGAAGTACTTTATGGGAAAAGATGAAAGAATGAGGATTGTTTAAGGAAGTAAAGACAGGGGCAGGTCTTCAAATATGTAAACAGCTGCAACAAAGAGAAAGGAATAAACTGCATTCATTATGGGCAGGACAAGAAGTAATGGAATTATGTTGTAGGAGGGGAAATTTAGGATAGTTATGAAAAAACCTTTCTAATCTCTAGAAGGCAGTGAACGTCTAGAATGGACTGCTGAGGAAGGCTATATAGAATTTGCATCATTTTATGAATTTAAGGAACAGATTGGGAAAACATCTGCTAGGAATGGGTTAGAATGGATTCTGGGCAGAAAGAAGAAAGTGATTTTTTTTTTAAGCTTTCTTTTTTATGGTGCTGTGACTTAGAGGGTGGGGGTTTTGTTGTTGTTTGCTTTTTGTATAAGCATAGATACACTGTTACCTGAATATAGGCTACTGAAATATGGTGAGACCATTTTAAACAAAGAATGAAAGTCCCTAATGGTTCAGTATATTTGTTATCTTTTTGCTTTTACAGAAAACCTTTACATGTCATTCAAAGAATGTTTTTTGCAGTGCTAATGACCTTCCCTTAGAAAGCAAGTGCTACATTAATAATAGTGTACAGATCCTCTTTTTAGATCTTGCCTTACTGAACAAGGAGCAGGGAAACCAGTTTAAAATGCGAGGATATAGAATAGGACAAAATACTGTCCTACAAGTACTGATGAATCATTGTTCTAATCTAACATATTTTCTAGTGGAAATGTATAGATATCTTCTAGGGCTGTTAATAACCTTTGACCATGGAAGATGTAGGGGAGAGCCTTGTACATAGTCCAGGAATAGAGAACAAGTTCCTTGTTCAGCAGCACCCTCTTCTATTATGGCAAGTATCTTGGTGTTTAAAAGAGTGATTTCAGGACAAAAAACAAACAAACCAAAAACATTTCTGCTGTACATATTGCATACAAGAACATTGAGTAAGGGACAAAATTATTTTGTTTTGGTAGAAAACAAGTCATACAAAAGAAGTCATGGGGTAGGGGGAAGGGGTTTATTATGGCTAGACTCCTGATAAGAAGCTGAGGACATTGATTAGAAGAGAACTGCATTTTCCTGAACTAGAAAATATCAAAGTACATATTAAAAGAAATGAATGTTCATAAAAAATTGAATGTGGAAATTGCTTCCTGATTTGAAGCTTTGATTTTGCGTTTTTGCAGGTGGGTACGATCCGCTATATGGCCCCAGAAGTGCTTGAAGGAGCAGTGAACTTGAGGGACTGTGAATCTGCTTTGAAACAAGTAGATATGTATGCACTAGGCCTCATCTACTGGGAGATATTTATGAGATGTACAGACCTCTTCCCAGGTAACTAAAAGAACTGGAAAAACCATAGGTAGTAGAAAGTGGTACCAGTGCCCAAAGCTACCCCCTAGCCATAGCTTTTTGAAGTAAAGAAGGGAAATACTTTTCTCAGTTGTTTTTGCCATTAAGTCGGTGCCATCTAGCGTTCAAGATGATTGTTGTCAATACACTGTGTTTAATATGTCGGTACACTGTGAAGCATGGTTCATGCTGAAAGACTTAAAATTACCTGTTTAAGCAGTTTGCAGGCCTCATGATAAGTGAAATTTGAGCATTATTATTACTGTCCAGAGGTTACAAACAGGGAGAGTTGGGCTGATGGCAAAGGCAGTAGTTTCAGTTCTTAGAACTGATGCCTGAAATGTCTTTCGGACTTTCTTCATGAAAGAATGGATGGGGAAGTGCTGTGATTTAATACAGCCTTTAGTCAGTCATACTTTTATTTGTGCTAGTGACGCTGAAAATTCAGGGAAATCCTCCATACCAGTAAGATAAAACAAGAGGAAGTAGACATTTAAAATTTAAAACCTGAGGTTGTGTCACAACCACCATCTTCTTCCCAAGATACAGCACATGGAGTTAATCTGACATGCAGCATTCTCTCTGTAGTCAAACAGCTGCACTTTATTTGCAGAGACTTGTAGTCTCACTGGGCTTCCTCCCAAATGAAGTACATTAATATATTCAGAAGTTTCACAGAAATTAGGTGTCATCCTCAGGCTGTAAGACAGTCTGAATGTGCCACTCAACCAGCAAAGTTGGAAGGTGCTATCCCTTGAGAGGTTACTGAACAACACTTAAGTCGTTAAGTCGTTAATTCAGCTTTTTATGCGAAGTCAGACTTTAGGGGAAAGTGGAGAACATCTCGATAGACAGCAACTTTGATACTACCTTTCATCACCTGAAAGCCCTTGCTCTGCCTTTTAATCTGTGATGTTTTTTTTTCTTTTGCTAACAGGGGAATCTGTGCCAGAGTACCAGATGGCTTTCCAGACAGAAGTCGGAAACCATCCCACTTTTGAAGATATGCAAGTCTTGGTGTCTAGAGAGAAGCAAAGACCGAAATTCCCAGAAGCGTGGAAGGAGAACAGCCTGGTGAGATAGAATCTTTTCAAAGAATCATGTAACGAGCTTTAGGGTGTACTCACTTCTTAAAAGCAAGTTTTGAATACTTTTTTTTCGTTAGTACTTAAGGATTGGGAGCTGCTTCTGTCTGGACTCCTTAATTATTGAATTCATTTTTTGAAAAGCCATTGACGTGAAAGCTAGATTTCTTTTAATAAAAAATACTGTAATTATTATTGGATCCTGAAGTGTGATACACAGAAGGTAACTTGTTATATTAATTGCTAGACAGTATCTGTATTATTATGCATGAAGTGCCCATATGTTCTCTGTATGCTGGATGAAAACATAAGGGCACTTTCTGCATTTTGACATCATATAAACTAGTAAAGTAGTCGGCAAAAATGTAAATATACTCTACTGTAAACACTGTATTAAACTTTTTCTGAAGTTGTATAGTCCTCAGAATTTGCAGAGGCTACAGCTTTCAGCAATCATTTCATTATAACTACACTAGAAATTTTATATGGCTTCATTTGATCTACAATTTTTGTTTTCAAGACTATAAACATAGTAACGTTTGTTGTTTTGAATTAGTATAGCTATGGCTTCGACCCTTGCTTGTTGCTGCAGGCCAACAAGTTAGAGCAAGTCAGCTGAACTCTGGTAAGAGTCTCTGTGCTTGCTTTCATCTGCAGCAAAGGTGAGGTAATGAGAATCCTCCTACCTTGGGGGGGGTTATTTGTCTTTTATTCCAAGCAAAGTGAAATGCAGTTACTGGGGTCTACCTGATACATGGTAATTTGTTTAAGCTAAAATAGCTTCGTTGTGACTATGAAAATGATACAGAATCATTGCATGGTTAGAGTTGGAAGTGACCTAAAGATCATTGAGTTCCAACCCCTCTGCCACGGGCAGGGACACCTCCCACTAGAGCAGGTATCTAATCTAAGTCTCCCCTCTTTCAGTTTAAAACTGTTATCCCCTGTCCTATTACTACACTCTCTTGATAAAGAGTCCCCCCCCATCTCTCCTGTAGGCCCCCTTCAGGTACTGGAAGGCTGCTATAAGGTCTCCTTGTAGCCTTCTCTTCTCTAGGCTGAACAAACCCAACTCTCTCAGCCTGTCTTCATAAGAGAGGTGCCCCAGCCCTCTGCTCATCTTCATGGCCTTTCTCTTGAGTCTCTCTAACACATCCATGTCCTTCTTATGTTCAGCACCCCAGAGCTGGACCCGGTACTCCAGGTGGGGTCTCACTGGAGCAGAATAGAGGGGCAAAATCATGTCCCTTGACCTGCTGGCTATGCTTCTTTTGATGCATCCTAGGATGCAGTTGGCTTTCTGGGCTGTGAGCCGCTGTTGCCAGTTCATGCTGAGCTTCTCATCAACCCACGCCCCCATGTCCTTCTCCTCAGGGCTGCTCTCAATCCACTCTCCGCTCAGCCTGAATTTGTGCTTGGGATTGCCCTGACCCACATGCAAGACTTTGCACTTGGCTTGGTTGAACTTCATGAGCTTCACACAAAGTCCACCTCTCAAGCCTGTCCAGGTCCCTATGGATGGCATCCCTTCCCTCCAGCGTGTCGACCACTCCACACAGCTTGGTGTCATTGGCAAACTTGCTGAGGGTGCACTCAGTATTTGACTCTTATTTAAAAAGATAATTCTAGTTATTCCCTTACTGAAATTATGCCCTTCAATCTTCAGAGACTTGCGAGTTGATAAGTATGTAGCTACTCTGCAGGTAATGGGCAGCCTAAGGCCTCATCTATGCTGGTACTTGTAAATATGTATGAAACCATTTTCAGAGAGGAGCATAGCCTCCAGTATTAGCACTGTTGTAAAACATGTTGTAACTGAGTTGAGAGCTTCATAGAGAGGTTCTTCTATTACACAGTTTTGACCAGCCAGGGGGAAGGGTGAGGGAAAAAAGAAAAAATCCACAGCCAAATTATATAGGAAATTAAGCAGCAACTGTTTTAACTATAGCCACGTTGGCAAATGCAGTGTTGGAAGATCCAAGCTTGACAGCTGTTTTTGAAGACAGTTATAACTAAACAGTTCAAGAAGGGTTGTTTTGTTTTGCAGACTATAATTTTAAATATTATGTTCTAACAAGCTGATAGACTCCAGCATTATTAGACACTGAGCTAGCAGTGATCCCCATGTTTAAACTGCCTAAAACATTCTATGTGTTGTTGCTAATTTTTTTTCAAAAATTCAAAATAATAATAATGATGATAAGTCCAACTGTAAGGATGGGCCCACACCATTACTTTAAGAGAAAAGAAGAATAAATAAACAATCTGTAATTCTCTCAAGTCTATCAAACAACCTCCTCCACCCTGTGCAGTCTAGGATAACAACTGAGCGAGCCCTCTAGGGGAGATGTAGAAAACTAAGCTCCAGATCCCCTCGCCCTGGACCCAGGTCCTGACCTCTTGGATGTAAGGCATGGGATAAAAGACTTTTGTCTGTTATTGAAAGCTACAACAACATGTTGGGTTGCAACACTTTCATACAAATTCATCTATTAGATAAATGTATTTGCCCTTTTCATTTGAGAAATACAAATATAAAGCAATGTTTTATTTTTTTAGATCACGTAATTAAGGCACTTGGAAGAGTTGCTTCTTGAACATATGCATTATGATAAAGACCTTGATTAGCAGTATTGTTTTTCACAGTACAAATCAACAGTCTGAGCAGATGATGTGCATAAAATAATTCAAGGGCTATAAACTGAGTTGAGATGTTAGAACCTTTTTTGTGTCGTAAGCCAAAGCAGGGCCCAAGCTTGACTGCAAAGGTCAGGACTGAAGGATATTAATAGAACAATGCAGATTTCCTGTCACTTCTATCTTTTTTTTTTTTTTGTGAGTACTGGAACTTCTAAATAGCGCATTTTAGGATAGATCTCTTTGAACCTAAAATTAATAGAAAAAATGTTACTGTGATAACTGTGAAGCTCTAGAACTTCAGTTTTGTTAACTGTTTGTACAGTCATCACCGTGCTCCTTTTGTGATCCTTAAAACATCAAAAGGAAATGTTCTGCTGGAAGAGAGACAATATTGAATCAAACACTGCTTAAACTTATTCTGGTGAAGCCTGTAGGGGAGAGTCTTACAGAGGGGCAAGACAGGAGATTAGGGTGTCCACTGATTTAGATGTATCTAAATTGTGGATAAATCAAGTCCTAACAGCCAAATCAAGGCTTTTTATTCTGGGAGAGAAAACAGATCCAGTACGCTATCCTGTCCTTGTCCCTCAAAAGTGCTTTTAGACTCATGTTTCTCAGCTAAAGGGGAGTGTAGTTGTTTAGCCCCTCTTCCATCTACTGTGGGAAAGGAGAATAAAGGTTTGCTTGTGTGGGAGCTCATCCCCACCTGTGCAGCCATAGCTGCATCACTAAGCAGCTGTGACTTGCCAGATGCAAGTGATGCCAGGAGCCCGCTCTGTGGGTGAGGAGCTCTTGGCTAGCACACAGAGCTCGTCCTGGCTTTCACTGGCAAAAGCAAACAAGGCCGTTCTGGCACAGAGGAGGATGCAGTCATTGGTGCTGGAGTGGTTAAAGCCGGGCTGTAGATGTGAAATGTTCTGGCAAACCATATCCTATCCATGGACCATAGATTGGCAGCAGGGGCCAATAGATGTTTGCCTGGTTTTGGTTCTCTGAATGCAGTGGAAACAGAAGTATTCATTGCTTGTAATTTCAGTTGTCTCCTCTCCAGATCTCTGACCATATGGCAGCACATTTTGGAGGTCTTGAGCTGTAATTCTTACTGCACCATTCACCCCACAGTGTGATCACTGAAAAGTGTTTCTGCTTCTGTTTCTCCATCTGTGAAACAAGGGCAGCGATAATCTCCTCCCATAGTGCAGACAAATTCACTGATGTTTGAGGCACTTGGGTGTTACAGTATTGAACAAAGGAGGAAAAGCATGACAAAATGAGCAAGTCTGTGTTATTTTACATACAGTGCAGGGAAGCAAGGAGGGGGCCATTAGCTGAATTGGGGGGATAACAATGACAGCATTTCCAGAATATCATCAATTGTTAGTATGCAGCTTTCGTAAGGCAGGGAGAGTGAGCTGAGCATGCACACATCAGAAGGGGCCTGGCTGAAGATTGTATGGACAGTGGTGAATGTAGCTTTTCCTAAATAATTGTCTTTGTAGTTGGTGTGTGGTGATGTGTGATAATATTAGTCCTACTTATTACTGGTTTTAAGGCAAACTCACTTTGTATGAAATTGTGTATCTTCCATTTCTCTTTCTCACCAGCTTGTGACTATTTTCATGCATAAAGAATGCTGTCTTAAAACAATAAATTAGAAGCACAATACAAAGGAAAAATAATTAAAGATAAAGAGGGTTTGTTTGTTTCTCTCCTGGCAGGCTGTGAGGTCACTTAAAGAAACAATTGAAGACTGTTGGGATCAAGACGCTGAAGCTCGACTAACAGCACAGTGTGCTGAGGAGAGGATGGCAGAGCTCATGATGATTTGGGAGAGAAATAAATCAGTTAGTCCAACAGTCAACCCTATGTCAACTGCCATGCAAAATGAGCGGTAAGAAGAGAAAACATTCGGTTTTAGTCAGCAATGAACGTCCAATGCAGTGCTCAGCTCCTTCCAGGAAGGAAGCTAGAGCACGCTGCTGGCTTAACGTTTCTGCACTGGTGAACTGGGTGTGTGTTACATGAGCTAATCTACATATGGGTACTGTGTGACATGATTCTGATTGATTGTGTTCCTAAGATCTTCTATGTGTTCCCAGAATTCAGGCAACTTTTATGTAAACAACTGCACTTCTCACGGAGGGACTTTTCAAACTGAACTTAGGCAAACTGTCCAAACAGGCTTGCAAAGATACGATGCAATGATGAATTGTCTTTAAGACCTCTTGCTAAATGATGCTTAAAACTATTTAAAATGTTCTTCTAAAAACTGTTAATTTGCAAGCAATATGAGTTCAGGAAATCACGAAGTCTCAAACCTGTAGTTTTTCAGTTAAAGAAATGCCAGGCCATCGTTCAAGTCATTGTTATTCTGACCCCAGTGAGAGAGATGATGTGCATTCTCTGCTTATATATTGATCCAGAGGGAGTGAGAATTTGCAGAACTGACATTAGTGCTTAATAGTATACACTAGAGATCTGGATTTGAGAGATGACTAATGTTGCTGCATGTGACAGTGTTCAAATTGTAGAATACCTATATTGTTAAAATAATAGATTTTTCATGGTTTAGGACCTTGTGACTTCTTCCAGGATCACTTTCTCCATCTTATGTGTTGAGTTTTTGTTGCCCTCCTTCAGCATCACTTCTCTGCAACTAGAACAGTGCCTTTGAAGTGAACTGGACAAACAGCTTATTTGACAAATAGAAGAAATTCCTGTTACCCAACTCAGTTGTATGAGTAACATCTATGACAAAATTGCTGTCCTAGTAAAACCAATTTTCGGCTACCCAGGATTTTTCAAGGAAGTTACTGAAGGATCTCAGTTTGTACTGTATCTGTCCTTAGTTTATGCATGAAAAGAAACAAAATGACATTCAGCTCTTTTAAATGAGAGGCTTTATAATCTCTGGTGGTTTTTAACATATATGATACTAATATAACTTATTTTTTTCTTAAAGGAATCTGTCGCATCATAGGCGTGTATCAAAGATAAGGCCATATCCAGATTACTCTTCCTCTTCCTACATTGAAGATTCAATCCACCACACTGACAGCATAGTGAAGAACATTTCTTCTGAACATTCAATGTCCACTACACCATTGACTTCAGGGGAAAAGAACAGAAACTCCATTAACTATGAGCGGCAACAAGCACAAGCTCGCATCCCTAGTCCTGAGACAAGTGTCACCAGTTTGTCCACCAATACTACCACCACCAATACAACTGGCCTCACTCCTAGCACTGGCATGACTACCATATCTGAGATGCCTTATTCGGATGAAACAAACTTACATACTACAAATGTCATGCAACCGGGTGGGCCCACCCCTGTTTGTCTGCAGCTAACAGAGGAGGACCTAGAGACAAATAAATTGGATCCAAAAGAAGTGGATAAGAACCTGAAAGAAAGCTCTGATGAGAATCTGATGGAACATTCACTTAAGCAGTTTAGTGGGCCAGATCCACTCACCAGCACTAGTTCCAGCTTGCTTTATCCACTGATAAAACTTGCAGTAGAGGTGACAGGACAACAGGACTTCACACAAGCTGGCAATGGTCAAGCATGTTTGATTCCGGATGTCCCATCTGCTCAGGTCTATCCTCTACCCAAGCAACAGAACCTTCCGAAGAGGCCTACTAGCCTACCCCTAAACACCAAAAATTCAACAAAGGAGCCACGGTTAAAATTTGGTGGCAAACACAAATCAAACTTGAAGCAAGTGGAAACAGGCGTTGCGAAGATGAACACTATCAATGCTGCAGAACCTCATGTCGTGACAGTTACCATGAATGGAGTGGCTGGGAGAAGCCACAGCATAAACTCTCATGCTGGCACAACCCAGTATGCCAATGGGACAGTGCCATCTGGCCAGACAACCAGTTCAGTGTCACAGAGGGCCCAGGAAATGCTTCAGAACCAGTTCAGTGGAGAGGATAGTCGTCTGAATATTAATTCAAGCCCTGATGAGCATGAACCTTTGTTAAGGCGGGAGCAGCAGGTTGGCCATGATGAAGGTGTTCTGGACCGCCTAGTAGACAGGAGAGAGCGACCACTGGATAATGGCCGAACAAATGCCAATAACAACAACAGTAATCCATGTCCAGTGCAAGACACAGCTACAGTCAGTATCCAGAATGTAGCAAGGAATCCTGGGCAGACCCAGACTAGAAGAGCACAAAGGCCTAATTCGCTGGATCTATCAGCCACAAATAGTTTGGACAGCAGTAGTATGCAGTGTAAGTGCCTGCAGGAATTGAACAGTTTCCCTGACATTTTTTTACTTAATACTTCTATATTTGCTTGAATAGAAAATACTTCCATGTCTCCTGTCCCTCCTCAAAGAATACTTACTAAATCCCATATAATTTAATTTCTGTCGACACAATTTCAGTCTTCTTGATTAAGTCCTGTCTCCGTCCACTCCAGTCCATGTTAGGTCACTACCTTCCTTCCACATACATGGAATAAATCTGTCCCTTTATAACTTACCTACTCTGACTCTAGGAAGGGAGTAATTTCTAAGTTGTTATTCCTTGTAAGGCACCTACCTTGGCAGCTCCAAAGCATGTTGAAAAAGTTTCCTATTTCTTCCATCAGGGGTACGTTATACCTTCTTTTCCTTACTCTTCCTCGTTCTTTTAAAGGTAGCTGGCTCTAAGATGCATTGATTAAAATAATTTATTATAATGGTACTTATACACCTCATTAATTTTAAAGCAACTGATTTTACTATATTAGCCCAGCCTAGATGGACGGTCAAGCATTCTCGACTTTGCTATCTGAGCTCCGACAATTATAGCAATTCTTCATCAGTTTACCACGTACATATTAAAAATTTCATCAGAGTAGATAGAGAAGGAATCTGTTTTAATAGACCCCTTCAGAGTAACTGCCTCAAGAGTTTAACGGCCAAAGATTTAAGAGGTTACTGTGGGGCTCTCCTTTTTAGAGTAAGAATGTAATCATGTAGTCAAATCAAGTACATCCTCAGAGTATGTCTTTGGGCCTGCTGGAGCTGTTGGAAAGGCTTCCTGTGTGCATTTTTAGGAGAATATATTTCCAGAATGCACTGTAGTCTTTGAAGGGTGCTTGCAAACCTCTGACTATGTTTAGACAGATGCTGTGACACTGCTGAAATAATCTGGGGTGCCAGGCATGTTTGTGTTTAGAAACAAACCAGAACAGATCTTTCAAGAAATGAATATTCAGCAATGGAATGTTTAAGCCTTCCTTTTAAGTAGGAAGCCTTAATTTTTGTCTTAACATGTTGACTTGCGTTGAAAACTTACTGAGGTAAAGAAAAAAGATTATTGCAGTAACTTTATCATGCCGCTCCCACACAGTTGCTTTTGTGTGACAAGATCTTGTTCTTCTGTTCTGTTTTGCATGAGTAACAACCCTGGACTCTCCAGTCTAATCTTATCTTCCTCATAATACTGTTTTCTCCTCTGTTTTTGTTTGGGTTTTTTTTTGTTTGTTTGTTTGTCTTCAGTAGGTGACTCTTCACAGGATGGCAAGTCGGGCTCAGGAGAAAAGATCAAGAAACGCGTGAAAACTCCCTACTCACTGAAGCAGTGGCGTCCTTCAACGTGGGTCATCTCCACCGAGCCGCTGCACTGTGAGGTCAACAATAATGGCAGTGACCGGGCAGTTCACTCCAAATCCAGCACTGCTGTTTACCTTGCGGAAGGAGGCACTGCAACCACAATGGTATCTAAGGACACAGGAGTGAACTGCCTGTGAAATACTTTAAAAGCCAACAAATGGCCTTTTTTTGCATTATTTGAAACAAACATGCAGAAGATATTTTAAAAAAAAACTGCTTTTTCCTCCTGTCAGCAACCCCTACCAAGGACTCGCTTTAAATAGATTTCAGCTATGCAGAAAATTTTTTAGCTTATGCTTCCATATTTTTTTATTTTGTTTTATTTTTTGAACGTTTTTGCACTTTTATTTAGTATCGCTAAAGTTAAGTCTGTCTGTTTTGACCACGGAATATATATATGTGTATCAAAAATGTGGTCTCAAAATATTTTTTTAAAAAAAGGAACAAAAAAAAGTATTGCTGATAATCAGTTTGGACCAGTTTCTTAAGGTCACTAAGATCATAAGCAGACTATAAGACAGGTTTGACTGCAGTGGTGTCTTGTAACCATGTTTTGATTTCTGTGCACAAGCTAGTCTGTATATTTCTATGTTAGTGTATCCTCTTTTGGACCCCCTATTTTTCTTGTGTCATGTTGAAATGTGCAATAGTCTATAGTTCACAGTATGCTTTATTGAAAAGTGTGTTTCTAAAACTGCCACATGTTCCCCTTTTTGTATTTGTTAATTTTTCCCTGACAGTTGAGCAGTCAGCTGGTCGTGACAGTGAACTTTGCACACCGTAGCCAGCTTGAAGCAGCTGCCTATATCACATTGTGCGCTGAGGTGACAATGCATGAACGGGCTTTAAAAAAGAAGCTAAGAGAAAGAAAATATCTGAGCTCAGTACCTTTCCTTTGATCTTTCCAAATCAAAATGTGTTTCCTTTACAGTAGTAGATGCCAGCCTGTGAAGTTCTGAATAACAAAACGTTGAACAAATTTAAGGAAACAGTCAAGCATTTTTCGTATTTTCTTTAGTGTGCGTTTTCACCCCCTGTATTTATTTAAAGCCTTATTCAGATCATTAATAATGTACATTGAAAAATACATTTTATTCAGAAATCTTAATAACTGTCATCCTTAAACGCTCTAGTGAAGATAGGTTGGAAACATATTTTGTTTACACAGAGGTAAAATCATTAATCTTATTTGGCACAAAACAGTTTTGTGATGAGTCACAAATCTTTCCTGATTTACTTCCTTACTGACAGTCTGGGGTAGAATCAGCCTGATTGATGACTTATGCAGGTGGGTGCATCCTAATTGACTGTTGTTGCTGAGTCCTCCCTTCAGAGTTTCCAGACCCTCTCATTCATCTTGGTAAAATTCATTGCATGCTTTTAAAATTAATGGTTATGAGTGTTTGTGGGGGAGCATTGGGGATTTTTTTCCCTCTGCTTAGACCCTTCAGTTTGTATGCACGTTGATTTTAGATGTCAGTGAACTTTAATGTAATATCTGTTAAGTTGTTTTTTCACCAACTCAAGTAGACCATGCATTTTTTTAGAATGATTGTTTTTACTGTCTACTGAAAAAATAATTTGCTTGTTCTTTTCAGCACCTCCTTCTGCCTAAGAAATATCCTTCCAGCTGAGAGATATTCTTTCTGATTGAAAACACTTCAGTAAAAACTACTTAGATTTTAAAAAGATATAACACACGTCAGTCTTTGGTACTGAGTAAAGTTTTATCACTGTATCTGAAAAGTGGTGATGTTCAAAGAAAGAAAATATATTCAGTCAGCCTGCCAAACTCCTATGGCAGGATACCGGCAGCAATTGCCTCCCCCAGCCTGTCTCCTTTCAGCTGACTGAAACAGATGCTCTATGCTTTCAAGCTTATTTGTTTCCTTGCTGTTACACTATTTTTCCCCCTGAGGTAAACTTTGCCAACCCTGTTCTTCTATATCTAATGATACAACTAGCATAATATATGCCTTGCTGTTTCCCAAACTCCCTTGTTTATGATTTTGTCTTGTAATGCTTCTTAATGTTTCTTAGATTCTCCAAGAGATAACTATAAATCCAGACTTCGATTAAGTGTAGTTGTAGAAATACAAGCCACGAGACATGTTTTGAGCTCCCTATGTTAAGCACCAGTTCAAGTAATACCTTTCGTCTTTGAGGCAGAATTCTGTTAACTGCCTGTACAAATACACAGTTATATCTCCCCTCTTCAAAAATACAGCCTTTCTCTGGTTTTACTTTTAATTCACTCTCTGGCTTTCCATCTGCTGCAATCTCACATCCCAGATGTTGAAAACCTGCTAGTTGCTCAGCTGGGTTTCAAGACCTGAATCAGAATTTTTGGCATTCTGTTTATAATGCTGGCTGCAGTTTTCTTCTCTTGGCCTTCTTTGAGTCTCCATTTGAAGTAAGGTATTTTTTTCTGTGATGATCACTGTATTGTGCATATTGAAGATTCTGCTCTTCTTTCCCAATGCCTTTTTGCTTTGCCTTGCATGTATCATCCGTCAGCATTTCAAAATGTGGGCTGAAAGCATATTTAGGAAACTTTTATCTAACTTGAAACACTCTGGGGAGAGAAAAGTTATTTGCTCTAGCTACTGCTTCTTTCTGCCAAGAGATTTGCACCAGTCTTCTAGCCTTTCTTTCCAGGCCAATCTTTTCTAAGAAATCCAACTTTCTCATGCTCAATGCAATCAAAATCATTTTAATATCAGATGAAACTGTTCTTCTCAAGTTTTCCTTAAATATTCTTAAAGCAAACATAATACTTACTTTTCCTTTATCTATTTTTGTCACTTACTGGAAGGCCTTTGGGAAGAATTATAATTAGTAGAAAGTATTGGCTTTGTAATCTACCATGGATAAAAATAATTTGTAACATGATAAAAATATGTACATTATCACAAAATACCCTATAGATTAATTAGAGGAAAAGCTATTTATTTTTAAAGGTCAGTCAAAACAATTTATTAAGTGGGTACCAAAATACTGTAATTCTGCACAGCTAGATGAGCAGTTTTCATTTTAATGCTTACTTTAGTAATGTCCTTTTTTTTCCTCACAGCACATCATCCAATCTCCACAGAATACTTTCTCTGTAAATTAAATGATATTGAATTGTATCTTATACCATGGGGAATCATCCTTAACCAAACAAAATACATGTAAGAGAGAGAATTCTACAGATCAGACACGTGGATAGTTGATAAATGTGCTATAATGAGGGGAGACAAATGTGGTTTATTTCTTTGTGTGGTTTTTTTTTTAAGAAAAAAAGAATACTTATGAAAATTGATAATTTTCTATCAATTTCTCATGTATATTGCAGACAAGATAAATATAGCAAAATGAAAATAGAATGATAGTGTAAATACCTATGAATTGTGCCACTGTCAAATAGGCAGCAGTAGAATATTTGCTATGGTAATTTATAATGTATAATTCAAGTAAAATGTTAGAGCAAACATTTGTGATGTTTGTGTATATAAGCCAAAATCGAAAATCTTACTGGTTTTAGAAAATGACGTACTAGTAGAAGCCAGAAGAGTTGCTTAGGTTAATGCATTGTGTCTCTTTCTGTTTCCTGTAATAGAGATACTCACCAATGTAACATGGTTTTTAGAATGTGAATTCTAACCATTTGAACAGACATGCCTCATAGTCAGATTTATTTTCTTCTAAAATTGATATTTACAAGTCAGATTATCTGCAACACTTCCCCTGAATTTGCTTGTAATGCTCTATAGCTTCATGTGGTAAACAATTAGTATTAGAAATTTCTTTCTCGAAACTGCAAGATGCACTTCAATTGCACAGCTAAAGGTAAAGGAATTCCTAATTTAAAAGAAAAACAATTTATATTGTCATAATTAGAATATTTTCAGAAACAACACAATTGTGTTTTGCTTTTTTACTGCTGTTCCTTTGTATCTTGTTTCCACATAAAAATTACCTAATTTTCAAGGGCAACACAATTTCATTTTTTTTCAGTGCACAGGGGACAAAACCCAATACAAGATGGATGCTGGCAGGTTCAGAAAACAAATACGAAAAAACATCCACCTTTCATATATGTTTAGAAAGTCATATTTTCCCACCTGCCAGCTTTCTCTAAAAGAAGTCTTTAATCCTGCCTGTCTCAGAAAGGAGAATAAGGAAGTTCTGTATGGATTATTGGGCCAAATGTAAAAATAATGTATTATTACTTTAAAAATATATACGTATACGTTGTACATGCCATAGTTTCAGTGTCCAGTGGATTTTGCTCTAATGATACTCTTTTTTTAAATGTTAAAAGAAAAAAAGACCACTAATATAACATTACTAGGTCTGTGTTCAGATTATAATCTTCTTTCATGAAAATATTCAAATGATCATAGCCATTCTGCCATTGAAACTTTATTATGGGAAGTTCCAGCCTAATTAGGGAAATTTTTAAAATTCACGTGTGCAGTCAATACAGGAGAGATTAATAATGCTGTAATTTTTACTTTTATAAAAAAGATGGCAGTTCCCATTTCCAAAACAGTAGTCTGTTTTTAAGTCATAAAAATAATAATCGCCAAGCGCAGTAGCATATACATGACCTGATGCCTAATTAGAAAATTTGGAGCATCTTATCAAAGAAAATTTAAGTAGGACTGATTAGTGTATTATAGACTGGACAATTTAGTATTTTGCATATTTGAATTTTTCTGTCTGGTCTCCCGCTATCCATTTTAACAGATTAATATATTAACCTCCTTTTTTTTAATGTGCTTATTTTTTGTTCACCCTCAAGCCTTTCTTCAGTGAAAAAGCTATACATATTGCAGTGAAGCCAAACACATATTTTTATGTCAACTCTGTGTGTACTTAAATGCACATGTGTGTTCTGCATAAATTCCAGGATTAAGTTCTGTGAGTTACAGCATCAGATGGTAGCACTGGTAGCAAATATAATGTTCTTTTTCATATGTCATTTTTAAGTTGTCTTTAGCACATTACAGTAAAGCTGAGATCTGACTGTGACATATAATCCAGTAGTGGGAGATCTCCCATGACAGACTTGTCACTGATTGTTTAGGTGGAATGGATTTGTAAGTGAGAGAGATGAAAAAAAACCAAAAAAAGCTGGGAATGCATGTGATAAACTTTACCTGAAGACGAGTAATTTAAGGTACCCCCCTTAAAGATAAAAAATAATCCAAAATATTTTATACATGATAATTTTTACAAGGCTTTTTTATGTAGTAGCTATAGTTATGTGTGTGGTTGCCATTTAAACATAGTATTTCTGTCCATTAAATCAAATTATATTTTTGACTTCTAGATTGTCATGTAAAACTATAGCTGTAGAAAAATGTCCCTTTTTTGATCCCCCCACCTAGGTTCAATTTTTATGTGAAATAGTAACAAATTGGATATCTTATTTTGATGTTTCTTCTGTACTGACTAAAATTGGTATTAGACCTTCCACTTCTGCAGATAGCAGATTTGGGCACTCCTTCCAATCAAAGTGGGAGTTCTGTTGGGCACAGGCCAATCTGAGGACATCAGCATCTCACGGGTTAGCGCTTGAGCTGTTAATGAGAGGAGTCTGCCATTGATTATGAGCAAAGGAGGGTTGGGTTCTGCTGGAAGTGTGGGTTTAAACATTTCGTGGGTGGATTAGCTCTGGGAAAGCTAAGGTGGAATGTGGGACCACACGGACGAACCCTGGCTACTGCCGTCTTGAGGGGTGTTGGCTGATGCCTTGGTTCAGGCTGGGTCAGTACCAGTGCGGCTGTGGGTGTCGTCAAGGAGTGGAAGGTTTCAAGATAAATCCTCATTTACACCAAAGCCCTTTAATATTGATCTGGGCTTCATGCAGGTCTGATTTAGTGGCTGCTGTGGTGCATTACTAACGTGAATTACTTTTTATGCCCATTTCTGTTTATTTCACTGTGGTATAATCTACATTTGTGCATAATAACCAGGAACTTGTTGAAGTTACACTGATTTATAATGTAATTGTCAGATGTTTCTAAAAGCCTGTTGATCAGCAATTGTGTAAACTTGCAAGTCATTCAGTTGGTTAACTTCAGTGCCTACATCATGCTTCAACAGATGCAGTAACTATCACGGTAAGGAAGGCTTTATTCAAAGTTCTTGTGCAGGCTTCTGCAGGCTTATTACAAGAGCATACATCTGCCAGGGACATAGAATCTTGCCTGGTAGCTGTTCTAAAGCAGAAATAATTAGCCTTTATAACTTCCTAATTTCAGGGTCTCCCAAAAGTCAATTTTTGTAGCCCATTCACTTGTTTTTAAGACAGAGCAAAAATGTGTGAGGTTTATTTCTAGAGCACTTGATTCACTTTTTTTGTGCTTCAGAACTGTGTCATGAAGTATCACACTTCAATGTTGTTTATTCAAAAGGCAAGAAAATAGTTAATGTTTCTGTAGTGTGTGAAAAGTCACAAGAACAAAGAAACAGGCAAGTCCAAGTTATAGCTGACTTCCATTTGTCACTTTTGAATTTCCTGATTTGTGACTCTTCTCTCTCTTTCACACTGTTGAAATGTATTTAAAAAGGTTTGTATGTAATGTTTCTTGTCTGCATTTTGTCTCTAGAGGAGAGTGTGCTCTATTCGCATTTATATAAGCTGGAATCATATTTTACAATCGCTGTTGATTATTTTCCCCCCAAATGTGTAAGAGGAAAATGAACACGGCAAAGACTGATTTCTAGGGTTTGGTCTTCTGTAGGAGCTGAAATAAGGAGATGTGAAACTGCCATTTTCCTTATGAAAGACTTTACAGAGCGCATTACTTTCTGAGCAAGCTTTTCTGGGGAGGAGGGGGAGGAACCCTAGAATATAGAGTCTCATCAGAACCCTTTTGTTAACGGGTATTTTTGGTTTTTCTCTCAAATGACTGAGGAAATATCATGTATGAATTTATAAATAATTGGTTTCAGTTATTTCTTTTGAATAAGCTGCCCAGTACCCTTGCTATGCTGGATAAGTTGTGTTTCATGGAACAGTGTGAGTATGAAATAAAAAGCTAATTTTTGTTTTTTAATCATCTGTGGATGCCACTATGAAAGCTGACATTGTTAAAGCCACTACAGAGTTTTCTATGAATACTTGTAAGAATTGCTTTGTTATATATAAACTTAAATAAAGAGATTGTATTGATACAGAGACATTGGATAAGAACATTTAAAAGGCTATTCTTTAGGTCTACAAGAAAAGGCTTGCTGTAAAATGGTGCATTATTCCATTTATTAAAGATCATATTAATGACAAAAACCATGGTCTTTGTGGGTTTTTCATGTTATTATTGGCCACGAGTAATAAGATGGGCTCCCAGGAATGAGAGGAAAATCTCTGTTGCAGTGTGTTTTGTTGCTTGAAGGGCATAAGGAACTGCTTCATTACTGAGGGTAGAATAGGACCTTCTGACACCTTAGGCATGTGACAGATTGCACGCTACACTGTTATCAGATAATAGTGTGAAATAATTAGGGTTTGCTGTTGCTACATTGATGCAGTGTCTCTGCTTGCTTTTTTGTCCATTCTCACTGGTCAGCCAGTTAAGATGCTCATATGGCAACTAAATATAGTTTTTAGGCATTTTAAAGCAGCAGGCCTTATGTAGCCTCTTGCACGCTTTGTCTGCTAAGTGTTTAAAGAGAAAAACAAAATAAAAAATAGAAAAAAAAAAGAAAATGGGAGAAAGAGGCATTAAACAAAATATCTTTTTCCTTTACTTTTGGTTGGGCGGCACTTGGGTAGAGCACAGGACTGATGGGAACCAGGCACGTGGGAGGAACACAGCAACCAAGAACCTTTGCAGGTGGGACAAGAATTAAGATGGCATTTCTCTGTCATTCCCACACAAACTATTGCATCCCTTCTCCATGAGGAGACAATGTCATGGTATTCTTATAAGCAGGAGCTTTCCCAGCCCAGAGCTGCTGTCCTGTCCAACAGACCTAGAAGAGATGGACCAAGTCAGTAGAAGGACCCTGCAAATTTGCTCTGCTGACCATCCTGACCCAGGAGTTTTCCTGCTGTGCCTCCTGAAGGTAAGGTGCTGGGAAGAGAAAGGTCTTTTCTCCACTGCCATCTCCTTGGTTTTGCTTCCTGGGGTTTTTCAACTCCTGATGCAAGAACTTCATTTTGAATGAGTTCTCTGGGATTTTTTACTTTGCAATGATGAGCTTTTCCTCTAGTTTCCCTTCTTCCAGTCATGCTTATGGAGAGCTTCAAACTGAGATGTTAACTGGAATCACCACCATAGAATTGGTAGATACATCGTTGAAAGATGCTGTTCATTTGATCTCGTCTTTCTCATCTCCTGTGAGACCATTGGTAAATGTGAGGGAGAGTTAGTGCTCCATGGCCTGATTGCTTCTAAGGCAGGTATCAGGATGCTGAGGTTTTAGGACATGGATGCTTGTCCATGTGGAGAACAGAAGGAAATTAATTCAAAATGGTCCAGAGAACTGAGTATCACCCCCACTAAGTCACCTTCCTTTCTTGACCAGAAAGAAAATACTAAATCTTCCCTTTAAACAAGAAACAAGCCCAATCTTTCTTTCCCTTTCTAGCTATCCAAATGCCAGCTGAGCTCTGAGGCAGCCATTCTGCCTATGTGTGTGGATGGAACTCGGTTCTCCTTAGTTCTCTTCCTGGAGCACAAACAGCCGTGTTGGCTTGGGTTGTGCTACCACCACACCACAAGCTCACTCAGGCAGTGCTCACCACAGCTTTGAAGCAAAGTCTTACACAAACTGTAACTAAATTCAATGCAGTGTCACCAGAATGGTGAACTCCTCTTTTCTTCGGTTCCACTCCCAGTGTTCCTGGGTTTGCCTCGGCCTTGGGAAGGGGTTCCACATTAGCACCAGCTCCCTCGCATGAGCAACCAAAACCCTACAGTGCTGCAACAGACATCTTGCACCAAGCACTCTGCTGTGGGATCTCACCGGTTCCAGCACTGTCCCACATAGATTAGTGGGACCCATGCTGCACCTCAGTTGCTTCATTGTTTGTATCCCTCTTCCTTAATTGATTCTTGTTATTTTTCTCTATCCCCAGTGACAATTTTTGCAAGCAAATAAAGTGATGCACATCTTATACCTCTGTGGCTAAAGAACTACCTCCAAAATGCAAAGAAAAAAGGGAGACAGAATGAGGAGCTTCATTTCTTGCTGTCCTTAATAAGGAGGAAGCAATAAACTCAGGCAAGTAGTGTATGGGTTGAGCATCTGCCTGTATGGCAGATCTCAGCCCCACAAATGAACCTAGAACCCACTGGCTACAGGGAGGGACCATGACAAGCCTCGCTTTCCCTGCAAACAGGAGGTAAATTCTGTGTTCCAGGCTGAATCTGCAGCTACCTTGGGGGCTTCTGCCTCAGAAAAGGGTTAGTAGATTAGGACAGTTATTGACAAGGAGAAGGTCCCTCCCTGAGAGCACTGTGCTTACATGCAGTGGCTTGCTGTTGGCTCAAGGTGGCTGAGCAGCACCATCTCACAAAGAAGAGAGGCTGGCTAGCCAGGTCTTATTACCTACCTGTGGGGTGTTAAGAACAGGCTTACAAAACTCTTTGTATCCAGACATCTCAATGACATTGGTGGGAGCCTGTGATCTCTGCAGTCCTCCCAGGAACAGCTCTGAGAAAGTCAGACTTCCCATGAGGTTGTAGCCAGGGACAGGGACACCAGGAGTGCTGAGAACCACATGAAGCTCTTGTTTCCCTGGGCACAACAGGCCCCTGCCCTGTAGGGGTGAGAAGCTGGTGGCAGCACTGCAGCAAGTCAGGGAGGGATGCTGACCTGATCAACATAGAAATAACAAGAGCTCCCACATGCCTGTTCCACCTTCACTGGCACCCTGGATGGAGGGACTGCTGCTACCAAAGAAGGCTGGGATTGCTGGGGGTGGCAGCTGTGACAAAAGAAGCAGGCACCACCAACCCCCTCCCCGGCCAGCAATTATCACTCAACAGCAAGAGCAGCCAAGTCCTGCCCTGCCCCAGCAGGTGTGGCTGAGTCTTACCCTCAGGGCATCTGAGGAGCCTTGACTCAACTCTGCACTAACAAAGTGTTACTGGTGAATTTTACCAATATATTTTTTCACTGGGTGTGTGAGCTACTGGGGCTTAAGAAATAGTCTCCTCATAGATTTTCCTGCATGACCTCATATACTCACCTCAGCCAGCTCTTTTCTGCAGAAATAACAAGCACTTCTATTCGGCTTTTGCTTTGCTAATGGGAAATGAAAGTAAAACAACAATAATTATATTCCCCTTTGTTCCAGAGCAGTGATGCAGCTGCAGAACGTACTTTGTGGAACGCAGCCACGTCAGTCTTCCATTTGTTTCCATTCAGGGCTTTTTTCCCCATTTACTTCTTGCTAATTCTGATGTTATGGAAATTCTCCACGTGCAGGAGATTATAGACATCTGCTCGCTGCCATGACCCAAAGCACGTTCTATCGGATAAGAAGGTTAATTTTCCAGAAGCAGGAAAACTCAACTGTACTAAAATGTTTGTATCTGTATAAATCCAGCTTTTCATGTTAGCCCGAAAAGTTGTCGTTCTCCATCCAATGAGGAGTTGAGATGGGTTGATTCATAGAATATAAATGGCTCACTTGGATCTTCTGCTTTTATGTCAGGGAACTTCCTCTCTTCAGCTCCCAGTAATACAGGGAAAGTCTGTGCGAAATCCACAAATGGTGATCTGAACCGAAGTCATGCTTTGGGGATCTCTCCTGCCTCCTTTACAAAGACAAGAGATAAGGCTGCCTGAGGACAGCTGGTAGGCTCTGGGGCAGCCCTGTCTGCTGGGAGTGGTCTGTGGAAGATGATTAAGGAAAGCAAGTCTGTATGCAGTGACTGAGAAACGGGTATTTCTAAACGGGACTCACATGGGCAGTGGAAACATGTTAAGGATGACAAATATTGAGAAAGTTTGGAAACACCTGATCAAGGTGCATTTAAATTTCAGATGGAAGGACAGGAGCTTCCCAAGACTCTCTATCATGATCCATGCCCCTTTTGAGACTAAGGACATACACCCAGTACAGAGCAGGCATGGTTTGGACAGATGATGGGCAAAAGCCAGTGGGCAACATCTCAAGTGCACGAGGTGGATTTGCAGAAGAGAAAGGAGCATGGGAGGAGAGTAGAGATAGTTGTTTCAGGCATCAGCAACAAGGTAGGACATGGCATTTGTCTTTGGCGCTATTTCTTTGTTGTCCCTGCCAAGTGATAATAGGAAAGGATAGTGTGATAAAGAGGGTACAGAGGTTCCATAGCTCATTTTACTACTGTTGTTGCTTGCAACAGGCCTGCAAGTATCTCCTAGGAATGGTACAGGTTTTTCTGCTTCCCCCTATCACTTAGTGTAGCCTTTGTTTGCAAGTTCATGCCACAGGCTATCAGATTTCCTAATCGGAATGACCAAAAATATGGTTTTCGTATGGTATTTTTATGTGCATAGAACTGCATGCATAAGAATCGAGGTTTGTTTGTGCTCTCTTCCTGGTTTTATTACTGACGGTTAGTCTGTATTTTTTGCAGAGACTAGCATTTTACCAGTCTTCCATAATATTGAAATTTTACTTGTTTCTTCAATTTCCTTCTCCCTTTCTCCTTCTTTCTCCCCCTCACCCTTTCCTTTTCTTGGAAAGGTAGTAATTGAGCCCTGCAGATATGTTGTAAACAGTAAATTCTAGCACCTCCAGTTTTCTGGATTAGTTAAAAAATCAGATCTGACACAAACCATTGTAGCAAATCATGGGTCTGACTCCAGTCAATGAGGTAGGTGTTGCTGCTACACACATCAGTTATACTGGTGCAGCCAAGGCATGTATGGGTGGCCAGAGAATCTCTTGCAGGAGGGAGGCCTTGCTTGATCTCTGCTGAGGTGGAAGGTATTTATTGGGAACCTGCATTTCTGTTGCCATGTCAAGAATTTTCTTGCAGGACCATTAAAAATTCTGAATTGGGCCTCAAAAACAGTTAGTTTAAAATCACTATTAAGCAGGCTAATTTTATTTATTGTCTGCTTCTGGAAAGCCAGAATGCAAGTAAATCATGTGTTTGAGCTTACCCTGTGATCATGAGGGATAGAAATGTGCTTTTAAGGCACAGGCAGGCAGAAGTTCCCATCTGCTTACATAAGCCACGAACTGAGACTGTAAGCAAAATGTCAGGTATTTGCAGCCAAGCAGAAGCAAGCGGTAGTATCAGAAAGGCTTGATTTGGGCACTGCGTTAACCCTAGCAGAGCACCCAGCCACAGGAGGTATACACAAGTTCTGCTGTTGCAAGCCAGGAGTGGCCAACAAGCTGCAGACTTTGGAAGACTTCCCCTATCCCAGGTTGAGGTGCAGGAGGCAGGCAGAGGAACTGAGCTCTGCTAGGGGAGGGAGGAGAACAGGTGGAAAAGCAGGTTGGTTCATGTTCCACCCCTGGTGGGACGCCAGCTCAGAGACCTTTGGCTCCATGCTGGCATACGGCAGAGCTAAGGTCTTGCATGTTTAGTTCTCCCTCAGCATCCTGCCAGGTGGCAAGTATGCTTAGGTAGTTGTCCCTTTCCTTGGAGGAGACAGGCATAGCCCTGCGTGCAGTTCAGGGTGGCTGTGTGCTGCAGTTTCTCCTGCTGAAAAAAGGTTTCTGTGAGCTGCCAGGCAGGTTGCAAGTGTGTTGAGGGAAGCTAAGGCAACACTCGAGGGTCAGGTGTCTGCATCACCATCCTTCTACAACCACCGCACAAACCTGCTGCTTTGAGCAGGCTGTTGAGGCTTCTTTGGAAAGACCCCAAGTAGACCTAGTCCAAGGTTTTACTGATCTCTGCTCCAAAGATAAGAGGTGACCTGCAGGCTTGCCACTATGAAACACCAGCCAACCATGCCAGCCATGACTGCTGGAGATGTCTGTGTGTTCCTGCTGAGCAGAGTGAGCCTGACACCCTAGCTGTTCAGGGTTCGATGAACATCCAATGTTCATTGGATGAGGCTTTGGCTGGTAACAGCAGTGGGGCTTGGGGCATTGCCCAGCTTTCCTTTTTTCATCTTCTCAAAGATCGCATCCTCTCAGTGATGTCTCCCTGCTCCTCTGCAGCCAAAGTCAAGCTGAATGCAAGGTGCAACACATGAGGACAGGATGGCACAACTAAGACAAACTGATCTCTGGTTGAGATGTAACCAAGCTAGCTAAAAGCTTCCCTACTCCCCCATGGATGAATGCAAGGACGACTCAGAACACTTGATCAATTCTTTCTGAGCACTTATTTTCCCAAATCAGAGAATCCCATGCTCTGCTTCATCACACTCTGCTAATGTTAATTAGTTTAACTACAGGGCTGGTATATGTATATATAGAGAGAAGCAGAATCATTTTGTCACTGTCTTTCAGTGCATGAATAAGCCATGCCAACATACTTTTCACAATCCCTTTAGCTTTTCCAAATGCTATAAACACAAACAAGCAAAATAAGATTGTAGGCCTGACTCAGAAGCAGCGAACTCTCTTCTCTGCTCTTTTAAGTGAAGAGTGTCTATAGCTGTATATGCCTATTCAGCACATGTTCAGGATGTTTATTGTCTTAAAATATGGCCATAAAATCTATGTTATTGAAAAATTATCATTTATCAAATTAATTTATAATATCAATTTAAATAAATATTTTACAGTATATAGTTCCATTATACTCACAGTGCAGAAATCGTGTTGGTGGCTTGTAGGAACTATCAGTATTTGATGTTTGTAAATCAAGAGTTTCCTTCTATAGTTCATATACATTCTTCGGCCCTGAGACTAAAAATACAGTAACATGTTACATCTCTATACACAACATAAATACAGATAAATCTCTGTGTTGTATTGCAAGCTCTGTAAATATGTGCTTTAAAATATTAAGTTTTTGGAAGATAATTTTAAAGAAAAATTACCTGTTCCTTAAAGGGAAGTAAGTTTTACTCTTGGAGGGGAGGAATTATGTGCAAATTATCATTAAGCACCTCTCTTGCAGAATACCTGAGGGAGAGTAACCTGTGTCTTGTTTAAACAAACTGGACCACTTCTTTCAATATTATCAAAACCAAAGATTCAGAAATGTGGTGGACAACATGCCATTTTTGCTGCTCATTCTCTTCCCTCAGCAGAACCCAAGAACAGTTGCAGTCACTCTCAGCTGGTGAGAGCTCATGTTGGTGAACCAAGTTTGATCCCAGTTGCCCCTCTGCTTTGGCAGCCGGACACTCACAATGAGGTTATTGCTCAGTGTTCCTGCTGTCATTTAACATGTGTTTAGAAAATTGATCTGTATGTGTGGAAAAATATGTCAGGTGTAGGTGAACTTAGCACTGACTTCTAAAGAAATTAACCTGGTACTTCTCCCAGGTAATTATGTGTGCCGTGAACATGCAGTGGAAACCTCTCTCAAGCCTGCAGTTAAGGGCCGCATTGAGGAATGGGGTTTGTTTGTCAAAAATGTGTTATCTTAATGCCGGTGAGGCATTGAAGCCTCAGGATGTTATTTATATGATAACTTTTGTTAAAGACTGTACTTCATAAAATGTGGCAAGAGCATATTTCACTTAAAGCTGTCTTCTGCTTATCACATGTAGTTTGACTTACGTCCAAGGTCCCATCTGTTGTTTTTTTATTGTTTTAATCTTAATACTTTATTTCAATCTGCTTTCCTCCTCAAATCCCCCCCAGATATTCTGGAATATTGACTAGGCTCTTACAGGTTTTGTGTGAAGCAAATTCTATTGTATTTGTCCTATTTTTTTAAAATGTCTTTTTTTCCTGTTGATGTTTTAACACCCACATAAACAAGCAAAACAAACTCACTCTGCAGGGGAAAGATGAGAAATGCAGTGAAATATCCTGGGGCATAATCTAATGTTTAGATTAGACTTGCAGAATCTTTAATCTTTCAACCTTCAATATCAGTTGCAACAACTGTAGATAGAACAATTTCAAGCAGTATATTGCTCCTTTGCAGGTGCTGCTTTGTATTTGTTTAATTTTGGAATAAGACAAGAACATATTTGAAGCTACTTGGAGCACAGTCATTTTTCATAAGGTTTACTATTATTACTATTATTTTTAGCAGTACATAATATATATTACTATGACCAGTGAGCGGTTCTACTCATAAACTTTCAGTCCTTAGTACAACAGAACTCCCTAAGTATCAGTTGTTTTGATAGCCATAATGTGGGATTTGGGCCTATGAACTTATTTAAACCTCTTTGACCCTTGTTTCTCTGCTTTTTGTTTGGGGTTACTATTTTGACCACTTCCCTGACTTGTTTACATCCCTATTTTCAGCAGGTTGCGGATTTGTTCGTGCAGCTCTTTGTGTTTTATCAGTCTGCCTCTGAGGACACTCTTGAGATGCTTCCAATGTTTGGATTGATTTGTTTCTATATCTGCAGCTTTTACTACACACCATATGTTAAGAAAGAGCCAACACCTTGGATGTCTGCAATACCTAGATTTAATCTCCCAACAATGACTACAAAGCAGTACATTTCAGAAGGCCTCTGGTTAGCTCCTGAGTGCCTCCAAGTCGGTGGGAGGTGGTAGTGCTCATCACCTCCTGGGGTGGCACTTCAGAGTGTTATGTGAGCATACCCGTATCTGCTCAGCTCATACAGGCCAATGAATTTAAATATGAGGTGGAGACAAGCTGAAGATGCAGAGATGGGTCCTCTGTGTGTGGGATCACATGTGACTCCAGTGAGTTTGGAGTCACTAAAGTGACTGAGGTCACTAAAAGGCTGGTTTAAGTAATACCAGTAGAAGGCTCACAGCCTCTGTGCTGACAATTTTTATTCCTATTTTTTTAAATCATTGCTGACACCATTGCATTAGGTGTTATGACCAGAGTAAGGGTGTCATGGATGTGAAGAAACCACAGCCTAAAGGTTCCACATGAAACCATATGAAATGTGTTGTTCAAAGTTGCCTGGACACTGTTTGGCAAAGTCCGAAGGCAGTAAGGAGCCTGACGGCTGAAACAAAACCCAAATTTTGGGAGATGTGAATTACAAGGAGAGTCTGAGGGAATGTGGATCCAAGTTACTCAGGGCTGGAGTTTTGTTTTGGGGTTTTTTTGCATAATTATAAAAAAGTTTCAAAACTATTTCCAAGTAATTCAAAATCCTGCTTTAGTAGTTTCCATTATTTCCATAAGGTGTAGGAGTAAGATCCTGTTGTAACACATTTGTTACAGTTTAAACAAATTAGTGTATGAAGTACATGCTGTTTGATTAGGTCTGAGTACATGACTTTACATGATGAACTTTCACATCTAATGCATGTAAAGCAATACAACTGCTGATGAGCAGTATACATAAAAGCTTTGCTTTATATTCTCATAACAACTGTGTTGGAGCAGTGCCATTTTTGCAGGGCGACAATAATGTGGGAAGCACTATAATTGTCACAGATATCTTCTGCATTCAAAGTCGTGACTTGGCTCCGTAACATGCATCATTCAAATAAATATGAATCAATACCTTTCTTTTTTGGCCTCTTCATAACAGTAACAGGAATTAGAATGTGTCCAGAATATTTTATGCCTTAAAATTATCTTTATGGCACACTGCTTCCAAACAACCCCAGCAATTCTGGAGAGGATAAACTGTGTGAGGGATGAAAGACTGGTGAGCAACTGTACTGGCACTGGAAGAGGGTAGTGTCACAGCAGGAAGAACTGCAAAGAGGATTGCAATCTTCTGTTCTTGACTGAAAATTGCAGCAAAGAAGTAAAATAAATGTTGTATAGGTTAACCTGCTTTAGGATAAACATGTGCTGTCCTGGACTGCCAACAAAGCATCAGGCAGGTTCCATTTATTTCTCCAGATGTGCCAGGGTGCTGGTTTTCTACCTCCTGGGCATTTACCTGTGCAACGCTGTGAAGCTCAAGTTCTTTTTCATATATACATGGATTGACAGTGGGAATGAGAAGATCCCTTCACCTCCAATGCTGTTGGTACGCAACCCACACTATTTTCTGCCTCTCAGCCATTCCTGGTGAAGAGAGCACCGTTTCCTGGACATTTCACTAGTTAAGTGAGTTATCTGGTATTTTGATGCTTTGCCACATCATTCCAGCAGTGCTTGTGATGGCTACAAGAAAAGGATGAGGAAGTGGCCCTATGTGTGTAATTTATATGGTGACTTTAAGTAAATGGCACACTTTAAAAAAGGGATACAATAGGACTGATGGTGATCTGCCAGGCTTCTGGTGTCTTCCATTGACACAGACACTTTCAGGGGTAGCCCAGGGTAATTCTCAATTCTGGGGGTCACAGCCTCTTGCAGCCAGTTTCAGTTGACCCATCTGGGTATCCTGCAGGCCACATTATGCTTGCTCACAGGTACTGCAAATACTAGTAATGTCCTTCAAAAGAAATTTAATTAATTCAGAATGCAAGAGCTAACTTTGTAACACATCCATCCTGTTCTCTTTTACCCGTCTCATTTCTCATAAAAAGTTCTTGACTCTGACAAGAGTTTTAGCCTTCAAGGCTTTAGGTAGACCAGTGTCCAGGCATCCTTAGGAAGGGCCTGTGCACATAGTCTTGCTTTTCAGGTTTGTTAAAATTGTCAGCAGCAACGGAGCTCTTCAAAGGGGAAGTTGGGGCTTTTTAAGTGGAGTAGGCTTCAATCAGAAAGGAGGAGAGGAAAAAAATAAACCCAAGCACAACCCATCTGAAGAAAAGAGAATGGTATGTAATTTGTTGTCACACCATTTGTATCATAGCAATGGCATTCAATTGCAACACACAACTTGTAGAGCAATACTGAAAAGAATTTGGGTTTGTTCTGGTAGCTCAGAACACGCATTTGCATTAAAAGGCAGAGAGAGGATTAATTGATTCTTTCGTGTTTTCAAGGTGCTGAAGTGTATTTGCCTTGCATCTAAATAATCCAAACACCATGAACAAAGGCCTGTTTCACGCATGTGTTCATTTCTCTCATGTATAAACCAGATTAAAAGGATGCTGGCAGTTAACAAGGATTTTAAAAAGATTGCCACGAAGATGCAACTAATCTAATGGAGAAAATCAATTAAGGGAAAAGGGGGTCAAGTCTGCCTGGATATTACCCACATCCCTGGTGCCATCACGGGTAATGCTCAGCTAGCGGCAGAGCAATTGGATAAACCCCTGCTGAGCCCTCTCGGGTAGTGACTGCCCTTGGAGCTAACCACAATTGGGCAGCCCTACGTCTTTCCTACGTTTCCTTGGGACCGGCTCCCACAGGGGAAGGAGCCGCAGCTGCCATCCCTGCTGGCTTCCAGCCTTCCCGCGACACCTCGCCCAGGCCCAGCGCTGCGGCGGAGAGCCGTGAGGCCGTCTGACGGAACCCCCCGCTCGCCTACACCGCTTGGCGGCGCGACCGTGGCCCTGCTTGGTCCCGGGGAGGCCGGGGGTCACCCTCGTCCAAAGGCTCCCAAGGCGGGGTTGGAGCGGGAGAACCCCGCGGGCCGAGTCCCGCCCGGGTCCCGCAGCACGTGCCCGGCGCAGCGCGCGGCCCCACCGCATGTTGCTTTAAGCGCTGCCCCCTTTCTCTCCCTCCCCGCGCAGGCTCGGCCACTCAGGGCCGCGCTCGGCAGCCAATAGGGGCGCCGTAGCTGCGCCAGCCGAGGGGCGGTGCGCCCAATGGGCGAGCGCGGGGGGCGGGGCTGGTGGCCGGGGCACTATTGTCGATGAGACGGACGGAGGCTGCGGAGGCAGCGCGGGTCGTCCCAGGTTGGGGGACGGCGGCGAGGCGGGGACGGGGCTGCTACCACCAGCGCTTGAGGTGTTGAGCGTCCGTCCTCTACCCCCCCCCCCCGCCAGGACTCGGCGGTGCTTCCCGCCTTCCCCGCCGCTGACGGTCTTCTGCGAGCCCCCAGCTCCCCACGGACAATGTCCCACCACCGCGTGAGGCGCAACGGCTCCCCGACCCCCGCCACCTCCCTGGGGGGAGGTGGCGCGGCAGCGGCGGGCGGCGGCGCGGGAGCCGGCAGCCGTCTCCAGCCCATGCGGGCCACGGTGCCCTTCCAGCTCAAGCAGCAGCAGCAGCAACATGGCAGCCCCACGAGGAGCGGCGGTAGCGGCGCGAGCGCCCCGGGCGGGGGTCTCCCACGCGCGGCCCCCGCCTCGCGCAGCATCAGCCCCACGCGCACGGCGCCCACCGGTAGCGGCGGGCGCGGCGGCCCCGCCATGGCCACGCAGACGCCGGGGGGAGGGGGAGGCGGCAGCGCCGCCGCCTCAGCGGCTGCCGCCGCCTCCTCCTCGCGGGGCAGCCCCACGCGTGCCGCCGGGGCGCGGGGGAGCCCCCCTCGGCCCCACCATCTGCCACCGTCGCCGCCGCCGCTGGGCTCACCTTGCTCTTCTCCGTTGCCTCCTCTGCCGGAGGGCAGCGCCACGGCGGCGGGCTGGGTCCGGCACCGGCGGCACTCGCCGGAGCAAGGCAGGAGCTCACCGGAGAGGAAGAGCCCCAGCTCACCCGTCTGCAAAGGTGAGCGCTCCTGTCAGCCTGCCGCGCGCCGGCGGCCCTACTGGCCGTTACTGACTCGGGGAGAGGGGTGTGCTCGCCCGGCCGTTACCTGAGGGGAACGGGTAGGCGCGCGGGCAGACCGTTACCGGGGGGGAGGGGAGGGGGCGGCTGGACTCGGCGTGGCCGGGTTTCAGCCGGCGGTTACGGGAGGGGAGGGCTGGGGTCGGCGATGCCCTCTGCCCGGCGGTGTGCTGCCGGGGGGGAGGTAGGGACAGCGGGGCTGTGCCCAGGCTTGCGCCCGTTCTGAGCCTTCTCTGGCAGGGCGCAGCGCTTTTGGAGCGTCTCTGTGTGGAAGGGCTTGTTGCTTTTGTTGCTGCTCTGTTGCTTCCTGGCTTTCGGAAGAGGAACGGAGAAAGCCGAGCGTGCCATGTGGGGGATTGCAGACACTCCTGTAGCACTTCTGCAAGAACTGCTAAAGGTTTCCAGATAAGAGGCAGACAGTGGTGTAAGAGATGTACTTAAGAGACTGCGGTACAAGCTTGAGGGGAATTTGGTGTTTGGGGGCTGCTGTGATCTTCTTCCCTTTCGGTGCATCTCATACCAGATGGTATGCGCTTGTGATCCAAGCGGTGTCCGCAAGCTTGTGATGAGTGAAATAGCCAGCGCTGGAGGCATTGCACATAGATGCAGGAACAAAGTATTCAGTATCTCTCTCTCTCAGTAGTTAACTTTCAATGTGAACCCTGCATAAGGATACGTGAGCTTGAGAGTGATGACACTCAGGCTTGCGCCACAACAAAGGTAGAAAATAGCGTGGGAATGGCGTACATTTTGTATCAAACTGCTTTTTAATGTTTTTGTATAATTAAAACATACTTCCTGGGAAGGCTGAAATTTAAGCAATATGTGGCATCTGGTTGAGGATAGTAGAGACTTACATACGTAAGTCCTTCTTCTAGGGATAAAAGTTTACTCAAAAATGCATGAGTGAGGCTTTGTGTTAGTGTTCTCAGATCTTAAAAATTTGTAACTTTTGATATACCAAAGCTTACAGCTACACTTTTTCATGAAAGTGTATGTGGTAATCTACACAATAGAGTTGAAGTGCATAATGTAGAAATCTAGGACCAACACAATTCCCTTTAACATTTTTACTTCTGCTAGTGTTGCTTCCCCTTTCTGAAATAATGACTATAACCAGACTACCGTGTTGGGTTTTTTCTTTTTTTCCTATCCTAGCTCTTGAGGGATGATACTACCAAATGGAACAGTTATAACCAATTGGTACAGTAATTAAGCTAATGTCTGTGTGACTTAATTTTTTTTTTTTTATATTCAAACATACTCCTTCAAGATTATCATATTCCATCTTTTCTGCAGTGTAAGAGAGCACTGCCACTAAGGCGTTTTGGTTCTGAATTAGATTTTCCGCTTTCCAGATAAGAGTAGTATGTTTTTTTTTAAATTTATATTCTTAGGCTTTGTATTTGAGGAGTGTGTGTATTTCTCTCTTGAGATTTTTGTTAATCAGTAATCTGAAAGACTTTATACACATCACAAAATCCTGTCTTCTTCCTGTGAACTTTATAGAAGCTCTTGCCCAAGATGCAATCTCTTGGCCCAGAGAATGAGGAACAGGATGGCTAGCCTTGGGATCCAGGTTCAAAAGCTGTTTGTAAAGGCATGTGTCAGACCACTTAAAGTGGAAAAATTGCACTGTCTTCAGGTCATTGCATAGAAGCCTGTTGAAACCGTTCTACTTTATTGGATCCAAGAATTAGCTTATAGGAAGAAACAAGTAAATTGATTGCTCTACTGTGTTATGATGACTCCCCTAGCTTTTTACAAGATGTGTGAGAACAGAAGAGTAGTGTCCATTTAATTACTTCCATGTGTTTACATTTCTGAACAATACTTGTATTTGCCCAAAATACAAATTAAACCTGTTTGATATTGCTTCACATTTTTATTGTGAGTATAGTCCTCAATAGAGACTGAGTTAACTTCAGTTTTTTCTTCATCTAGATAAGAAATCGTGGTGGTAACTGAGAACATGGAAGTGGAACTTTATTTTTGCTAATGAGGCTACCATTGTGAAGCCATGCAGGCCACTACAGAGTATCAGTCAGAATCTATTGCAGAATAACTTGTGTTTTCCTGTTTTCAGTCGATGATGGCTTTTGTTAATTCCTACAGCTGCAGCCATGTGGGTTTTTTTAGATTAAAATGAACCTTGAGGTTAGATAAATGATAGCTGCTTCTGAACTTTGATATGGGTTCTGTAAGTTGTATACTTTAGACTCAACTTCATGTTTTTCAGATTTTCTTCTGTGGGAAGCAGTTGGATAGTTTTGAACATAGTTTCCATCAACCTGTTTAACATCTGAGAACCCCAATTTGTGGGTTATGAATGTGACTTAATAGCTTCTTTTGGTTTTTTTGGTGATGGTTTTCTTTTCTTTTGGGTGTGGTTTTTTGGTTGTCATTTCTGGTTTGTGTTTTTTTTCTTGTCTTCCTGAACTGAATTGCAACTAAATGTTGGAAATACTTAACTGAATTTTCTGTTGATGATGAGGTCATTACAAACTGAAGATTCCATGGCACAATGTCTAAATTTCCTTTCTTGCCGCTTCCCTCCTAAATATGACCAAGATCCTAGATCTTCCTACTACCTGTTTTTTATCTTTTTCTTTCCCTCCCTGCAGTTTCTAGCACTTGTTTCACAGTCTTCAGCTTCTGCTTGCGTGTTAATGTGCTCTGTCCTTCCTGTCACTGGTGTGACTTCGTTTCTACACTACGAGGTCTGCTCTGCAATCTTCAGTTTTGGTTCAGTTTTCATATATGCCTCTTTGTCTGCAAACCACCCCTCTTAGAAAAAGTTGTTTTGACCTACTAGTAGACAGTTAGAAAATGAGATAAAGAAAGATGTATGATCTACCCCTATTGTTATTTTTATCTTGGTTTATCTACTGAGTAAAGATCAAATAGGGTCTTGTTATTTGTGTTCTTATATAAAACACATCTTCTCAGAAGAGTTCAAATGTTCAACTCCAAAGATGTTATAATGCACCAGGCTCTGTAAACAATAAGGTCTAGACTAGAGCCATAGCAGTTGTTTACTGACCCTTTCAGGTGCCTTGAGGTTGTGAGAGATTACTGGGTGCTGAACTTTCTGGTATATTCCGGTTGACTGTATTAGACATATAAACTCACTCTGAAAATTAAGGAGAAAAATTGGTTAGTTTTATCTAGAACTACATGGATCTTTAATTATTTAGAATAGTATATTGAAGAGTAATATTAAATCCTACTTGTGAGAAAGGAATCGATGCCTCCAAACTCTTAAATTTCACTGTAGAATTCATTTATTTCAAGAGTTTGAGTGGCACAATAGTAGCTGTAGATCTGTCAACTTTAATTACCATGGTTTTGCAGTAGCTATAAAAGATATTACTGTAGTATGAGAGTACAAAAGGCTTTGTACACCATTGCATGCCTGCTTTGCTTACCTAAGGTTTTTAACAAATGGTGGATGTAAAGAAAGTGGATTCATATTCGCAGTATCATGCTTCAGGTTTCTTGTGGACAAGACTTCATGGGAGTTTATTTGGTTTGAAAGTGTTTTCATTTACTAGAAGTAACTAACTTGGGAACATCTTGGGCTTTCTCAGGTTTGGTTTTGTGAAAAAATGTTAAGTCATTTTTAAGTCATTTTCCAACTGAGGTATCATTTTGATGACTAGACATAAAACTGTGAGTAATTCTTTTACATTTACATGAAGAGAATATCCAAGATTGCCTTCCATACATAGTTGTGCTGTATTACAGTCTTAATACTGACTGAGCCTATTGAATACTTTCAGTATAACATAAAAAGTAAATGTAGCCCCTGAGATCAGTTCTGTTTGTACAAGTTTCTGCGAAAAGACTGCTATGCATGTGAGAGGTCCTATGAATGTCCTTTCTGAGGAGAAGGCTGACCAAACCGAACCAGAAAGCTCAGCTGTATGCCTAGATGCCGGAGAAGCTAGTTGGATCTCATTCTTTCTCACTTTTTTTTTTTTTAAATATGTTCCTGTGTAAAAAGCTTCAATTAGAACTCTGTCAGGGAATTTTGTGAGTTTAATGGTGTCCTATGCTTTTCCAGTGGCTCTTTCTGCTGCTTGCTAGTTTTGTTTTATTTTCTCATGGTGTCTGTTAGAAGATGTTCCTTCAGAGTTTTTATTTTCCTTTCTCAAAACTTTAATTTGAAATACATAGAAAGATATCAATAGGACTGTAAGATCAATCTTCAAGTTACACTTCAGCAGTAATCCTTATTTTGCACTTCTGCAGTTCTGAACTTTCCTGAAAAACTGAAAGATGAATTTTCTGAGTGTGTTGTCTCAGGACTTTATTATATGTAAGACCTTCTCTCTTTTTCCTTCCTTCCCTTTGTATATAGCCATTTTCTCCCGTGAGAGATCCAATTCGAAGGTATGTGTCTTCACACTATACTTGCCTTTTTTCATTTGTAATTCTAGTTGTAGGATTTGTATTTCAAGACACCACCCTTCTGGACCCTCTCAAGTCAGTGCTGTCTTTCCTACCTTTAAGGTAGTTACTGGTAAGCGTCTATATTTGTTCAGTTTTGCTCTTCAGTGAGACTGTTGGACTGCCTTAGCTTAAATCACCTTTGGAGGTGCCTGACTTCACAATTGCAATAGATGTGTGTGATGCCAGTTTACCTGTAGCAATTCGGTCAGTCAGTTGTGCTGCAGTGACTTGTGAAGACATGATGACTTGCTTGTTATTTTCCCATGTTATGGACTTTGTTGATTTGTCTTGTGTATGTTCTGTTTGTGTTTTGTTCTATTGTTTTGCTTTGCTAGAAGCCAGATTGCAGAAATACTTTGTTTCTAAATAGATTTAGAGTAGTGGTAGATGGATAGGAGGGTTGATATTTTCACAAATATTGGTTTAAAGAGATGATCAGGCCAATTAAAACAGATCTAATATTTAAGAAGCGTCTATTTGATGAAACGGCTCCATTGTTTTTCATCAGCCACAGCTGTTGTAACTGTTATCTCTATGGAGGCAGATCTCTTGTTATGTAGGTCACATCAAGGAAAAATAGCAGCTGAACACTTGCTTCAAGTATTGTAGAGGGAAATGCAATGAAAACATTGTATATGTTCCCATTGAAATGTTTTGAAACAGCAAGAGGAGTCATGTAGTAGACTTCAGTAATTTGTGTTGAGACATGTTGTAAAGGTGGAAGAGTAAGTAAAACCGTATCCAAACATCCTTGCCCCATTTAAATCAAAGTAATTTTAAAACAGTATTCCTTGAAGGAATTTTTAAATTGGAGGAAAAGAGAGTACTTACAGGCTTTGTGCCTGGAGATGAGCGGCTTCCCTTGAACTTGAATAGTAAACAGACTCTTCAGGTTTCATTCTCTCTGTTCACCCAGAAAAATATTTTTCCACTTATTTTGTGGGGGAGGGGAGAGGATAATAGTTTCTGCTGCTTCAGTTTTGAAGCTCTCTGCTGCAGTGGCTTTGCAGATGCTGTGAGTGACTACATACCCTTAGTGATTTTTAGGGTTTTTTTCACATCTTTTCTGTTTTCCCTTGATAAAAATAGAGAAGCTTCTTGAAGAGAAAGAAGAATAACTCAGAAGAAAAATAAATAAGGAGAGTACAGCACCTATTTATGAGACAAGTAATATGTTTGATGTAACTTTGGAAGCAAGTGTAATTTTTAAGCAGTGACATATTGTGTTAGCATGCCACATCTTCCCATAGTATAGACGAAAGGAATAATTTTGAAAGCTTCTTGTACAAACAGACCCTTCAGTGTGCTGTATGGTTGAAGTAGTAGCCAGAGAATTTCTTTGATAGAGCAGTCTTAATTTTAGAGTTACCGTACACTTGAGCTTTGTTGCTGTTCTCTGAGAGCAGATCTGCTGTGAGCTCGGTAGTAACATATTTATAATTGTTGTTACTAGTAGAAATAATAAACCAGATGAGGTTTCTGGAGTGCTTTATGTGAATGTTGCTGATTATAGAGCTAATAGTTATTTCGTTGTAGTTGAATTGAAATATTTTCTACTCTTTTAATGTGTATATTTCTAACACAAAACTTGCGTAAGGATATTTAGTATAGACTGTTACTATACTTGCATTTGAAAGACTGTTCTATGAGACTAAGATGTTGTCCACACCACTGAAATAAATAGAAGGTTTTATTAATGTTTATATATCTTTAGTAGATTAAAACATCTTAGAAATTGAATTCTGGACTTCTGATTACAGTATTTTTAGTGTCTGACTGCTAATCAGAAAATAATCAGGCACAACTTCTTTTGCCCATAAATGAATTTATGCATAATACAAATAGCTATGTTGTTTGTACTTTTGGTGCAGAATTCATTTTAAGGCACAGTTAGGCAGGACACATGACTGTTTTTTCTAGTGCCTTGTAAAGCTTCCATCTGATCTCTGTATCTTGTTTGCTGTGTTCTAGCCATTTGGTTTAGGCCTTTGTATTCATTATAGTTAAGATTAATACATGATTCTTTCAGGTATAATTCTGTGGGGAATAGATGAATTGATAGTATCACTGTGATCTCTGGATCTGCATTTTACATCTAAAATAGCTAGTAACAAATAATGTGTGAGCATATATATCTATCTAAACTCTGTCTTTCCTGCTTGTCAGTCTCTTTAGTTTAATAAACCTCAATTACTATTTTGAGGAACCTTTCTTCACAGTGTTTACGCTTTTTAGCTTGCAGTGTGGTCTTTTAGTGCCACTTTATTATTGACAGATGGGATGGATGCAAATTTTTGGTTTTAGCCATATTCTTCCTTCCCAAGTTAATTCCTGTACTTGTTATATTTAACCTTTTTCCAAGGTTAAACTTTTCCAAGGGCTTCTGTTAGTATCTAAATTGTTCTGAAAAGTTATATCAATGTAAACACTAAAAGTAAGGTTTTTCAGAAGGTGTAGTGTGAGGCAAATATGAATGTAGTTATCAAGTAGCATGTAAAGGGAGGAGATGTCTTGATTATCTTGTAAAATGTAGATCATTACCTTATCAAAGTTGACTTCTCAATCTAAGGGTTAGACATGACTCTTTATGAATCTGCCATATGTTATATACTGTGTGGTTAATAAAACATGTCAGTTTATAGTGTCCCTTGAATTAAAGTATGTGAAGGGTAAGTGGCTAGTGGGATATACTCTAAACTTGTCATGAAATTGAAAAAGTTCAGCATAGATTTTCTTCAGCCTTTACATATGAGGAAATGTAGCTATTTTTATTTCTTCCAAGCCTTCATTGTTTGAGAATCCAATGACTTTGTACCTTTGAGGGAATAAATGGTGGTGTGTGAGTACCTATGCAACATTTGTGACATAAGGATATTTTCAAAGAAGCCACAAAAACACATTCCATTGCTTATTAAAACTGAATAGGGCATGAAAAAGCAAATTTAATTCCTATATTTAAACTATCTTGTTATATGCTTAGTAACATAGTAGTTCTGATTTTAATTGCCTACAAGAAAACATATCAAATTAAGCTCTCTGTCTTACTTTCTTTCTAATCAAGTATTCTTCTTCTAGCTGACAAATCAAGACCACCTTCATCAAGCCCTTCCAGCATTATTCGCCGGACTTCCTCATTGGATACACTTGCTGCTCCATACCTTGCTGGACAGTGGCCTCGTGATAATCATGGACAAGCTTCTCCATGTATGAGAGACAAAGCCACACAGGTAGGACAGATTTTTGTCTTTGGAGTATTTAAATGTGAAGACAGGATTTAAATGCAAGAAGCTTTTCCCTTGAAAACATTCACTTTATCTTGCTTGCATATTCCTATTCAATTTCAAATTGCAGGAGTCCTACCTTTGCTATTATGCATGTGAGTTATTTGCATTCTTCTCTAAGAAATAGCTGTGAACTGTAATACCTGTTAAAAGTTCCACTTCTTGCCTCAGAAAAACACTAGTGTATTGCACATCCGTTTTCTCATTGTTCTTGCAGTGTGCAGTACACTAGATTGCACTGGTGTGAAGTACTATTTAGTTTCAATTTATGCAAGAGAATTGGTGACTCCTTATGTATGCCTGTCTTAGAATAAAAAAGCTTCTGTAGCACCTGTATAAAAATTATTGTAGCCTTTTCTATGATAGGCTGTTCATCCTCTGATTGTAAAAAGCCTTTAATATTTACCTGGGATCTATGCACCAGGTATAGAATTACATACATCGAAGAGCTGCCACGTTGAACCATGAATGATGTTCAAATTTAGCTCAGCTAGAAAGTATTTTAGAAGGACATGATTTGCTGATAGACTTCAACAGCTTGAGAAAGCTTTTAATGGTTCAGTCCTATGCCACCTGTAAAGACAGAACCAACAAACAACTGAATGAAACTGGTGTTACAAGAGTTATATGCTTATCATGACAGGTGGTTTATTATTCGCCTTAAAGGGAGCTGTTGTTACATGGACTCCTACTGTATGCAGAAGTGATTCGAGATGGATTTTTCTGTAAAATATCCCAATGTTTCATTTTTCCTTCTGTGGATGCAGTCTGGGGGTGGATTTCTCTAACTTGTAGAGTGAAAGATAGCAGATTTTAAATCCCTTTCCCTAGAGCATGGTTTCAACAACAGGTCTCCACCATTTCCAAAGAACTTAAGCAAAATCCAGTTGGAAGAGAAACAGACAGCATGTGGGACATAGATGAGTTTGAGCCTGGTTTTGGTTTGGGAGTAGTAGCAAACCTATCTGCTTTCTGTGATTGTTTAACTTTCATGTGTAAGGGGAAATATATTTGCAAAGATTAATAGGAAGATTACAAAGGGCATTGGATATTTCTGCAGAATGAGTATATTTAGTGGTGATTGATGTTAGTATACTGCTGAGAATGATCTGTTTGCACTTCTTAATTAACAATGTATCAAACCAGTAGAAAATTTTGGGATACACACATACATCTCTAAGTCCAAAGCTTGTGCTGATATGACACTGAGACATCTTTGCTTTTTATCTTTCTAATGTGCTTGAGAAGCAACAATTTGAGTTTGGGACAAGTATAAAATGTGGTTTACAATAGTTAGTTTCTCAGGATAGTATAGGCTCCCCATTTGTATCGTTTAGCATTTCTGAAGATGTGGTGTTTGGATGAAGTTTTGCTTATAAAATATTCTGGCTCCAGTGTATAATTTCAGATTTCACAAATTTTTGTGTGAAATGGATATGTTCAGATTTCAAAAGCTTAGTGAACAGGAATTGAATTTATTAAGATATAAAAGATGCTGAATAAGCAGGGTATCTTGATTCTGCAGGTTTATGGCATGGGGAGTAGAGTCATTCAGGAAGCAGACTTAGAAGAGACAGCAGTTAGTGACACACTTAGGCTTGCAGGCCTTTGTAGAGATGCCCATAGGTCATGGCTGAGAACTGCGTGAGAGATCCCCATTATGCAGAGAGAGTCTGTGTGTCAGATCCTTGCTTCAACTGTAGTAGCAGTACTTAATGTAGAGAAATAGAAATCCCTCTTTGTCTATCGGTTATTTGGTCTGTTTCTTGAAAACAATTATAAACAAAATATGGGGAATAAGTAAAAGGAGACTTGCTAAAATTTGTCTTGATGTAGAGGCTTCCTGTAATTTAATGTCTTATATGTACTCTTGCTCTAAAAAGATTTCTGTTTGTTTTGAGGATGAGCATCAAAGCAACCTTTAATCCTTTAAAGTGAATCAGATATTAATTTATTAAATAAGTTTTGAATCATAAGTCAAAGTCTTGAATATAAATTTAATGCAAAGACTGATTAGAGTGTTAATTAGATTCCTGTAGGCAAATGTAATGGTTGTGCTGAGTTGGGAAATTAAAGTTAGTGGCTAAAACGCCCTGCTCCAGAAGCTAGAGGATAAAATGAGACTCTAGATTGACATTTGAGAATTGACTAGACAGACTGGGACTCAGAAATGGGGGTTATCAATTACCCAATTTTATCATGAAAGTAAGTGCATGCATTTTGCTATGAAATAAGAATTTCAAAGCAACCCTACTAACTTTATTATTTGGATTTGTCCCTGTTAGTTTTTGATTTGGAACGATGAAGATGGAAAACTACTGATAGTGGAGGTTTCATTATATGTAACTTGTATCTGTAACTGAAGCTGATGGGAGTTACAATCTCTATGTTCAGAGTTACACCTCCGTTGCAAAGTGGGGGTTAATACCACAACATCGAAGGCCTTATGAGTTTCTGTGCTCTGAGTAGATAAGGGGCAGGTATGTAAGGTCGGTTTGTGGCTGGCTTGCAAGCTGGTAGTCTCAAATATAAGAGCAACTGTTTCACGCTGTAGATGTGAAGGCTTTGAGGCGGTCAAAGTTCTTGTCTGCAGGAGAAAGTGAGATATCGATGACTCCTGAGGCTGAGTTAGCTAGGTCATTGCTGTGTGCTAAGAATTGCACTGCAGCAAAAGTGAATTTAAAGGAATTTGCTGTCTCTTTCAGTGTGTAAGCTGCTTCCAGAAATCCATCCTCCTGGTTCATTAGATACTTCTTTTTTTTGTTATCCTTAGTGTTTACAGTTCACTGCTTTTGAAGGCCATTCTGGACATGGTTAGGTGGGAATACAAGCTGTCCATAAAGCATGCGGTATTGTCACAGTTACCTTAATAAATACAGGTGGTCTTAATAATACTTCTAATTTCTCAGTATGTTTTCACCACAGTATGTTTGCAAGTTTCTTTATTAAATGTTAATGTCTTTCCTGGTTTAGTGAAACTAGTGTAGTATTATCTGTGTTGCTTTCTGCTTGGCCTGAGACAGCTATGAATCTGATGCCCTTTGAGGTGTTAATTAATTCTCTGATTTGCAATAACTCTGTTGGGGCTTATATGCCTTGCCTTCCTTTTTCTTCTTCTTCTGAGCAAGACCATGATTGTGGAAGTCTGCACTAGTACAGCTTCAAAATGTTTACACCAAGCTACCCTTGCTAATGTGTCAGAAATACCAAGGTCAGCATCTGTGCAGGAAATAAAATACACCATCTCCCTCAATTTCACAACTGTCATACTGGTTCTTCAGAGCTCTATAGCAGCTTGTGGTACATCTGGCTGTTAACGTGCCTTATGCTCAATAATTTGGAGAGGAAACTAGCACATTCCTCTACTAGAAGTAGGTCTTAAAGTTGGGAGTGGGTGTTTCCTTTTTTTTTTAATTACATACTTTCACTCTACTTGTCAAGGCTTCTAGTCAGTGACTGCTTTTCAGTTGCAGTTCTGAATCTAGCAAATCTTAACACTTTTCTCTCTTCTGATTAATCCAAAAATATTCTGTCAGAAAGTAGGAATTATTATTTTTTTTTAATTAATCCTGTAATCTTCTTGCTGCAGACAGAAAGTGCCTGGGCTGAAGAATATTTAGAAAAGAAGAGAAGTTCGCACAAACGTTCATCATCGTGGGGCAGCAATGAACAACTCAAGGAGGTAAGAAATGCTATTATTTGAGATACCTTTGGATTACTTTTTTTTGCTGGTGTGCACTGTTACTGTGAGTTTTCAGGAAGCATAAATATTGTACTGCTTTGTTTTATTACACAGATTGTGAGCTTGAGGAAAATAGGAAATAGCAGTTCATTTGGTATTGATTTCATATAACAATGCAGGACTATTAATTTTTTTTTTTTGTCTAAGTGTGTGGGAAAGAAAGTGTCAAATGCAGGTGACATTCCTCATCAGAGGAGGAAAACCACCAAAGTGGCCAAACTACTTTCAAACTTGCAAGTTGCTTTATTACACCTCCAGAGGTATCTTCTGGGCTTCAGCTGAGCTGGTAGCTAACATGTTAGGTGTGCAAGAACTAGAATCTAATTTAGTGCTGGCAATAATTATGAATGTTGTGGTAGTAAAGTATTTTAAATAAGTGATGGAACAAATTGGTGAAACTATGTATGTACCTGAATATATCTGGTGAAATCTAATGTAAATTTTTCCTTTATCAGATTGCAAAATTGCGTCAACAATTGCAGAGAAGCAAACACAGCAGTAGACATCATCGTGATAAAGAAAGACACTCTCCATTTCATGGTAACCATGCAGCCATTAACCACAGTCAGGTAAGGCTGTACTCTTTATGGACAGACTGGGTAGCTAATATTATTTTTAACTCCTTTGAAGGTTGTCATTTGTCTTAAAAGGAACTTAGAAATATCACATACTGTTAAATATGTTGTAGCTATAGGTGGATTCTATGAAATAGATCTGTTTCCTTTGACTTCCTCAAGCGTATGGGGTCCTGAATCTTTTTGTCACTTGGGTAGGCTGGCTTCAAACTCCCACTTTCAAAGAATTTCGGATCGTTAGATCCTTCCTTAAAGCAAGATTCTTAAAGTGCATTCTGCAGACTTTACAAAAGGATAACAGATAAGTTTAATCTAACACCATAGATTATCTTTTTTCATTACCATTGCTGTAACAATTGGGAATTTGCATGTAGAATGGCATGGAGCAAACTGGTGGTAAAATAATACGTACTTAAAAAAAAAATTGCATTTTGTGTCTTGACAGTAGCACTTGTCTAATCCTATGATGAACTGATTTAGAGAGCTTACCTGACAAAAGGCTATTCAGTGGGATTTTTATGTATTCTATTAAAAGTGTTTATACTCTGATGGCTTCATTCAGCCTTTGTAAGATTTTATGTTTTCCTGTCACTTATTATGCCTTGAGACTTTAAGTAGTAATGCCTTAAAAAATTGTGATGGTTAGGCCACCACGTCTTCTGTGTGCAGTTGCAGTTTTATCTGAAGACTGTTAATGAGGTCAGGTTCACAGAGAGGTAATATTTTTAGCTCAATTGAGAGCAGGTGGAAAAAAATTCCAGGCTTCTAAACACACAGATCCTTTTTCAAGTCTGTTTTGCTTGAGTGACTTTAAGAAAATTAACAGGTAACTTTGGTAATTTTTTTCAGAAGTAAGCTTCCCCCCTGCTCCTCCCCAGTATATCATGAATGTATATTTATGTTAACACTTTTTTTTAACTATTACAAAACAAACAAATCACAATTGCTTTGCAAGTCCATGTAGTTGAAAGAAACTGTGACACTATTGGTATTGTGAATTGAGAAAGTACTTTAGCTTTGAAGATTCTTTGCAAATCTAATCATATCGCAATTACTCCTGAAATGCTGTTAGAATTCTTCTAATAAATATTGTACTTTTATACCAGTTAAAGAAAACTGTTTCCTTTCTGTTGTTCCATCCTTCCAGAAATAATTTAGGCCAGGGAGGGAAGCTCTTGTGACAGCATCTGTCCTGCTCTACAGGTACTTACCTGTTCTGGTAAAGGATGAAATAAAAAAATAGAAGGGATAACCATATACACAGTCTTGAGGAGTCAGGTTCTTTCATAGATAGAAGTCAGTGAATCTCTTACACTTCAGGACTGGAAATAAGAAAGTAGAACAGTGTTTTGAATTTCTCCTGCACTGTTCTTTTTAACTCTCTCTTTGTATAAAAATGAATAACATCTTTTGTCTAAGACCCTAATTTAGCCTGATATAGTTAATTTAATTAGGAGTCATGAATTTTCTCCTGAAAAATGCCTTGTGAATTCAGTTTGTTATTAGTTTGAATTCTGTGCTACTGGAAGTATTGTATTTAGGATATTTTTTAGAATTACATTTTTTGACACAATAATCTGGGAATTACTACTTCAGACTCTTTAAATCTTGAAACAGAAGCTGTTTCCTCCTCCTCTTCTTGTAAACAGGCTGTCTAATATAAATTCCTACGTTTTGATCTGCTTTACTGAAGTACAGGTGCAGTGTAGCATCTGCTACTGTTAGTGACTGTTGTAGCTCAAGTCAGAACAGTCCAAAAAAATGAAAGAAGACAGACAAATAAATGACCCAGACCCCCTCTAGGATTTTTTTTGAGAAAATGTATGAAAATTGGGGAGACAATGGGGGGGGGAGTACATCACAGGTCAAAATATTTGCATCAAGTATTTTATCCAAATTTGAGGAACTTATTTGAAGATTTATTTTGTACTTGTAAGGTACAAAAAAACAACAACAAAAAAAACCCAAACAAAAAAACCCACCCCAACCAAACAAAACCAAACCAAAACAAAAAAGTGTGCTGAGAAACCTTTGGTGTAGGCCTTTCAGTACAGTGGAGAATTACATGCAGTCTAACAGGTTTGGCTTGGTATTCTACAAATCTGTTAAGTTTCTTAATGCTAAACTATTGTTACTGTAAGATAGATAATCTTAGTGGTTTTTAATTTTGAAAATGAATGGTGATGCTACTACTCTGAAAAATACCCCTCCCCCAAATGATGTGTATAATTTTTTTTGCATCATAATTACTTTATTATGCTCACGAAATTTTAATTTTTGTGTGGAGGTCTTTTGAATTATGCCAAATTTTAGTGTACGTGAATAAAATATTGCACAACAGATAATTAGGTTTTGGTCTTGTGAAACAGACTATAAAATATAAACTGAGGCAAAGCAGCTTTTCCAGCATTGTGTTACAAAATAAACCATTGTTTTTCTTGGTAAATTTTGTGCCAGCTGTATTGAGCTCCTTGCGAAGGGGTGAAGTTACAGAAGGCTTCAAAAAAGAGTAAGTGAAGTATTAGAGTAATGGTATTTAGAGGCTGATTTCTAAGTCAGAGTGAAAAAACTGTAAGCATCAAGGGCAAAGTTCCTAGGCTTTCTCATTCCTTTCTAGGGAGCTCAGTTCTTGCAGGATTTGTGGAAAGGGCTATGTGGAAACACTTGCAGTTAGTGATTAGAATATTTAGAAAATTTTTTTATGTCCCAGCTTGAGGCTTGCAGTTGTTGACTGTAGAGAGTAATACAGAGATTTCTGAGCTCCAGAAGTGGGTTCATGACAAGACTGAGAAAATGTGTTAGGAAATTGCCTTAGTAGTCCCTTCACAGAGACTGGGTATTCTCTGTTTAACATCTTGGAAAAGGCTTAGTCTTCTAGTTAAAACTAAAAGAATCAATTAAGTGGATTTATTTCCTCTCTTATTCCCTACTAATAAGCAGTTAAGTTTTCCCACAATTCTTGAGTTTTACCAAAATTTTGAAGTTGTTCTTACCACCTAAGACTCCAGCTGTTTATGTAGTTGTAGCTTTTTTCTTCTGTGATTTTTTTTTTTTTTTTTTGAAGAGAGAAATCTGCACAATCTCTACAGAGTAAGCCTGTTATCTGTGCCTGGCCCTCTACTCAGAATCAGGAAATAGTTGGTGAGGAACTTCATCAAGTCCTTGCTGCTAACTACTCTTTTTTCCAGAGTGTTTTAATGTTAGTTGATTGGTTGTTTTTTTTCATGATGCCAGAAATGTTCCATTCTGTCTCTCTTTGCAAGAAGAGGGGTTTGTAGAAAGGTCATAGCCTCCTCAGGTGATCTCAGGATGCTTCTGAGAATGTTGGATTTTAAATTTAATTCCATGGTACTAAATCTGTAAACAGGAGTCAAACCAGTGGGATCTTCCTTTATGCCCAGTGTTAATATAATAGAGAAATAAGAATTGAGGCCAGAGCTGAAGCCAGATGGAAGAATAAGTGGATTAAGTTTTTAAAAATAATCTTTTTTTCTCGGTGCACTTGGCTGACGTTATGCTGCTACTTGATGTTATGAAGCATCAAGCCCCCTCCTTTCACTTTCCTGGGAAGTGTGTGTCCTTAATGTCTTACCAATTTGTTCATCCTTAGCAAGCACTAATATTGAGACCAGCTGCATGCATTTTGCAGTGGGTTTTTTTCACTCTTAGCACCTCACATAGGTAGAGATTTCATTTTTAGAGTGGAATTACTGTGATGCATTCAACCTTGAGGTGCTTTGATGCTAATATCCAAAAGCATCAAAAGACCTTGAGTTCTATTTAAAATTCTGTTGCTTGTTGAAAAATTGGAAGAGCTTAAAGCATTTTTCTAAAATGCCTGTGAACAGCTTAGATTTGTCATCACCCAGATTTCATAATGTCATGAGTTTATGCCATACCCATAAGCTTCATGACTCTAACTGTCCCACACCAAAACTCCCTGACAGTGTATTTATTACTATGTGAGCACAGTAATTATTATCCTGTGTTTGTCTCTTTGCTTCATTCTGTGCATTCCCAAATATGCAGATGAATAGTCAAAGGTCGGTAGCCTATTCCTAAGTCAGAGGCCAGCTCCATGCAGACCTCTGCAAAGGCAGTGTTTCTAGTATAGAGTTTGTTTCAAGGCTGGTTGTTCCACCCCTGAAATGGTATTTCTTTCCTCTTCCACCCTCCAGCACTCTGGCTTAACAAGTCATCCGTAGTCACTTACAGAATACTATTTCTCTTGGAAGTGAAACATGCTGTATTAAAACATAACTCTATTGGAGCAATGCATTCTTTTCTACTTTGAGGTCTTCAAATAGTACTATGATTCTAAGAATTTCTGTGGTATAGAATCGTATTTACAAGGTGGAGAATTCCCATGTTTTGCTAATGGCTGCTTAAATCTTAGACAAGCATACTTGTGTTCTGCTTTCTATTTTTTAACAATTTCAGTTTGTCCTAGGAACATGTATATTTAATAACTGGGTGTATAAACAGTCTATATGAGTGCCTCAATTTGTGTTGGTATACCTGTATTATGACTGGATATTGACCTGTATTTAGTTTACTTGATTGTTGAGCCAGGACCTTGTTTGGAACAGAATTAGACATGTTGCTTTCTTAACAATTTTTTGTGCTCTTCTCCAGTAGTTTCTGTTTACTCTTTTTCATCTGCAGACAAGATTTTTGAAAGTCTTCCCAAGTTTGGCCATTATTAGAATGTTTATTTTTGTTGACATAAACACAATCACAAGCATTTCCTGAACAGAAGCTTTTGTAGTCTTTGTGCAAGTATTTTTTTTTATATAGATATCCTAATGTTTCAGTAAAGCAAAACCAATGTAATTTGTAAGTTTTGCTGCCGTTGTGAGAATAAGTTTGCATTATGATCTGCACTTAAAATTCCCTTGTTTACATTATTTTTTTTCCAGACATATTTTATATGGTTTTCGAGAATTTGCCTGCAAAGTTGCAGTGCTTTGGTATCGGTCTATGCACAGTCTTGTTACTTAAAGGAAAAATAAAAACCCTACAATAAAAACCACTTTGAAGAGCAGGTGAGAATGCTGCTGTCCTGCAGTCAGTAGAGGAGATGTTTTCAATCACAACACACTAGATTATAGAGACTTGGAATTTTACACAGGAATTGTACTGTGACTTTAAGTGTCATGCTGTTCTTTGAGTTGAAGTAAACGTTTGCAGGAAACATTCAGTTATCTGTAGTAGTGCCCTTGAAATTTAGGGCAGAATCTCCTGGGGTTCTGGTAGCGTGATTTTTTTTTTTAACAGAGAGGATGGATGCTTATGGAGAGGATAGGAAATCTCAAATTTGTGGTGTACCAAAAGGGGCTTTGGAAGACTTTAGTAACATGTTTTCTGAGAATGGAGTTTTAATGCTTACTTTGAAACATTGGATTTTTTAAATATTAACTTTGTTTTGAAGCTACTATATTAACGTTTGCATTTGGAATGTTATTCTTTCTGTGTAAGTCTTCCTAAGTTGTTTTTTCAACCTTTTATTCTGGTTTAATATATTTACTATGTTGGTCTTCATTTCTAGCATAGTGCAATGTTGCATTTGCAAAATAACTTTCCTTCTTTGTGAGTCATGTTACTATAGGTAATAGCAGACTTCCATTAAAATATAATCTTAATTAATTAGAAATGGTGAAACGAACAGTGAAGGAAATGAAATTGTCATATAACTCACTTCAGAAGGAATGTGAATGTATTTTAAAGGCTTGAGAATTACTTGCATTTAAATGATTACTGTTAAATTTTCACTTGTAAATCAATGTCAAACTGGAGGCAGACCATATCAAGTAAAGTTTCGAGACTAGATTGTTGAGAGCTTTTCCTGCTAGAAATCAGATTTGAAACAAAATTCAGGTTGCCTATGTCTCTGTTTAAGGCATCCATTTTAACATAACCGCTGTAGTCTCATATAAATCCTTGAGGTTAAGGTGTAGATATATTCCATTTAAAGGTTCATTTTTGAATAGAAATAGTAATTGTGTTTTATAAGTAAATCTATATTGCTTTATCACTGTCTCTGGTTCTTCAGGCTCCCATCCCAAAGAATGCTCTTGTTCCTGTGGTACCTATTACCAAATCAACAGGATCACGATTCCGAAACAGTGTTGAAGGACTGAATCAGGAGATTGAGATAATAATTAAGGAGACGGGAGACAAAGAGGAACAGCTTGTTGTATGTATCTGTCACCATTACTGCTTTCTATAATTATTTTGGTTTTGTTTTAAGGTTTTTAAGTCATAAACTTTATTTTGCACAGTTTTTGAATTAAATATCTCTAGAATTAATTTTGCTTTCTTTAGTAAAGATAATCGAAAAGTCTTTTGGAAAGCAAAAAGCAGCATAGAGCTTGAATCTGAACCTTATTGCTCTGTGATTACTGTGATGTAATTAGTTTTCTATTAAAATAAGAAATATCAGTAGAACAGGGGAAAAGACAAAAGGCCTGTCTTGAGAGGTTTTGTAGTAACTTCTTGTCTTTGCTCATGCTGAACTGTCCTCATCCCAATTGAAGCATAAATTGCCTGTTTTTAACTTTCATTTTATTTTTAGGTAGTTTTAGAGGTAAATTTAGTAAAAAACTATCAGAAATACAGGCCACGAAGATGATTAAGGGACTGGAACATCTTTCATATGAGGAGAGGCTGGAAGAGCTGGGACTTTTCAGCCAGAGAAGAGAAAGCTCAGGGGATATTATCAAGGTGTATAAATATCTGATGTGCAGGAATGAAGAGGAGGAGTTTGGACTCTGCTCAGTAGTGCCCAGTGACAGGGCGAGAGGCAATGGGCATGATGAAAAAAAAAACATTAAATTTAATCTGAACACAAGAAAAACACCTTTCTTTTTTCTTTTGTATTTTTAATGTGTGAGGGTGCTCATAACTGGAGCAGGTTGCCCAGAGAGGTTGTGGAATCACTGTCTGTGGAGACACTCAAAACCTGACTGAACAGATTACTGGATAGACTGCTGTAGCTGACTGCTTGAGCAGTGTTGTTGGACTAGATGATCTCAAAGAGGTCGTTTCCAGCCTCAGAAATTCTCTGATTCTGTGAAATCTTGCAAACTGTTGTCCTTAGTTTCCAAACCTGGCTCATTTTATTTTCTGTTGGAGTCTTGTGTAATGAATAAAATTTTCCACTTCAAACAGTTCTGTGAAACTCAAAAAAAACCCCTCAGCGTTACTGGATATAAAGAAATTGCTAACCAGACAAGAGCAGCAGTCTGATACCGTTTGTTTGTTTTTAACAGCCTCAAGATATTCCAGATGGGCACCGTGCACCACCTCCATTGGTTCAGCGTAGTAGCAGTACTCGCAGCATTGATACACAAACGCCTGGTGGAGCAGACAGGGGCAGTAACAACAGCAGCCGCTCTCAGTCAGTATCTCCAGCCTCATTTCTTACTATCTCTAATGAAGGCAGTGAGGAAAGCCCGTGTTCTACAGATGATCTTCTGGCAGATTCCAGAGATAAAGGTACTGTGTAACTTTAAAAGTTCAACAATGCTGAACTTTAACTCATTGTTAAAAGAAGGGGTTTGTTTCCCATATCCGTAGAGAAATGCTAGAATGTTTTTTTTTTCCTTTTTAAGTGATCTGTTTTTTTCCAAATGGCTCCAAATGCCATGTGTGCACACATACCTAGTGTTCTGTAATTGTATAGATGGGACTGAGGAATGTGCTTCCCAAACATATGTTTGTTTTTAAATAATAGATTCTTCAAGTGCTTTAAGCATGATGAAGAAGTATTAGTGTACAGTGACAGGTGAAACAGTAAAGTAGGCTAGTCCTGTTGCTTCTGTCAGGTATTTTTTATGATCTTGGACAAAATGGACAACCTTTCAGCATTTCATACATGCACCCATAAAAATGTAACTGTTTGGGGGGTTTTTTTATTACTTTTTTTTAACCAGAAACCTTCTGAGGTATACTAGGTGAATTTTACAATTTAACATAAACCTGTTCTAGTTTTTAAGGAATATGGCTTCTGCCCATTTCTTTTGACATGGTGACAGCAGAGGACCATAGATCCAGGTTTGCAGTTACAAACTGAAAGCATCCAATGAACAGATTGTATAGAGGCCTGAAAATGGTATAAGGAAAAAAGGAAAGGGATTGAGATAAGAAAGATTATTTGCAAATGAAGGCTTGGAGATGAATGAAAATTTTATAGCATTGATGTTGAAGTGGGTTTCAATTCAGGGGGGCATTTAAAGATAGTTATTGGTTTTTATAGTGTGACACGTTTAAGTAATGAGATATTCTGTTTCTGCAGAGAATGGGAATAATTCTCCCTTGCCAAAATATGCTACCTCACCAAAACCCAACAACAGCTACATGTTCAAGCGTGAACCTCCAGAGGGCTGTGAAAAGGTGAAGGTCTTTGAGGAAAGCTTGTAAGTTGATCTTTACTATGTAAGAAAGAACATTTAACATTCAGTTACCCATTGGCTTATTGATTTTATGTCAGATCAAAATTAGTTCTGTTACTAATGTGCTAATGTGCTAACAGCCTGATCTTTAGATACTACATACTAGTATATATGTATGTAATTTTTTGCTGGAATTTTGTGTTAAATCAAAACCTTGAGAGACTCTTTTTAACATTAGCATAGCTTGAAAAGACTCTCTCTTACCTGGCAGTTAGTGGAGGAGGAACTCAAATAATCAGGTACGGAGAGGTGTACTAGCAAGCTGTTAACAGCTGTAGGACTGCTCTGCTGTAGAGTGAAATGGGCTTCTACAGAAGTTGTTACTTCTGTTCTTGAATTTTTGCATGAGATTGCAGTATCTTTCTTACATCTGGTACTTGCGTTCCATACAGACATGGAATACATGAGTGTAACTATTTCAAGTTCAACCTTTGTTTAGCACTATTTCTGTTTGAAGTGTACAGCATTTTCATTTGGAGAAAAAAATTATAAATGGGGCTAGACTTCCTGGACACTTGGAGAACCAGCTAACGAGGAAATGTACCCTATTTCATGAACAGAATTACTTCTCAAAGAAGAGTATCTCTTAGAAGAGCAGACTAAAATATTGGCTTGCTTGGTCTAGTAGAAGACAGAGGTGCATATGGCTGTCTTACAAACACATGGAAGAGGGAGAGATTATAGGCTAAAGGACAATGCTGTAAAAAAGAAAAACTGAATATAAATTTCTGATGGCTATTTTCCAGCTAGGAGGAGATGCTTTGGAACAGATTCCCATAGTTTGGTCTTAGAACTAGACTATCTTAGTAGATTTACATTGCAGAGTTAGAGATAGAAACAGAAGGCATTCCCATGCTATCCATAGTATCCCTTCCGGCTCTGTCTTTTATAAAGCATGTGTCTGAGTTGGCTGAACTATATGCTGAGATGGCAAAACTGCAAGTTAGGGTCTAAATGTGTGTTCCATGCTTCCTTTCCAGGTTATAGGTACTTGATCATGAATACTGTGTTGGCAATACTACATTTTACTCTCTGCATTGAGGTTTTTAAGTAAGATGGCCTCATCTTTTATAGAAATTCAGGCCATGCTCAGGTGAACATGCAAAGGAGACAAAAGTCTGGAAAAGGTGATCTCCCTCTGATCATGAACAGCTCGGAGATATGCAATATTAGGAACATTGCTATGCCAGCCTTCTTTAACAAGGCTTGCTGTGTGAAGAGTGTCTGGAGGGAGAAGGGGGCAGAACTTCCTGGATTATGAAAGTTTCTGGAGAACATGATTGAGAATACTTTCTAATATATTGGATATGCCAATTTGTGGACAGGGTTTCTGACCTATAGCATGAAGTTAGTGTTTTCCTTTGGTTTGGAGACAGCCTGCCTGAAGAACATGCTGTTAATCTTGTAGTATACGTAAACAAGCAGTTTAAACCATTTTGCCATTTGCTGTGTGGTGGGAGTGTCATTAAAGCATTATTTGAATAGCTGAAGTACTTTAAGTTTAAACTTCAACTTGTCTCTGGTGACGTGTTCCGCAATGCATGCCTGCCACTGACAGAATTTGATTGTTCAATGTAATTTTAAAACTATTGTGTGTATTTTGTTTCTAGGCCAAAGCCATTGCATGAAATTCCAGCCTTCTACTGCCCTGACAAGAACAAAGTGAATTTCATTCCTAAAAGTGGCTCTGCTTTCTGTCTTGTTAGCATCCTCAAGCCACTTCTTCCCACACAGGATCTTACACTTAAGGGCACTACACACAGCCTGACTGTCTCCTCCGGCATGACGTCCAGTTTGTTGCAGCCCATTTCTATGGCTTCCTTGTCTACAAACACAGATCAAGACAGGATCTCTCGTGGAACAAGTACAGTAATACCACAGACCTCTATACTCCAGCAATCAGCACATATTGAGGAAGCTGAAGGATAGATTTAGATTGTCTTGACATTTTTCTGGGTGACTACTGGGAAAAAATTGGAACCAGTTGACTGGACATTTGTGATCACACTATTTGCGTTGTTTTAAGAATTTATGGCACTGTCATAATTGAATTGTTTGTATATTTGACAGTTGGTAGCACATTGAGAAGTTCAGGAGGATGCAGCAAGCTGATACTCTGTTGCTCTTTCTGCTTATGAAGACTCTGATTTTGTTTCTCTCCTGCTTTTTTAGACACTGGTGAAAACAAAGACTGTCATAATCCTTTGTGATTTAAAGGACCAGTTATTATGATGCTATGTGTCCTTTGACTTTTTTTCCCATTAAAGCAAAAATCTCAAGACCAACCAGCTGATCCCATTTATCGTTGTAATCTGCAGAGTGAGGGGGTAATCAGATGGTTTTACAAGATGTCTTTTATATGAAAATGTGTATTTTGTAACAAAAATTCGCCTTTTCTGGTGTGTAGCAGATGGTGTTTAGAAGACACTTTCCTGGTAATGATATTTCTTCCCCCTTCCCTCCCCACTTTGTTTTGTGGGTTTTTGTTTTTGTAGTGAAGGTTCTTTTTTGCTTGGCTGTTCTGCAGCTGCTGGGACCAAAGGGTTGCTGAAGTATTTCAGCAGTCTCAAATTATGTGACCTTGCTAAACAGCCTCAGTCCTAAACAAAACAAGATAAGTCAATACGTTTGAAACTTTTAAAACAGAAGAGTATCCAAAAAGCAGTGTTAGTATGTGGCGTATGGTGTTTTTATATTGGAAGTTTGTGCTCCGGGTAAGTCACATTCTTAAAAATCCTTCCTTCACAGAATTCCCCCCAGTGTTAGTTTTTTGGCTGAAAAATTGTATTTTAAAGCACTTGCCCCGGTATTGTTCTATTTGTCCATAGGATTTTTGTGCAGGGGTGGGGAAAAAGTATGTTATCCCCTTACTCGGTATTCTTTCTTCCAGAAAACATGCCACTTGCCTCTTACAGGCTTGTTTGGCTACTCATAAGGTTATTCAGCCTGAATCATTAATCACTCCTGGCACAAATTTGCTCTGACTTAACTCATCACTGTATTATAGACCCTGGCCATGTAATACTGAAATACCTGTGCATGATTTCCTTCCGCTTGTCATAGTGGTGTCTTGTGTGTCCATTGAAGGTGATGGTTTGCCAGGCATGATATCTGTTACACAGAAGTTTACAGCAGCAGATACATTCTCCCTTTTTGACTAGCAACTTAGGCTGGCATGTAAAACTGAGGATTTTTTGACACTTGGTCTGTCCTGATATGCAGCAGTTCATGGTTCTTTTGAAATTATAAGAGCAGATGAAAATGAGGGGGAAAGGCAATTGCAAACAGAAACTGTTCAGGAACTTCAGCAAGGTTGCTCGTGTTCCTGGAGTGCATTACTGGGGTTTAAGTAAACGTAATATAGATATGCGAAAAACTGCAGTGACCTGAATGCCAGTGTCTTAATAACTTAAAAACCAAGTTAACTTGTACCTGTTTCACAGAGTTAGATTCAGTAATTTCAAAGTAAGTGTCATCACGGACAGTCTCTGGGTCTGACTATTGGTCTGTTATATGTGAGCAGTTCTCACTGGCTTGCATATACATAGCTTCCATGGCTCAGTTGCATACTCTGGTCCCCTCATAACTGCATCTATTTAAAGATGGTAATGCAAATATAACAATTTTATTCACTGTTTAATATGGTAAACTTGATTGCAAATGTTTCACTTGGGAGAAAAGAAGAAAAACCCCGCAGACCTTTGCAGATAACAGTCATGGTTTTGATGTACATTTACTGTTCCTTTAAATCCTACATAAATAACTGATAGCAATGTACTTTACTCAGCAAGTAAGTGCAAATCATGTTAGCATGCACAAGTCCTCTCATAGTATACTAAGACCCTTTTTAAAACATTATGCAAAAATTCAGCAAATGAAAAATGCACCAGGAAGTATTATAATATTAGACTGATTAAATTAGTAAACGAGCAAAATTTGGTTTACTGTCTTTCCTCCCATCAGAATAGATAGGATTGTGTGGGTGGGGACTAAAGAACTCTGTTTTGAAATAACAGCTCTGATTTACACTGGAGGTGTTGAGGGACAGAGTTTCAAAATAAGCATCTTTGTGCATCAAATGTATGAAATTTGGGCAGTTGATAATACTGTCTTGATTTTGTGGGTATTAATTAATTTCTTCTGAAACAATGCAATTTGAAGTTTAGACTTTACTCCTTTAGATAGATTTGTTTAAACCTGGTATGGCTGAATCCATGGAAGATCAGATCATTCAGGTGAAGGAGTGCTTGTAAGTCTGTTTTCTATTTCTGTAACAGTAGCATGTAAAGAGCTTTTCCGTCAATGCCAAACTGCCTAGTGCTTTATCAGGGGATCTTAACGGAATGGTTAAGAACCAAAGGGCTAAAGTTAACAAATAGCCTATATTACAGCCTTGAGACTTAACTGACTTCACCAAAACTGCATTCTGGTGTTTGTTTTCATCAGAGAATGACTCTCCCATATAGCAGTGGGCTTTCTTACCCTAGGAATTTCTTTTGCACTTGTTGTAGTAGTATTTGAGCATCTTTTTGGTAGTTTACATTATATGTTATTGGACAATGTGCTGTACAAATTAGTGAGCTGCTCTGATAAAACCCAAATGTAAATGTGTGAGGTTTTTGCTTTTTATAAAAACTGCATTCAGGACAACATTTAGTCTTTTTTACATGTAGGATAACTCTACTATTGCCGTGGCAGCTCTACTTTATGAATTCACACTAAAGACTCAGAATTAAGAAAATATGACAGCTCATGTTCCGAGACCAGCTTTTACATGTATGCATACAAAAATTAGCCTTAAACTTTTATGTGCTGTCTTGTGCCATAGCAGAGCTGTTAGATAAAGTATTTTAATCAATTTCAAAATAGCTTTGAGAGTGCATGGAGCTTTTTAAACATTCTTTTATGTATAGAGTGGGATATCCGTTTTTTGGGGGGTTGACCCATGCATTGCTCAAACATAGTTTGACTGAAAGAGTTCAAATTTTTTGGCATATTTTAAATCCTAACTATGCATAGACCTAGTGAGTTCCTTGATTGCCTACCTTGTAGCTTAAGAAAAATTAAAGGTCTATTTTTATGCACAACTTGAAACACTTGATACTCTTGTTTTCTTGGTAAACTTGGCTACACTTGTAGCCACACTTTAGAGGCTGGTGGTAGTGTTCGTTAACACTGACAGCTGATTTTGAGATACAACTGGAGGAACACCGTTTAGTGTAAATTCTATTTAAGTCACAAGGAAGGAGGTCATTGTTGTAATGAAGGTCTGTGATGGCAGCTATGACTATTGGAATCCTTTTTTTAAAAACTCAAGGCACAAGGGAAAATGACTTCTTTGTTAAAGTTTGACCTGCTTCAGCTATTCTTTCCTTGCTTGGTGCCATAATCCTGTAGCAAGAAAATTAAGTACTTGGAAAAGTAACAGATAACACTTGAGTGCATATATCTTGGAAAGAAATTCTTGGTTGCATACACATATCCCAAGTGAGGAAAACAAAGGGAGTGAAACTTCAATATTGCATACTGTGGAAATAAATTATTACTGTGTTTGATTTTATGTAAAGCAATACCAGCTCTTTAAAAGTATGTTTACTCTCAGGGCTTTTTTTTTTGTTGTTCTAAAATAACAGTTTACTGGAATTCAGAATCTGAGATTGGTGGGGGTTTTTTTTGTGTTTTTTTTTGTTGTTGTTGTTGCTTGCTTGCTTGCTTGGTTGGTTTGTTTTTTTTTCTTCCCAAAAGGCTCAGCTTCAGTGTTTTCCAACAAAGTCGTATCCATTAACCTTTCTTCTGCCTCAGGCCTAACTTATTGGTTATCGAGTTTAATAGAATCCAGTGGTACAGCAATAACTCCTTGCTGAAGTATTATGTGTTCGCTTTCTGCCACCTCTGAAATGCTGATGTCTTCACAGTAACTCGCTGCCAGTGATGTCCATATTTCTTTTTTGAATGTTTCCTTGCCTGACAACTTCTCTGTGAAACTGAAAGGGCCAAGGAGAATGCATAGTTACTAGAGACTTGCAGTTACAAAGTTCAGTGTTGTCTTAGGTATCTTGATTTAGATTTGATTCATCATCTGTATGCACACAAACAGTCTGCGTAGGTCTGCTGCTTTTTTTATTTTATGGTTTGAAGCAGGACTGGTATTTGTAAGAATCTTTTTTTATTGGTGGACTTGCACGCGTGTTCTCATCTAGAACTGACATGCACTTACATGTATCTGCAAAGCAAAGCTTGTGTGTCATTCTCACTTGTTCTCATGAAATGAATATAACCCACAAAAAACTCTTGACATAAAAGCATCCAAACACCTGAGAATGTCAGGACTCTTGTTTTTCCGTATAGTTCCATAGTTTAAGTGTGTGCCCTTCAACAAATGCTGTAGCCTAAAGATGTCATTGTGGCTTAGACCCCAGCCAGGCTGGCACATATTAAAACAAAAATGTTTGCTTTTAGGTAATAGCAGATATACTTTTCCTAACCTAGGGAGTTGAAAAGCACTGTGGAAGAATTGGTTTCATTACGATCAAAGAAGTCTTACGGAATTGTTTTTTGAAACCTGGGTATGCAGGAAAACAAAATGACCACATATTGCAAGATGTACCTATATATTTTCTTGACGTAGGTTTGTGAGTGTCCAGCAACTCTGAAAATCAGTTCTGCTCTTTACATTTTATGTATACAAAGAATGACTAGATGCATTGTTTTGAAAATGTTACTTTACCTGTTAAGTCAGTTGGGAAGAGAATGTTAGCTATTCACAAGTGTTCTGTGAAATTCCTGTCCTGTACCTCAGCTGAACTGCAACAGTCTCTTTCTGAATGCTCCATATGTAAGTGGAGTCCTTTTACTGCTTGATTTCATTGCATGTCATCAGTAAATACTTAAGGTATGGTCTTTGTTTAATAGTTCTTCATTGGTATTTGTATTTGACTACAGAGACTTCTGTAGTGTTGACAGGTCTGTCTGAGTTGTGGAAGAGGACTTGGCCTGATAACGCCAAAAATAAACATTGAAACAACTCTTTGGAAAATTTAGTAAACTAAAAAAAATGAAAACCCTTTCTGGACACCTCATCCACCCTAATTGTCAATGTACTGATAGTTAAAGTATTGCTTATCTTTATTCTAAATTACTTCGTTTGTTGAAATGTGCCATTTTTGAGGGTAGCAATCAAGGGCTGTCTAAAACTGCCATTAGATTTGCCTTTGTATGGAATTGGCTGATATGTTTTCCTCTGTTACACTGTGATAACTTGTGGAGGTGTTCTTGCATATGTTGTACTGATAGGTTACTTGTTGCATGTGAGGCAATTTTTGTAAGTAAGAGGAATTCCAGGGATGTTCTGCAAAAAGGGCCTATTCTGAGGTGATGTACACTGGTGTAAAACTGGAGCAGCTCAACTAATTTCAATGGAATTCTTGATTTACACTAGTCTCTCTGCTATGTGTAGTTATGCCAGTACTATTTTGCACAATGTTATTTTGAATCTTGAGTTCTGACTTGTGAACTGTTTCTACTGAAAACAGTGAAAATTTTACAAACTGCAATAGTGGAATGTTGTTGGGAATTATTTTTTTTTTGCCTAAAATAAAAAGTCATCACTTTGAGCTGTGGGCTAATCTTGGATTTCTTTTTAGTAGTGAGGGGTTTTGTGTGCTCTTGATAACCTGAAGATTTGCCTAAGGATTTATCTTGAGAGTAGTAGTTATTTACTTCAAATAAAATAAGCACTTTTAACCCTTTCAGGGGAAATTAATCAAGGTGGAAATCTCTGTATAATCCATACCCTTGTTCATCCAGTGGATCCTCAGAATAATCCTGAGAATCTGCCTTTCCCCATGTCCATCTGCAGAAGGTTTGGTCACTTCCTGAGCACTTTACAATTCCACTGTTAGGGAAAAATGCCACAAGTCCTGGATTTTGGGAGGAGGGATTTGGCATGTGTTCTCCTGGGAGTGGAGGTTTGGGAACAGGACTAAGAAACCAGATTCCTGCTGGTAGGTTCATACTGCTATTCATTAGAATAAAACTGCTGAAGCCTACCTGGGAAGGTACCTGGGAAGGCTGTTTGTTGAAATAATCTCATATTCTATGTGTTTCTGTTCACTGAAAACAAGCTTCTTTCTTCATGAACAGAATTTGGAGCTAAGGCTCCTTTACACTAGGAATAGTGAGCTAGATAAATGATACATTTGGGAGCCTCTTGCTAGCTCTTTAAGTCTAATTTCTCTAAATGACTTGGAGCAATTCCCCCTCCTGGAAAATCATTGTCAGCTGTATTTCATTCCAAAATGAAGACTCAGAAGATTTACCTGAATCTTGAGGAACTGAAGGATTTCCAGCATGTACTGCTCAAAGCAGGGCTGGCTTGTGCTTTCTCCATGCGTGGGAAAGGTTGGGCCCATACATGAGACAGCAGCATCAAGTTCCCAAGAGTTTGCATTCCACAGCAGGGTCCATGGGTAAATTTGCACTTAACTCAGAAACTACATGGTTAAAATGTTAAGGAGGAATTCACAGCTGTTGAAGTTTGGAGCACATTACAAGAGACTTTTCTGTAACTCTTGTCAGTGGTTGCCAGTGAGAGGACGAGGGGTAAAGGGCACAAGTTGGAACATAAGAGGTTCCACTCAAATATGAGAAAAAACTTCTTCACAGTGAGGGTGTCAGAGCCCTGGAACAGGCTGCCCAGGGAGGTCGTGGAGTCCCCTTCTTTGGAGATTTTCAAGACCCGCCTGGATGCAGTCCTGAGTAACATGCTCTAGCTCTGGGCAACCCTGCTTCAGCAGGAGAGTTAGACTAGATGATCTCTATGGTCCCTTCCAACTCTAAAAAAAAATTCAGTGAAATTCAGTGATGCTTTCTCACATTTATTCTTTTTTACCTGCTCAGTTATCTTCAAATGTTTGCCTGTCCCCAGGTGAACAGGACCTGATTCTTTATTAAATAGGCTATGACCCCATTCTCCATTAAACTATTTCTTCACCACTAATTACAAATGTAGTATTTATGGTTTCATACATGTAAGGATGATTTTACTGTAAATACATCTGGAGTTTAAATTTTTTGCACCTTGTATTTTACATATAGGTAAACTGCAAGATACGTGAAGAAGCTGACAAAAATAATCTTTGAAGACAAAGAGAATTGAAAGAGTGACTGTGTGGTGAGCATGACAGTCCTCCAGTTCTTGATTCACTGTTTTCCTTGTGAGCAGTTAAGTCCTTAAGCAGTTAAGTCCTTCAGTTAAATAGCTGATCATTTTGTTTCTTCAGATGGTGAGAGAGAGAACCAGGCAGGACACTGATGAGGAGAGTTTCTCCAGTATCTCAGGTTTTTCTTAGGTCTGACTGCGTAGCAAATTGGTATAGAAGTGTAAGCCAAGGCTGCATGTGTTTTATCCTGTCCCCTTGTCATCTTGCCTCCTCTTGGCCCTCTGCTCAGCATTTGGAATCTGTGTAAGATGGTCATCCCACCTAGACTTTTAAATGCTACTGTCTTAAAATATTCCTTCTGTATACAGCATTTACAGAAGCACTGCTCAGCTGCCAGACATGTACTGATTAAGTGCTGTGTAGGGTAGACTTAGAATAGGGTGGAGGAAATAATTCAGGTGAAGTTCTGTCACACATGAAATAGGCTGGGTTCATAACCACTGCACGTACCCTTTTTCCAAGTTGTACTCCTGCCAAATGAATCTTGTTTGCCTCCTGCTGCACTGTCTGTTTGCAGAATCTTGTTTTACACACCTGGAGCCAAGGCCCTGTAGCTGATGCTTGTATTGACATAAGAAGATATCTCTAATGAATAGCACTTTCACATTGTGGTGACATTGCTTGTAGGAGAGAAAAAAAAAACCAGTAGTGGATTTAAAAACTAATTACTGAAAGCAAAGTAGAACACTGTTCATTAATTCCTACACTTCTGAGCATGGGTACATAACTGCTCTGATTAAGCTCTTGATTAACAAACTGTTACGTAGTACGTTGTGGGTGCCTTTTCTAACTATAGATGTGTAGCTGACCAGTGTAAAAACTGATTTACTTTACGCATTAATTTCACTGTTGATGGAATGACTGTTAGGGAAGTTTCCCTTTTTTCCTAGCAGCAGGTACTCCACTACAAGTTTGTGAAGAGTGATCACTGCCAGAATTCATCTTGCTGTGTGTGTCAGGCATGCAGGAGGTGAGAATCTATTCTGTTTGCACTTCATTTTTCTGAACCTCTGAAGATTATTACAAGTTAGGGCAGAACGTGACCAACAACATCTTGTACTGGACAAATTGACAAAAAGGCTACAACTTGACCTAGCCCAGATCTTTTGTGTGGCTTTTGCAAATTCAAGATTTTTAATCGTGTCTTAAAATATTATTATCTATACAGAGTTCACAGAAGTGCTGCTCAGCTGGAAGACATGTTCAGGTGCTGTATAGGGTGGATGAAGAGCTACAGCAGAATTTGATTTAAAATTTGCAGGTAAGATTACCTGTAATTGCTCAAGTTACTTCTCTCTTGAGATGAAATTTTTGTTTCCATTTTCTGTTTAAATAGAGCAGTTTGGCTTTAAAAAAAAAAAACAAACACCAACAACAAAAAACAAATCAACAAATCCTGGACCATCCTCAGCCTTTTGTGAGCTGTAGATATTAAATCCCTTGTTAAGAGGTTGCTAGCAGCATGTTCCTGTATGTATGGAACAATTTCCTTTCCCCATACAGAAAATGAACTTTCTAAATGTCTTTTGGTGCAAGTTGTAAGCCATATCTTTAGCCCATAAGTTGACCTTCAGGTTTCTGGGAGATGTTTGCTGATTTCCAGCAAATTTCTTCAAATAAAACTGCAAGAGGATGTTCTTGCCTGAGAATAGGATGGGTGGCAGCATTCTCTGCCAGCTGTGTAATAGCTGCTATCCCAAATTGACAATAGCCATCCACATTGTAAGCCATGGGTAGTTGAGGAGTTCTGTGGACAGCTAACGCAGCTGTTCAAAGAGTAGTTTCTCAAATGTGTCTGCAGTTGTATTGCCTGTTTAAAGCAGTATCGTCTACCTGCCTGTTCTTTTAATCTACAGCACCTTCGTTTGTGCCATAACTCTCTTCAGAGCCACAGCCCCAGTTAAAATAGCCTTTAAAACTTAGTGCGTTGCAGTCAGAGCTGACGGGATCTGAAATTCAAGGGCAGCTGGAGTCTGCATAAACTAAAAGAAGTGTTCAAACTGTGTCCTGCAGTATAATTCTCCATAGTCTAAGGCTTACTGGAATCCACAAAGGGTTGAATTTATTTTTTGTGCTGCAAGAAGTTAATTACAAGTTATGGGAAAGCTTGACCAATGTTATCTTATACTTGACAAATTCATAAAAGGGCTACATCCTGGCCTAATCTGCATATGTATTTTGTGTGTTTCTTTGGCAATATCAAAATTTTGAACGGGATTTGCAAGTGTAGTAGAAACAGCGCAAATCCTGTGGCCAATCTCCCCTTTGCCAAAAGAGGTCCTATGAAATCGCAGATAGCCAGCAGAACAATTCTAAAGCTTTCGAAGTGCAGTTAAAAATAAAAAAGTTGTGGCTTCCTCTGAGTTGGGAAATGATACCATCATCCTATCCACTTCTATGTCCCAAATACAGTTTTGCTGTCTCAGAGGTGTGAGTCCTAAGCATGTGATTTCCTTAAAGATAAAACAATTAAAAAGAGTCCATTGTATGCCCTGGAGTATTTTCCTGGAACAAGTATTTGCCTGGTAACCCCAGAGATTTTATTTTTAGAAGACCACGGGATAAAAAGTAATTAGCTAGATCTAGTTCCGCCCCCCTCCTTTTTTTTTTTCCCCTCTGTGATGCATCAGAAAACAAATCTTTTCTGCATGGAACCATACCAGCTTAATAGGCTTTCAAACGGCTCCAAAATGTCACAAACCCAAGGTGTTAGAGACTGACTTTCTCTTTAAGCTTGTAGTAGGATTCTTTAGTGCTGCTCTACTTGAAACTTAAATGTCCACTGTCATTCCTGGTGATGATGTATGCTGGGAGCAGGATTTTAAACTTTCTTTATAATAGTAAGGTGAGTTTAGTCTGTTGTGAAGACCACTGTAACAATATATCATAAATATTTGTCCACTGGATGAGTCTATAGACATTAAGCAGTTCATTTGCTGAATATCCAGTGGCATCTGGATTTGAAAGGAGATCTAGATCTGCAAAAATACTGAACCATGTTGATGACAGCTTCAGTCATATTCTGAACAGCTAGAAAAAAAGGTAAGACAAAGTAATGTTTTTGTTAAATCTAATAAGACCTTTTAAAACAATAAAATATTTACATTAACCTCAGGATATTTATGTAGGCAAGCAAATAATAACTGAAGTATTTTCTTGTCTCTCAACAAACTGGAAATGCTATCCTAAATTGAATTGATTGGTACGTGCAGTGAGGTGGGAGACTCAGTTGCTTCACAAGTTGATTGCAATTTAAAGTATGTTACAGATGATCTATAAATACGGACTTAGTGAAATAGAAACTGCTGGTGTTTCTTACCAAAAAAATGTCATAATCCAATATAGAACACAATCTGCTTAAATCTTCTCTGCCTGCCTCAGTGTGAGTACCATAACGTGAGACTGAGTACAGCCAGAGTCAAATACTGTCTGATAAGAGTGTTTATGTTACTTTTTTCTCTTCTCTTACTGACACATTTTCTGGTATTAATGGAACTGACAGTATGAAAAGCATAGAACCAATTCTCTCTCTGTGCCAGGGGTGTAGTACTGCTGTCTAACATTGTAGTATCTAGAGCTTTCCCTTTGAAGTTTGACCTCTGAAAGAGAGAAAAATTTTTGTGGTAACTTCTCAAGTAGCGGAAGCATAAAAGGACACAGGAGGACTTGAGGTCGTATGTTGGTTTATTTTTCCACTGGAAATTCAAATGTTGTTTTTGAGAAGTAATGAATTGGAGATCATCTACAAGCTTAAGATGCTGTAAAATACAAGCTATTAGATCCAGTGCGAGACACAGGCTACACTGTGGTGATTCCGTTGTCAAAAATTAGGACATATTCCACTTGTTTGGATTTTGTCTTTCCTTTGAGCAGCTCTAGGAAATGATGTCCAAGTAATAGCATTAACTGCACCAGGTATTATCCTTTTCTGATTTTGGTGTAGTGCTGGACGCTGCATATTTCACACTTAAAAACATGCTGTACAAGACCTACAATTATTGTCAGAATTAGACATGATTCTGATACAGATTTAAAAAATGCTACATCTTTGTTGCACGCAAGACGAATTTTTTAGTGGATTTACTGGAAAATCTACAAGAATTAAGTTTAATCTCTTCAATCCAAGCCTGTTTCTGAATTTTATTTTCTTTTACAATAACAGTCTAGCAGAAGCAACCTGGATGAGTATTTTCATATGTATGTTTGAAGAGTGTGCATTCAAACTACAAAATCCCGAACCAAACACACTTTTGAAAAGTGTTTGAAAAAATGTAGTCCTGTTCCTGGAGAAGAGGGCGGCCCATGTGTTGTTATTTCCTGTTTGTCGTAGTCAGTAGTGGAACAGAAGATGCTGAGGGTGCGGAGAGGTCCGTGCCTCTGCCCCACGCAATGCCTGTTTCTCAGGTTATAGCGTGACTGAGTATCCTCCTCATCTGCAGCAACTTGAGTTTACCTCTAAATATTTTTACCTTCCTTTCAGCGGGCATTTAGGGTCTGAATGGTGCATGATACACAGTATTGCTGTGTATCATGATTGCTTGGTAATGTAGATTTGTCCCTAATAACACTACAGTAATTTTAGACCAAATCATATTGCTTGGTCTTGTTTTCAGTGGAAGAACCCAGTCTTTCCTACAGAAAATAGTCATTGACCTATGATATTTTGCAGATACTTAATCCTGATATTTTCAGCATTGTGAAAATAGGAAGCCAGAGGACCTGTCTGTGCTTTCTGATGATGTAATTGACTCCTGAGATGGCTGCCTACCTTGGAGTCTTAAAAATGTATTTTCACTTTGCTGGATGATCTCTAATTCTGAAAGAATCAAGACTTACTAAGGGATCCAGATTCCTGGAGTATTATTAGCATATATTGGGTATTGGCTATTTGTCCTATTCTTTCAATTTTCTAGTTGCTAATACATAGCAGAATCTTGCTAATCTTCCTTTGGTTCTCTAATTGTCTTCTCTTCTGCAAAACTTAATGCATAAAGTAGGACAGTGGGATGTAATGTCTTTATGTGTAAACTTATTCAGATAACTGTAGTATAACCTACTTTCAGGAAGAAAAATTAATTTCTATAAGTAATGAGGTTTTCATTTGGTTGGATTTCATCAGATGGCATTTCTTAAATGAGTACATGTTCTCATTTGAAAGCCCAGGGTCTTTAGAAAGTTTTTCATGCTTTGGAGTAACTAATTCTGCACGTGGAGTAGAACTAGTTTGTTGGCCACTGCACAGAGGACAGAGTAAAGTTTTTTGGGACCTTTTAAGCCATAGTTTGTTTGATTCATCCTAACATTGGGTGTGGCTGTAAGGCATTAGCCAGCTGTTCCTCTCTTTCGCAGAAGATTATCTCACATGTGCCTCTGACTGGGAAGCATTTGAAAAAGTGTGCTAGAATCTAAGGTTGTGCAATTCACAGTCTGGCAATTGAAACACTCCCTTCTCTTCCTCCTCTTCCAGCACTTTGTGTTAATGATGTGTACGCAACAATTGGGTTTTTCAAACCATCGGGGCTGCAGATAAGGAATAATGATTTATATGATACTTCTTGTTGCTGCCTATGTTAACCCTAGGGTTAAGGCTGATCTCCTGAAAAGCTGCTCCATCTACCTTCTCTTCTGAAGAATAGTAATAAGAAATGTCGAAAAGTAATTCTGAGTATAGATGTTTAAGGCATTTTTTCTTTCTTGAATTTTCTCACCTTTTCTGGGCATGAAAGCTGAGAATCATCAGGCTTGTTTATCAGCACATTGTTTCTTCCTTGAACTTCTGTCTTCTGAACTTCTGGAATAACTCCAGAAATAAAAATAGGCCCGAGCTGAAAAAACACTACCAGAAGAGCTGAGAATTAAAGCCAGCAGGCCAGAAAAAATTCTCAAACAATTATGTATGCATGGGATGGGTCAGTCTCATCATTATTTCCTAAAGAAATAATTATATAAAAGTTAGATGACAAAGTATTTACAGTAGTATTGTTTAAAGGTTACATCATTCTTGCAAAAATTGGGTGTTATATTTTGGAAAGTTCCTTTAAAAAGGATAGTGAGAGATTTGACTTTGAGTCTCCATTGTTTGTAATATCCTCTTTCAGCATGAAAACATTTTCCGTTCCCATCAGTTTTGTCGGTTTTTTATTTGGCAAACGTGGATATTTTTCCTGAACTTCAAGTAGAATGAAAAGTCATTATTTTTGTTGGCTTGTGGACATTGTAGTTTCCCCTCCAGTAAGACTGGCAGATTTATTTTTAGAGATGTTGTACCAGTATATACTACCCAGTTAGTTAGTGAAAGAAGATTAGAAGACCCTACAGAAAATGTTTAGTTTAGGGTTTGTTTGTGAGATTTGAGGGTGAGCTATATGTGACAGAGTATAGTTCTCTGTATCTGTGAATATGCAGTAAGTTTTATTCCATGGTTACAGAGCTATCTGCTTAGTGCTCTTGGCTGTCTCCATCTCCCTCTAATCCAGCTCCAAAGGGAGTACTGACATTCCAAACTGTTGAGCAGCTTTCCGACAGCTGCCATTGAAATCGGAATAAAAACAAAACTGTTTTCTTTGCCTTCCTCCCAAGTGTGGATCAGGTGAAAACAGCCAATTTCTTGTGTGTGCCAACTCTACCCTACTGCTCCATTGCTGGTGTTGGGGTGGTCACCTCTCATGTGCATCTCCCCCTTAAGACATCCAAAGAGTGAGAGTTCGAGTTGCATTTAGAGAAGGAACAATAAATCGTGGGCTTTGTATTTCTAAGGCCTGGAGACGTGAGTTTCTGTGTATAAAGGGTTGGCATTTCTGGTGAAGTGGTCCAACATATACAGGAATCCTTCTTTACCACATCACCATGGTGCTGGACCTTAACCTGTAGTATTCAGGCGTATAGAAAAGCTATCTTAGGTGCCTTTCAAGTGTTTAATTAACTCTGTCTCAGCTGAAACCAGGACAATAACTCAAGTTTTAACTTTCCTGTTCCTGGTAACTAAGTTAACCAGGTAAAATATCAAGCACCCTATAAAATTTATGTTTTCTTAAAAAAAAAAAAATTAAAGAAAATTACATTGTAATAAAGCTGCTGCTCCTTTGCCTTTAGGGATATTTCCATCAATTGTAATGGTCTGCATTATAATAGATACAACGATCTGGACACAACTTCTGCAAAGATCTTGCTTCACTGTAGCTTCTCTGTCGGCTCATCAACACTGCTCAGCGTACTTCTGGCTTGCCTTTGTCCGTTACGGTGACTATGTTAATTGCTGACATGTTGTGTCAACTTTATTGAAAGAAAATTGCTATACGTTCATATATCCTGACTATTCCAGGTTCTGTTGTGACAGAATTTTCTTTAATGAGATGAACCTAAGCAGAATAAAAATTAATTGATCAGAGAGTGCTCATGAAGCAGGTTTCGTTCAAATTTTAGTGATCTACCTGCTGTATGGCAAGGAGAGCCTACATCTGTCTCTCTCCTGCCAACTTTGTACGTGGCCAGCTCCAGCTACTTCAGTGGAAATACCTCTGACTTCGTATCATGTCAGGGAAAGGAGATTTCTACTACAAAGGTGTGTAACTGGTTTTTGGTTTTTTTGGTAGATACAAATTTTTTTAAGATATAAATTTTTTGGTTGTCAGTATATATAAATTAATGAACATGTCATTATTTACACACATGACATAGTACCTAGAATGCTGAAAATTAAAACTGTTCTAGTGTGAAAGAAGATACTTACACTGTTATAACTGAAGTGAAAAAGAAGATAAATGAAAGGCTGCAAGTTCAAGGAAAAGATTATAAATTAGCAAATAGTCTTTTTTTTTAGTGTTTGGGTTTTTTTTTTACCAATTCTGGGAAGCAGCTATTTCCTTCATAATAAAACATATACAGAATGCTTATGATTCTTCTGGACTCCAGCTTATTTTTTGTGCTTATTGATATTTCTGGAAATATCATCTTTCTTCTCTCTGCATTTGTCAAAGGTGCTGTTTAAGGGAGACTTCTGCGATGGCTAGGAAGAAGAATCCTTCTAAAGAAAGAAATAACACATTGACCTTTTGTTCCATCTTTCCAATTGATTGATTTGTACAGTGCAAGCTATGGAATGAAAATGTTCTCCTAAGTATCTACTTGGAAAAATAGTTTCATTAGTGTGTTTATAAACTGTTATGGAAATTCTGGTTGTACTTCATAACACTGGGACTGTTTGTATTTCCTCAGGAAGATGATGATATGCCAAAATTTTGGTCACACTTAACGAGAAGATTCCATTTCTAAGTTACAATGCTGTATAGCCATTTACTAATTTCATCAGATTTTTTTTAAAATTCTATAAAAATACTCTTTTGTAGGTAGAATTTTAATATACAATATGGCCAAAGAGATTTTTTAAAACCTCTTTTTTTAAAAGAGATTTAAAAGAGGAAAACGTGAGGGGGGGAGGATAAATGTTTCATACTTATATACTTATACAGTATAGATTGGCAAATGAGCACGGGGAATGTCCTTGAATATGCTGAATGCATTTCGGCTGTTTGATTCTAGATTAAATGATCATTCTCCCATTTGGAAACTTTTCATCTGTAAGAAAATAATTGTCTTAGTATGGAAGAAATTCACCTCCTGTGCAGCAGAATGGTGTGGATGGAAGTGGGCTGTTCAAGGACTTTGGACATGAGCTGAGCTGTTTTGCAGAAACACAGAAAGATTTCTAAGGGAGGCAAAGGAGTCATTGAACAAATTTACAGCTGGCTGCTATTTGCATTGTTGTTTAACTGTCTGGTTCTACAGTATATGGATCTCAAACAATTGGCTTCCTGTTCGATTCACTTAAATAAAAAGTATATGAAGTATCTCAAGCTTGAAAAACAGCCACATCTTCATAAAGCATCATATATTCTAAAATTGGAAAACTCACTACTGAGCGGGCAGTTCTTGTGTCCATAAACTTGGGTATGTCATTTTTGGGTAGAAGGATAATTGGAAGACTCAAGGGTGAATGAGTGTGGAATCTTTTACTTTCTTGGAGGAAGAAAAGGAATTAGGGCTTGGCCTTTCCTTGTGGTGCTTTGTAGATTTCTTTAGTTGTTCATTTTGTTGTTGGGTTTTTTTTTTAATTGGAAAGAAATTCTTAAATACTTGGTTACATTTGCTGTATTTCATTGAAAACGATGAGTAAACTGTCCAAGACTGCTTTTCAGGAGTGGTCGTTCCAGAATACAGACAAGGCAGCGGGTCTGTAGCTACCATGGCAAATAGCATCCTCAGTCACGGGAGAGCGGGCAGGCAGGTGAGCAGGAGTGATTTGATGCTGGGGTGGATACCTGACAGACTGCCAGGGGAAGTCACTTTCTGACAGGCGCCCCTTCTGCTTCTTGAACTCAGACTTACTTCCATCTGTATCTGAACCCATGCAAACTGGAAGATGCAACAGCAAAAGGAAATTAGTCTTTGGCTCTTAATATATGCTATACTACCTGCACCCGTTTCTGGTTAGAGGATCTATACGTTCAAACCAGCTTAGAAATCTGTAGGGCTGGGACATATTCTATTGTTATGAGGTTTTTTTACGAGCTTATATAATAAGGTGAACGTGTCTATCCCAGGGAAACCGATGATCTATTGGAGAGAAGTATAGAAATACTGAATAGAAATTATAACATCTTTGCTTCCTAAAGGGTGAAAACATACTGAAGATATGCAGGTAATCTTGTACAGTAACCTAAGACATGCCATTTTAACTTTCATTCATTTTCTTTTACAGAATTTTAACTCTGTGCACTTTGCATGTAACTACAGTGTCATCCTGGAGGAGAGAGTTTCAGGCAGAAAAGAGTTAAGCTTTCCATCACCCTTTGGTTTGCTCAGAAAAAGAATGTAAAAGAACAACTGCTGGAGAGACAGAAGGTGGAGAAAGTTTTGGAAGGCAAGTATCTATGTAAGTAAGAAAGTTTGTTGCACAGTTCTCTTATGGTGACTTGTTGGTGGTGATAAGCACGTTCTTCTGTTTTAATAACAAATATAGGGAACAATAGGTTTTTGTTCTCCAGGTGTGGAGCATACTGTCTTGTTTTTGTTTTGTTTGGTGAGCCCATTCATGAGATACAATAGGTATCAGTAGCTAAAAAATGTACTAAGGTGACATGTCTTTGCCTCCACTTAAATCATAGTGAACCAGTACTTTGCCTACTGGAGACGGTATTTGAATGGATGAGTGAATTTTTACGATTTTGCCCATTTTGCTTGCAGTTGTCAGGATACAGCTTGTGGCATTCATCTTTCATCCACAGTGATGCTCCTCTCTATTTCATGCAGGCTTGCTCCAGAGGCTATCAGATATTGTAGTTTTATGGCTGGCTCTTGGTAGTTCCTGCCAAGAAGATGAGGGCCTATCTGAAGGTAAAAGCAGAAAAATTAGTAAATTACCTGAGAGCCCAAGTGAGCAGAATATTTGGGGGAAACATGGGAGAAGTGGACTGACTATATATGACTATAGTTATAGTAACTATAACAGCGTAGTTAAAATTAGAACGTTAGCCTTTATCAGCATTCACACACAGGCTGTCCCTCATTGCCTTCTAACCACGTGGCAAGAACAATAATAAATTCTGAGCTAAAAGTTGGTACATGATGTTCGTTCACTTCCGTTCTGTGCCTCACGGTGTAAAAGTACCAGAGGGGCACGTTCCTCATAAATGCAACCTTGTATTTACAGCAGTAGCAGGAACGTCTTTGCATGGTCATGGCCAACAGTGCACCCAAACCCTGCAAATGCCCAGCTTAGGTGATGCCTGGTTTCTCTCCTTCCATGTCAAGAAGCAGAGCAACCCCCTGGGATCATGAGGAGTAAATGCATGCGGTATTCGTTGGTATCCCCACCATTCTAAATATAAATAGAATTAAAAAGTCATACAGTAATAGTGACTCTGGCGCTGTTGCAAACTTTCAGCAGACAAGTGGGTGAAGGATCTGGTTTTGATAGCAAGAAGAGTGTATATCTACCCAGCAGTAGCATTGAACTCACCTGCAATCTTTCAACTGAAAATGTCCAGTAATATCTTGAGTGTGTAACAGCTCTTGCTTATTGTTGCCCGGCCACTTTAGCAGTAAGATCCCTCCTACAGAATTGCACAGGTCTTTGCCAAGGATTAGTGTATCAGGCTGAAATTTTGGATTTGGTGCATCTCTGTGGACGGGCTTATATTAACATTCTGAGGTGGTTGTGTAGCCCAGTCTGAACAGGAGAAAGATGTATGGGAAAGAAACAGAGCAGGCAGACAGCCTGAACTGTCTTGAGAGGTGTAGAGCTCCCTCTTATCCCCAGATCATCAGTACCTGCTAGCTTGTATTTTACCCACATCAGATTTCAGTAAAGTGGTTTTCTCTTCAGGTGTGGCTTTTGCTTTTGACATGTGTCCCTCCAAATACCTCTGCAGCATACACATGCACGTTCTCCAAATCACAGAATCACAGAATCACAGAATTGTGGTGGTTGGAAGGGACCTCAGAGATCATCGAGTCCAACCACAAAAA
>JAOTQQ010000079.1:29488552-29510620 GCA_026546715.1 Gallinago undulata
CTCCCTCAGCCTCTCCTCGTAAGACTTGTGCTCCAGACCCCTCACCAGCTTTGTTGCCCTTCTCTGGACCTGCTCCAACACCTCAATGTCCCTCTTGTGGTAGGGGCATACCTTCAGTTGAATTAACATTAATGCCTTAACTGAGTAAATGGGGATTATTTAACACAAAAAAAAAAAGTTGAAAACCTTTGGTGGGCAGAAGAAAGGAGAATCCTTTTCTTGACATCTGTCCTTTTTCCAGGTTCACTTGCATTCTGCTCTGCCTGAAACACTAATAAGAGCCCTATTCTGCCTCAGATATGCCTGTAAAAAGAAGTAATTGAAAAATAAAATTCCAATTTATTGACACTTTTTATCATTAGAACAACAGGGGTGGCAGAACAAGCACATTGTTCAAACTGATAAGATTCATGAAAAGAACTTCAGGTTTTGACAACATTTGCAGTTAGATGTGGTGTATGCGGGGTTGGGGGAGGAATTAATTAAAATCGAGTCACTAATGTCCATGTCAGGCTTCATGTGGAACAATGGTGAAATGAGAGGCGTTGGGAAGGAAAAAATGGCTAAGGGATATAAAGGCATGCTACTAAGGAAGATGAATGTGAATATTTTACCGTATTACACATCTGGTATTTTTTGCTGCTTTTCTACTTAAATGCCTATATTTGAACTCCGGGGCTTAGAAGGCATTCCTTTCCAGGAATTTTTAAAAGGGAAAAATTTTTGTTCTTTTTCTTGAGACTTGTGGGAACTTATAGTATAAAAAAAAAAAAGATAGTATCTATGACATATATATTTATAATTCCCTAAATAACAAAAGATGCAAAAAATTGAAAACAAATATGAGGGAGTATGTGTGTATAATTTTTGTGTATACATTTATGAACATTTTGAAAGAATTCTGAATTTTTTTAATACTTTTGAAATGTTCATTAGAAACAGCAGACATCATTTTGAAAGGCTATACAGTTGTCACATAATTCTAAATACTAACTTCCAAATCTTTTCCCATAAATGTTCTTAACATTATCTGTAAAATACTGATTTTACTATCCCAACGTGTTTTTTGTTTGCCTTTTTTTTAAGAGTCAAAGTGCAAGGGAGGGGGAACTTCTTTTCCATAAACTTTCCACCTTAGTAGTCCTGTTATGCTGTGTGATTTATAATGAATAGCACACTTGCAATTAGGTACTATTATGCTAGAATTTAAATTTGTAATTGGAAAGACATAAGATCCCTTTTAATCCATAAAATATTTTTTTTAGCATAAGGCACCATTAAAGTTTTTAAGGATTATAAAGTTCTTCCTTCACTACAATTATAATTTCAGTAATAGGCCCTGCAAAGTCTAGTTATGTTGAATATTTAGCAAATATTTGTTCTATTTGTGAAAATGCCACATTAATGTATTTATTACTGAAATCTGAAACCTAATCTCTTAATGGTCAAACAATATGAATTTAAAATTATAAAATTTAATGTATAGAAACATTCTTGTATCTCAGAGCAGTCAAGTTTCCCAGTATCAAAAAGAAAAGAAACTGCAAGTCAAATTGATCAAAATTCCTTTTAGAGGTCATATTCAGAGGGGTATTTCTATTGAGAAGGTCTTTCTTCGATGCAGCGTTTCACTGGGCAGGAGTGCAATGTAGGCAGAATCACATTCAAAGACTAAAACAAATTTCAACTTGACATATGCAGGTGACATTTCTGTTTGAAACGAGTCCAGCTCGACTACTGACAAGTGCTGAGTGTATGCTTGTAGACAATTTATGAAATATAATCAAGACAAAAGTCGTGTGCACGCACACACGAGTGGTGGTTCAAGCTCTTTGTGCCTTTCATCGAAAGTAATTGGGACCACAGACACGGAGGGGGAGGATTAGCTTCTGGAGGGTGGCTGGTGGCTTAAGCTACAGGGGTGCAGACATCTGGCTGTGCTTGTAGATCGTGGGTGGGGGTTCCTCACAGAGCATTGCTGTCAGTGTAGGAGAGGTGATAGCGACCAGGGGTGCTGCTTATCACTTGAGCATGGGCTGCCCTTCCTTTCCGCTTACCCCCTGTTCTTCAGATGCTCAGTAATTCTAGAGGTGGGGGAAAAAGACTAACAGCAGAGACATTGCAGAATGAATGTACATGACACAAAGGTGTGCCAAAGGCAAACACTGCCTGCTGTAACAGCCCCAGTGTATGTATGTGGGAAGAGAAATACAGAGGCAACGCGTGAGGCACCCGGGGTGTCTACTATACTGAGACGTCTTAGCCTAAAGGTCAAAACCTGATATATTTAAAAGGAGTAAGATTTCTGTCTCCTTGATCTCGATACTCCTGTGAGGAATAAGAAATGAGCTGTTTTGCTTGTAAAACATGGAGTGGGTGGCAAAATAAGGAGAGAAAAAGCCAGAAGGTACTTCTGCAAAGGGAAATAAAAAAAGCTTATCTTTCTCTGTAACTTTGTACAGCCCTACAAACGGCTGTGTCATAAATTATAAAAAGTAATTAGAGAAGGCCAGTGGTGAAAGCAATACTTGAATCAGCTAAGCAAAATTATTAGCTTCAAATGTGTCTGCCAAGATATGAGATGCAATTCGGACATCCCAAAACTGAAAATATTTTTCAGTTTCAGCACTATCCTGCAGCAGCAAGCTGAGAACAGATTAGAAATAGAGATTTCTTTCATTAAAACAGTCTTATCTGGTACATAGTGTAATATTGGTCTTCTCAAGAATGATCTGGGCAGATAAAATTTTATATCTCATAATCCCATGTTTACATCTAGCAAGCAATAATATAGATGCTGCAGAGATTCAGAATGGTGCATGGCGGGACGGTGCACGGGTTGTAAACTGCTCTCCTTGCAAAAATGATGGCTTCTTTTTAACACAGCACTCTGGACTTTAAATTGCAGCAGAACTAGAAACTGGTAAAAACGAAATAAGGAAACTGTAGTCTCTTCACCTTTTCATCTGTGGTGAGTTCACGCTGGATGCTGCGCTGCCAGTATCTCCGGCAGCATTTTTCGTACTAAACATCTGTTGTTTTGATTCCTCTGTTTAAATGGATTGGATTAGAAGTGGAGAAGAACCATCATCTCCTCCCCCTCACCATTCTGCTCCAAAGCTTAGTTACTATGAAAACCAATCTTATTTCCTTCCAGAAAAGGCTTTGCTGACATGCAGTATTTGATTTTTTGGGAACTAGTTCGGGCTCAATTTTCAGCTACATCAAGATACAATGTCTAATTATTGTAAATTGCATTCAGACAGGCTGCATCTAAGCTCCTCTGTAAATCTGTATTAAATCCTTTGAATTTGATAGGCTGCACTGCCTTTAACTGACATGTTCTGGAAACGCAACAGTGTAACTGAAACCAGAATCTGCTTAAATCTGTGCTGTTTAGATCAAGGTAACATTTTGTTTAGTGTTTTAACTGCAGGAGATAACTGCTGGCCATAGTGCAGTTTTCTGAGAAACATCAATTGAGGGTCTGTGTACGGTCTTACACCTAAAGGCAAAAGCTTATCATTATTTAATTTGGTATTCTGTTAAATGCTGTGGATATATTCAGAGGACCACTTGCATCTTGATGCAAGATGGAAGAACGATTGTTTGTATAACAGCAAGAGCTACACTTGGTCCATGTCCCAAGTATTAAAAACCTGCTGCCAGCAAATTCTAAAACCTCATCCTATACACAAAGTCAATGAAAATAGTGAACTGACAACCCAAGATCTGCTGAAAGATAAGATCTCTCACCTGAAATGGAGAGTGAAAGACTCAAAAGATCACTGTGATGTTACAAGCACACAAACAGATTCTGGTCCCTGATAGAACTCAGTAAAATTATGTCAGATTTCCACTTTTTGATTTTATTTTTTTAAATTTAAAGATCAAAAGGAGTTTGCAAATTTGTATGAACCTTCCAAGATTCAGGCTAAAGTTAATGCAAAACCTATGGGGAAAAGATGGGAAGTAGATGGAAATGTGTGCTTTTAAAATTAGAAAACAAATTACTGTATTTACTTTAACAGGGGAGATTAGAAAGCAGATGTTTGTTGTGAATCCAAAGCACATCGTAGCATGAACAACTCTTCCTGCTAACGCACACCCATGCCACACCTTCCAGACTTCTGTTCAAAGCACATATTTTCAGCAAATGCCTCTGGGTGCATCCACTGTTCAATCAACAATGCACCTTCAGGCCTTAGGATCACACAAATGAGAGACTTATGTCACCCCGTAGCCCTCAATGTTGCAAGGATTTTAAAAAAAGAGTGTAGCTTATTTGTTGTTGTCATCCTCCCGATCCCCAAATAAGCCCTGTTGATGGAAAGAATTACTGATCTGGCTGGCAGGCTCTATGGTAACACGCTGGTGAATGCAGTAGACTCAAAACTGCTAAGCTATTGCACCAAAGAAAGGTTCAGTGTACGCAGGGATGCATGCGCAGATGCAGTAATGACACCATTGAGATTGGCAAATAATTTCAGAGAGTCCTCCTCTTTGATATTGAATAGATTCAGAAAACAATAATGCAATTTCAACAGTAGATACCATTTTTGGGGCATCTCAAATGATACAAATGACAGACTGCCCTGTTGAAAGTAACAAGTACTTGTTAGTGGCAGGAAAAATGATGGCATTTTCATGTATTAATATTTTACATATAAATTCTTGTTGCATTGCTTATGATCCTTAGGTTTCTCTCTAGTTTAGCACCCAGCTCTGCATCAGATGATACCACATATTCATCTTTGTTCTTCAATGAGTTTCTTTCGGTTTTCTGCGTTTTGTCAACTGCTGGCCAGTTTTTTAACCAGTCTTGCATGCAGAAATCCATGAGAAAGCTCTGTGTGCTTGTGTGCGTGTAGCAAACACAATGTTTTTCCACCACTGGGATAAAGAAGAGCAATTAAGTCAGTGAGCATTTCCTGAATGCTCTTCCAAGGGCTCTCAACTGTCTGTTTTTCACATGCAGTTTACAGCAGCTGTGGTCTGACTGAAGATCAGAACTTCCCTAATCTAAATTTACAGGCCACAGACGCTGGGAAGTGTGATGAGGGGGACCCTTTTGGATAAGCAATCTGCATTATTGGGATATTTTGCTATAATAAAAATTGACATGTTGTGTTTCTCCATACAGCTTTTCCTGAATTCTGCTTTGCATTCAGAGATGGTTTCACAGAAATTTCTTTGATTGAATTATAAACTGAAAGTCTCAATAGTAATCACAAAGCATTTATTTCAATATTTAGTTTTACAGATGTTTAAACTCATACCGATCCCCTGTTGGTCACAGGCTTCTAGTTGCCCAATGGAATAAACTGCAAAGATATGCAAAGTTTTGAAGTTTTCGGATGTGAATATCGTAACTGATACAGAAATTTACATTTTTGTGGTTTTAGATGCGTTTTCAGCATTCCATACAGTAAATGTCTTGAATTGGATGGCTTGGTAGACTCGTCCAGACCGAGCAGCTGTCTTTTCCAAACCAGATTCAGCAGCTTAAGAGCCACCCCTTTCATGCAATTTACAGTGCAGCTTAAATTGGGTTTTCGTGACAATTAATTCTAACCCAAATTTTGCTCCTAATTTGAGACCTGTGCCACTGTTTCACATCAAACCTAATTGGTGATTCTAACCTATTGTCACATAAGCTGCTATAGCTTTTTGCTATCTGGGGAAGCAGTCTGTGCACCTCGTTATATCTGTGCGCTTCTCTCACCTTGCCCAAGCAGGAGTCAACTGCAGGGAAAGCTGAAGCTCGAGCTGGTGGTTTGTGCTAAACCAGTGAAATGGTTTGCCATTTCCTTAGGTGTCTGACTACCCCACAGAGGGGCAATGGGGATAGTGTGATAGGGCAACCTGCCACAGTTACGCATTCTCAAAGCATATCTAATAAAAACTTACAGGTAAACAATAATTAATCCTACTGAATGTGAATACCTTTTAACAACAAAAAGTTATAATAAATCAAATAATAGTGTCAAATGAACCAGGGTGATAATCCGTAAGTTGTATTCACCCCTGGACTGGGCGCTGTGAGAGCCAGCTCGGCAGCCCTATTCTGATGGAGACTAGAAATTAGGTCCAAGTGTGTTGACCTCCTAGTTCACATTAAGTATTTAATCCCACAAAACCGTTCTCCTTTCCCACAGCAGAAAAAAGGAGCATGTGCTGAAATTTCAGTGAGGTTCATGAAACAGAGCTGCCTGAATCTGATCCACTATTTCTTTTTTTTTCTTTTTTTTTTTTTAAGAAATATTTTTAGACTCACACAATCTTGGAAGTAACTTTGTAGCCTCCATTAATTCACTGGGATGAGTAAAAACATCAAAAATTCTGAAATTCTTAAACTTATATCCATATTTAAATAACAAGTGGATAATTAATAGGACTTAGATACTCTTAGTAGTGTAAGAAAACATATTTTTTCTGTGGAAAGTATCTGCATATGCCTATCTGGTGTTTTCTCTTGTGGAAATGTCATAGAAAATGTGGGAGAAAACCTCAAATCTCAGGAGTTTTCATTAAAAGTGTCTTCCTTTTTCTATATAAGTTTTTCTTTCCAAGCTCTGTGAAACATTTTTGTTTAAATTGTGGAAGTCATTTTAAGCATATATAGTTAGATCTTCTTAATGTACAGATGCTGAAATCTAGGGCAGTATGTTGAGTTTACACTGGAAATTTATCAGCCTATACAAAACTCACTTAAATTTCGTATTAGTTTCTCTTTAGGGCTACAAAAGGAATAGGCAGAGCACCACCGGCTGGATATCTGCATCCTTGCCACAAACTCATCCAAAGTGCAGCTCAAGAAACCCAGGGTCTCCTGTAAGCCTGTCCTCTCCTCTGGCCTGTGCCTCTAGAGCGTAGGGTGGGCTCCTCAGCAGCTCGTGCTGAGAGAAGAGGGTCCAGTAGCAAACCAGTTGACTAGGGAGGAGGTATCTGAGGTGATTTTGGGGGTCTCGAAGCTGTGGCTGGCACGTGGGTTGAGGCTGCCATCCACAGCGCTGTGGGTGAGCTGATGTGGCTTCACTGGAGGGGGGTCTGCGTGCTTTATGGAAAAGCTGGTGACCTTGTGGGTGGTACCATGGTGAATGGCGTTACCCACACATGCTGGTTTAGGTTGTGTGTCACTTTCACTGGGACATTTAATTTCCTTCTCCCTCCCCTTGTTTTTAATTCAATCTCCTAGCTGAAAGAAGTCTGAGAAAGTAAAGATTAAAAAACTAAACAAAATGCCAACAAGAGAGAAAAAACAGTGCTCTGCCAGGGCTGGCCGTGGGAAGGTGATGGCAATCATCCAGCAGTGAAGACAAAGCATCAAAGCAAGAAGAAAGCTGAAAGAACCGGCCGGGGAAAAGCAAACAGGTGAACAGACAATGCAAGTGTGACACTAAACCAGGGACCGTGCAGGTGACCTCTTGTTCAGCTGACGTGTAATGTGTCTTAAGACATGATGGTGTTTGAACTGTATTTAGAGGCAGCACACGTGTGCTAGTAGGGTTAACCATTTATGCCGAGTGTCAGTGCAGAATGAAAAGGTAAATTAGAACAATTAATTGCACCACCTCTCAAAAACACTGCCCCCCGTGCTTTTTGATACAAAAAATGAGTAAGGCTTGCAGTAGTTGACTATTGTCCTTATTCCCCTCACTTGGAGTATCACTTTAAGGAAAACCTGCTGTTAGTAGTACAGTTCTGTAGAAGAGTTCTTTACTCTTCTATATTATGCTACCAGAGCACTACAAGTATATAGAAATGCTTTCTGAAAAGGGGGAAGAAAAAAAAAAAAGTATTTTTGTGAGTAGAATCACTGTGAGCACCTTGGTTCTGGGAAAAAAAGGTTGTTTTTGACTCGGGTCTTTTGCAATTTTAAAATCAACTCATGCTGGCCATTCTAATTTCACATCATTATTTTAAATAAAAGAACTGTACATTTGGAGGAAAACAAGTATTTTTATTAAAATTTAATTAAGATTACAGATTATCTGAAGAACTGTCAGTCGGCCAAATCGAAAAGGTATTTTTGTATGGTTTGGGATACTTTATATCAGTGGTAATATAGACACATTTAAAAAATGTGTTGTACTTAATGCTGGCATTGCTTACTATGGTTTCCCTAGTTGCTTCTTTCTGTATCTGAGACAGTACTTTTCCTAATAAGAGAACTAGAGGTGAGAGGAGACTGTACAACCCCTCTTGCTTCTAGTGCAGTCTACCAAAACCTACCTTTCTGGTTACACTTTACACTCTGTGTATTTACTACAGGTAACAAATATAGTAAATCTAAAGGATTCACTGTGTTTGAAACAGAAATGATTAATGAGATTTCTTCGGTCTAAATAATATTGTTTCTAAGCTATTGTTTGTAATATTTTTCTCGGTGCGAGTAACAAGATCTTTTTTAAAGTATTATTTTTTAAATCTTCTGGGAAGACAAGAAAACTGTATTAAGGTTATGTATCATGTATTCATGAGTCTTTAGACACAGGCATACAAGAGAACCCGCTTATTTTTATCAATTGCTTAATTGGCTGGAGGTGGTTCCACAGCTATCTGATTGTAAAATACCACAGTAATTAAAAAAGCTATGCTCAAGCGTAATTTTTCTGAAAGAAATATGGAGAGTATTAAAAAGGATATTTCTTATAATACACGAAATAGCTCAAGACTTTAGATTAAATGATCACTGGGAATCTTGAAGGGAAATGAAGCAAGCTAGTTTCCAAACTACCTTCACTGTCTTGCTTTCCATTAAAAATTCCAAGTTCTCCAAACTTTACTTGGTTTAGACCTCCAAACTCAGGTGTACTGGATTATCTAAAGAGGATATTAATATGTTTCGTTTTCATACTAAAAAATTATTAGAGATTTTAAAAAACTTTTAAGAATACTAGGCCAATAATTGCTAGGGTAGACTGCCATATCCACAAATGCTCACATGACATTACACAAATCTGTAATAGTGGAAAGGAATGCTGCATGTTCCAGCACATGCTAAATTCCTGCTCAAAAATGCTTTGTATTTTTGGTAGGTTTACAAAACAAACTAAGACATTCAGTAGGACATGAATGTACACCATATTTGCAAGTTCCAGGTTGAAGAGCAAATAGAAGGCAATGTTTTAAAGGAGTAGCTTAATAAGAAGAAAATATAATTTGTTGCTATGTTAAGGTATGAAAAGTGTATACTATTGTAGAAAGAATGTAGAAAGAATGAAACATTTATTATCCATGTGCACATTCTTAATAAGGTGATGGCAAGAGAAATAATTCCTTTTAAGCAGCATTTCTAAACAAAGGTCAGTCTATTAGTTGTGGTACGTTACTTGCAGAGCCAAGGAAGGGATCAGAGATCTTTCCCCTGTATCCTTGCTGTTTTCTCCGTAGTTTTGCTGTTTTGGCGTTTCCTAAACTGCTTACTCAGAACTTGTCCATATTGTAAACTCAGGGGTCAGAGTTTACACTCTTAAAATTATTAACCTTGCACTTCAAGATTTTGATTTAATTGTGCTATAGAGGTCTGAATGTTTATTGAAAGCTGAGACATTAGTGAGGATATTAAAGATCGTTTCCAGATCGTTAAACTACGTCCTGGTTTGACATCACGTATATGGCATTTAACAAACTGAAGTAATAGCTTTTTCATTTAAACGCTGAATGAGAAGCAAGACCACCAGAGAAAATGAGCATGTTTGGGTAGTGCTTATTGTCTGTCAATCTAAAAGATAGTATGTATCCATTCTTTCTAGGAACAAGTTAATTTTTCTTTTGCCGCCTTTGTGTGACCCTCCACGTTTCTATCCATCTGCTGCTTTTCAGGTGTAAGAAACCCCTTTAGTTGTACTGCAGCACAACATGTACTGTGGCACAAGGCAGGCACGTTCTTATGCAGTAATTTATAGCCCTAACTTATAAGCAACAACAAAAAAGGGATGACTACATCTGCCAGTAAAATTATCAGGTTCCTTTATATCATACCATTTGCACTGCAAACATATATTTTCATCCTAGAAAGAAGACCAAGTTCATCAATGAAGGACCTACTCTTAAGAGCTTCCAACAGTCATACTGAAAGGAGAGGTGACGTCTGATTTTTGAGGCACTGAACCCCAATGAACTGTAGATAAAAGCTTTATTATTTTTTTTTCAAGGGAAAGCAGGTAAACTCAAAAAATAATTTAGTCCAGTGAGTTATTTTTTTCTGTGTCAGGAACAGCTTACTCCTTATTAAAAGGGCTATACAAATAGCCATTTAAAAGATGTTATACAAACCCATCAAAAAGGGAGGAAATGCCCTTTGCTTTGTTTAACACAAATCACATTTGTAACTGCTCGTTGCCATTTTTCTGTGATAAATATGGGTATAGGTTACCAATACAAAAAAAAAAACAAACAGGAACAACAGCTCTCTGAGCAACAAAACCCTCCTTTCTTCAGATTTTGGTTGTGTTGGGATGCTAACAGACAGTGACTGCTGCAAAAATCTTTTTGTTTTAAAAAAAAATAAAATCTTCTGGCTGTTGACCTTCATGCTCCCACATCAGAGGCTGTAGCTGGGTATCTGTAGCAATACAGTTTGTTGTCTGCACCTCCACTCAGTAACAACTGGTGAGAGAAAAAGAAGACTGATTAATATCACAACTAAGCAAAATAACTATACAAAAGTTGAGGACTCCAATTTTCTTTGAAGACATAAACAAAAGTAATGAATAATAAACTGTTAAGACATGACTAAAACTGTGAATCGAAGCGCAGAAGCAGCCTTATCTCTTACCCTCCTCAAATTAGAAGCAAAGTTTTTGTGGGAAAATTTATAAAGCTTTTTATGGAACTTTTTACTGAGAACAGGAGCCACACTGAGAATCCTGAACACTAGCAAAATGGTTTTTTCCCATTTTATACATGTGTTAACCACTGTAGTAGTGGAACAGCTTGCTATAGAGGATTATGTAGTTCCCCCCTTCTATATGTACTGCCATCCCCCAGCTGTCAGTTCATGGCGCTGCTTTAGTCTCCATGGCAGCAAATGGTACCTTGCAACTGGCATTTTCTCAGCGAGGTGTGGTGCTGTTCTCCTGTCAGCGTCACACCCACTTAATGCTACAGAGCTTAAAACTCCCATCTTACACCTTTGCACAGTAGCACGGGGAAGTGCCACAGTGTGTATGCCAAGAACACCCCTTCTCTTTAACCCAGTATCAACCACAGCACAACTAAAACTTCCTGTTCTAGTCTATCTTTAAGCATAAAGGAAAAAACAACTCCATGACCGCTTTTAGCCCTCTTCCTTATCACCACACACATAACTTGCTCTTCAGATTCTTACCCCTGCTTCTGTCCAGTCCACACACAAAACCTTGTCTTCATGAGCAGCCAAGTCATACAGAGGAGCTTTGCAACTGATAAAACACAGGTATTTACAGTCACACATCTGAAGTTATGTAAGCAATCACAGAAAATAAAATTGGTCTCTGGAAGAAATACTATCATGATGCTATCAAACAGATGTGGTCTAGCAGTTATAAACACTTCCAGAGAGTACAGATATCTACCATCTGTGGCATATTCTCTGCTTTCGTCAGAGTTGATTACATCAGTTTTGATCTCTCCTACACCCCCAAAGAGAAAAAAAAAAAGTTCCCAGCTTGCAAAGTACCTTGAGACTGAAATTTAATCAATTTGCTTTTAAGGAACAGTTTATTATAGTTTCCTACTTCCATGTGTGGACGCTGCTTTTGACTGTGTGTGTCTTCCAGAAAAGCCATTTGTATCTTCTGAATGCAAACTATTTCATTGCTTGGAAATTTGTAATGAAAGGTCTGAAAAAAGCATCAAGTGAAACTTCACACTGTTAGCCTCGTGCTTTAAAAAAATAATGTATTTTGTTCCTTAAAATAGAGAGGTGGTTAGCAGACATCATGCTGTTCCTAATCCCAGTGAGCAGGGTTATGGTTGCCGCCTTCTGCATTTCAATCAATGCTGCTGTTGGTGCCAGTTAAGTCCCATGTTGGAACACCATACAGCTCTCACCAATGTTAAGCCACAGGCCTTCTGGTAGACAAGTATTTTTCTCCCTTTTATTATACATTTGAATCCTAAAACCTAGAGGATTTTCACAAGTGCCGCACAAGTTTCCAATGAATGTCTCAGACTTTTGCTATTTCATCACGTTAAGTGACCCTTTAAGCTTTACATGCTTTTGAACGGTGAAGAACGCATGATTTTTACCTCCTTGTGTCCCAGAGCTTCACAATGTTGTCCAGAGAACCAGATATCAGCTGATGTTCGTGGGTAGGTGACCACTTCACGGATGTCACCCAGCCTGTGTGAGAGGTCAGAGACAGAAGAACCAAGGAGCCATCTAAACAGAAAAAGAGTAAAAATAAAAAACAACCCATGACATCAGTAGATGCCAGCTGAAACAGCACTTTTAAGATGCATACAAAATCCAGTGAGAAAAGCAGTCAGCAACATATTTGTATTCAAGGTAAGTGTTTCTCCAACTTCAAAAATCAAAATGAACTTTAAAGAAAGCCAGCAAAAATATAAGCCACACAAGTTCTGGGGGAGAAAGGGGAGGGAATTAAAAAAATTTCTAGTCACTAAACTTATCAAAGATCTTTGAAAAAAAAATAAAAGCAAACAAAAATTTGCTTTTTTTGGTAACATATAAGAAAATACTCTTAAACTCTGGATAAGATTATAGAAGCTAAACAAGTAAACATGCCTATGAAATAAATCTGGCAGGTTCAGTCATAAATTATCCACAATCCTGTCAGACTTGGCACCACTATATTGTAACAAAGTGACTACTTTTTACTTAAATGATGGTTCAACCAACTTAGGTGTGAACCTTCCAAAAAAAAAAAGTTCAGAACATTCATTAGTAAGTTTAAAAAAAACAAAAGCAAATAACCTGAGTTAGTTTTCTAAATTATTAGGTGAGAAATCAAAGAAGTCTTGCACCAGATTATCGAAAACAGACATAATCTTTGTATTTAATAAAAGCCCCCAAGTGGCTTGTATCAAGCAGAGGGACCAGAAAACAATTTGTGAGATGTCTCCGAACAGGGAGGAGTTCTGATTTTGAAAGAACAACTTTGGGAACATGCGTGTTTGTCTTAGCTCACCTTTGCTGCGAGGATCCCACAGTCTGATATGTCTGTCAGTGCTCCCCGATGCCAGGCGTCGACACAGGGGTGAGTAGGAGACAGAATTAAACACTTTGTTTCCTGTCTGTCAGAAAAGAAAATAGTAATTAAGTGAGGAGATGCTATTTTTGCACAACTTTATTATTTGAGCTGGACTTCAGCTGCACCTACAGACAAAGCACAGTGATCTCACCAAAGTTGACTTGAGATCTCCAGTCTCAGCGTCCCAGAGCTTAATGGTGTGGTCCCACGAGGCACTGCAGATTTCTTCAGTGTCTGACCACAGCACAGAGGAGACCGCTTCAGTGTGGCCAGAGAGGGTTACCAAGGGAGTCTAGAATTTAAAGGTGGCAGGAGATTAGATTGAATATTGTTGACAAATCTATTCTTTCAGCAAATAAAAATGTGTCTGATCAGCCTCAGACGTATCACTGGAAATTTTCATATAGTCACTTTTAATGAAGAGGAATTGTTCTGTGTGGCTGCACTTTTAAAATAAAATTCTGGACAAACCTGGAGCTCCTCTTACCCTTGTTAGTCCCAACTGTTCAGTTTTCTGTTTTTTCCGTGGTCTGTTAGCTGCTTCTTCTATTTCATCTTCTTCGTCCGTAGGTACTGTGACAGAAAACAGTCAGACTTGATCTAGGGGTTTTGAATTGCACTTCCATATATGCAATGAAGCGAACCTCCATATTTACAGTACTTAACCTATCTAAGATGAATTAATATTTTAACCTTACACCTCTGATTAGATCAGTATTATCTCAATTTTTAGCGTATGGAAACTGAATACAAATTAAGTGATCTCCTCCAAATTGTGCAATTTTAAAATGAAGTCCCAACGAATTTTTAAGACCATCCTTACCTATAGAATCCCAAGAGTAATTCAATGATAAAACACAATCATTCTTTTAGATACAATACCTGCATTTATACTCCCAAACTGAAAGAGTATGAGTTGTAACAGCAAAAGAAAGCCTTCAGACCAAATGGAATTAGTCTAAATTTCTAGAAAACAGCGGGTCATCTTACTGTCCTCCATATTATGGTGTTAATAATAGAACAGGAACATAACCCACAAACTTGATTTGTAAGAGGTATATATACAAACCTGCATGTTTAAATAAATCCATTAAAAATAAATGAGAGAGATAAAGTACTGAAGTCTGAATAAAATAAACATCAGCAGTTGATAACCATACCTGCAAATATTTATGGTCTCTGTTACCAAACAAAACAGTAATTTAAGAGAGTGATAAACAGTTGTGATCTTGCAAGGAAAAAAAAAAAAGTTCTGTCTTGCTTTTAATATTACTGATTCAAATTTTCTACAAGAGAAAGGTATTCAGATATCCATCTTTCAGGCTGTTGTTAAGTAGAGTGTTTTGAAGACAGTCAAGAATCCCAATTTACACTTATCTTACCTGCGGACCAGATCTTTAACATCTTATCCCAAGATCCACTGCAGAACTATATGAACAGAAACATTTTGTTAAAAGTTGATCCAGACAAACATTGTAAGCCATACTAACTATACTTCCTTTTTGATAAGTTAATCAATGAGTTATAACACGTGAAGAACAGTGCTAGGTTCCTCAAATAAAATTTAAAAAGGATTGGTATAGACCAAATTATCCTCTTTCCTTTCTTTGCAGGAAAAAATATCTACAAAATATCTCTTTCTTTCTTTCAGCACTAAAAGGTTTGATTTTAACCTGATGGATGTTTACATCAAGCTGAGAGGGATGACTACTTTTGCGGTGTGAGTGCTTTTAATTGTTAAATTCCTCGAGAAAAGGAAAGGTCATCTTCTACCACCTACTTTTTCTTAGTATCACTCTGGAATTTTTTTCCCCACCAAAACTACTGTGAAAATTTAGGCCAAACTCGAAAACAGTTTCTATAATAAAAATAATGTAAAATTCACATGCATTAAAAGCGAAATTTACTTAAGTGAATGTAAATATTTATTTTTAAGTCAAAAGCAGCAGTATATTGCCTTCTTAAGTCAAAAAGTACTGGTATAATGGCTTGTGCTATCTAAAGTCACCTTCAGCTTTTTGTGCTATGTAGAGGTTAACTGCATCACTTTGAAAAGATGGCGTAGTGCTGATGCATAGCACTCCTAATCCTCAATAACCACCATTTATAACAAGACTGGAAATTTATCAGTGTGTCAGTCATAACACCATGATGACTAGTATCTAGGCAGGGACAAAAAGATGATTTGGGGGATACAGTCTGCTAAAACGCCAAAAGACCAAGATTTCTCTGCAGGAGTCACTCACTTTAGTTCCTGTGCAATCGACAGCTATAGAGTCTACACTCCCAGCATGTCCCCTGCAGCAGTGAAGAGCTTTCACTTTGTTTTTTTCCACATTCCACTCCCACAGCAGGATAGTTTGGTCCATAGAGGCACTGAGTAACAGGCACGATAGACTATCTGAGGAAGAAAAAAGGTCATGATTGCACCCATCTCAGCTTTCCATAGTCTTTATAGTAATTATTCCAGTTGAAGAAATAGCAGATAGATATCTCAGTTTACATCGTGCTACCATGCAAGTACAATTAATATAAAAATACACACCAGTATTTGCTAATGAAGACTGCGAGGTGGACAGCCAATGTTACATATTAAACTAACTACATTCATTACCATTATTTCATTTCTCACGCCACTAAGAGAGATTGAAATAACTGTAGCATTTAGATTATTAAATATTCATGACTGAGGAATGCTGACATTTCTCCCCCAATAAATCAAACTATTGCTACTCCTCTAATATAAATACTGACCTTGCTTCACCCATGCCACATCCTTCACTACTTCTGTATGCCCAGCTACTGTCATGATGGATTTTCCCTCTAAAGACCAGATTCGAGCAGTCTGATCGTAGCAGCCAGTTAATATCCTACAAGGTACAGAATTGGAAACATTCTCGTCTTTAAAACCAACAACATTTTCATGAAAAAAAGCTTCAACCAGAAACTTGTAAAAATATTAGCATCGTAACTTGAATTGCAATGAATTCAAAGGATAGCTACTTCACGTAAAAAAGAAAAAAAAAAATTAAAAAATTGAATTTGGAAAAGTAAAAAAAATCTTTGTGTTACAGAGTAAAGCTTCATTAAAGCCTACAACTAAAAGGCTATGAAAATAGGACAAAAAGAAAAGCAATGAGAGTACTGCATACTCTGGTTGGTCATTCTTAAGATTGCTTACATCATTTAAAATAAAAGTTCATTTGTTGTTTGTGGTATGTTACTAGAGAATCTCAAAGCATTTTCAAACCCTTAATATAGAAACATTGCTGAGTTTATTGGAAAATTTATGTAAAATACAGTAGAAAAGGACAATTACAGTTGTTTTTTTTTAAAGAAAGGCTCTACATAAAGGTATGCTATTAGATTTGTTGCTAAGTAATATCATATTTGAAATCAAATGTTTAAGTTAAAAATGAGATAAGGAAATCTTACTGTCTCTTAAGAGAAAGGACAGTAAACAGAATTTGCATTATCCATTTGTAATAGGAGTATCTCATGTTCAGTGACTGTAGCTGTTTTCTATTTGTGGTAAAGTCACGGTCAGCACGTAATAGAGGTGTTAAAATGGAACTACTTAGAAAGGCAAGTAATTGAGTGATTTAACAGTTCAAAAACAAACAAAAACAGAGTAAGAAAGAAAAAAAAATTATTAAAGAGACGGAATACCACTCCATTTGACACCACAGAGTCCTCTGCACACAACAGGAATAAGCAAGACAAAACTTAGAACTGGCTTAGTGCAGTACCATTCTTCAGTGGCTTGAACAGAACTGATCCAGTCATCGTGGAAGATGCATTCCTCTGGCTGAGGAGCCATGTATTTCTCCACATACTCTATTTCCACCACTTCTTCCTGAGCTCACAGACAAAATACTTATTTAGTGTGGGTTTATTTTTTTTAATCAATAACAGTAGTATTTAACTGTAGTGTGGTGCAAATATACATGTTTATTGGGCAATGATCTTGGTATCCAAGTGCCTGAATTATATTGCTTTCCATATAATAGCAATCTGGAAGCAAAATCAAATAATTTCACTCTTCTCAGGTTCCTTGTCTTCTGTATTTACCTATGTAAAACTGGTGTCTAAAATACTTTACAGTATTTTTTAAAGGTAATACTAACGTCCCCTGTTATGCCCTGACTAATGTAACGACAACTATGTAACTAATACAGTAGGAGACTGTATATATTTTAATATATTAATAACAAACTGAATAAGACAAAAATTTCTCCTCTGAACTGTACGCAGTCAACAGAATGGGTAACGATGCTGCTTGAACTGCTCAGTGCCATACTCCCTAATCACTCTAGGAAATCTACCTAGTCACGATGACAATGTAACACCTAAATCAGATTGAAATCAGAAGATGGGGAGAAATAGAGTATGGCTTACCGTGGAGATATTTTCTGTTTCCATATGCGTGACCAGTGGCATACGCAAGAACTGGCCATTGATAAGGAAATCAAATTCCACATATTTGTGATCCACTGAAACAAATTAGGAAAAAAATCCATGTTCAGGTGTCACTATGTATTTGATACCATTAAGAACAGCATCATTCTGTGGCTGGTTCAGGAGAACAGAGCTAGCCAGCCAGGTTTTTGGTTAAAAAGACCAAAAACCCAAACACACACAAACCACACACCCCCCCCAACAAAACAGTCGGTTTCTTCTCCCGGTTATAAGCATGCAGCCCATGAATTCCACAGGATTAATATGAGTTAAGAGGGAAAGAAAATTTGCTGTTGGGATCCAAAGAGTCAAGTTTGCCTCACTGTTAACATGTTCTTTTCTAAATCATTTTCTCTGTAGCTACATCTAATCAAACCACAGCGGTGCTTCATCACTGTTCTGCATGGAGCTCACCACTGCCAGCTCACATCTTTATCATCACCAGCTAAAGCCCTGTCTTTGAAGCAGCAACAGGAAAATCCTAAGAATTTTTGGCTCATATTTCTCCCTCTGTAATGGTATAGTTGACAAAGGCCTCACATTTTGACAAGAGCATTGCACTGTGCACTAATTTTTTGTATTCATGGTTGTGATTTTAAGGGGTTAAAAGCAACTTATCATAGAATCATCTATGTTGGAAGGTACCTTCAAGATCTTCTAGTCCAATCATCAACCCAACTCTGACAAAAAAAACCATCACTAAACCGTGTCCCCCAGCAAGGGCGACAGAAGCCTTGGTAGGTTAAGACACAATTAGTCTATTTTCTTAAAGCAAAAGGTGTTTTTTCAACAACATTGCACAGATGTCCTTCCCCTGAAAATCTTTCAAGTCATCCAGGCCCCTTACAAAGGCCAGCATTGAGAGGGAGGCCGAGCTCTTCTCAAAGGCTCTCAGAAACCCCAAAACTTTGGTTTCAGCAGGTCTTTTGCAGGTTTGGGGGCGGGGGCAACTCTCCCCTCCCCACCCGCGGGGGCGGCTCGGCCTGTTGGTGCCGGGCAGGCACTGACCCAGCTTCCGGAGCGTGTCCCCGGGGGGTCCCGCAGCGCTGGCGCTCGGTGAGCTCTGGGGAGAGCTCCCAGAGAGGGCCTCATTCGGGACAACCAGACCGGACCCGGCGGGCAGGCCGGGCCCAGGCTGAGGCGCGGCCTCCGTGAGGGGCCCGTGTGTCCCCGGGTGCTGCTCCTGCCTTTGACAGCACCTTCCTCAGCCCAGGCCCGTGGGGTTCGGCCACAGCGTGGGCCCGACTCGCGTGGGGGCAGCCCTAAGAGACACGGGGTGCGGGGCTGGAGCGGGACGCGTCACCTACCGTCTGCGGCCGCCAGCAGCTTGTTGATGAGGCGGCTGAGGTCGGTGGTCTCGGAGGCCGCGGGCACCGAGAAGGGCACATCCTCCACGGCGTACCTGCGGGAACACAGCGCCGTTGCCGTTACCGCCCGAGGGTCCCCCCGGCGCCCTCCCCCCCGAGCGCTGCCTCACCTGCGGTTCTCGGTGCGGAACCGGGCTGTGAGCTGCGCCATGCTGCCGCCGCTGGCCTCAACCCCCACCCCGCCACGTGCCGCGATTAGCCGCGCCCGCCCGAGGGGCACCGCCTCCCGCCCGCCCGGCCAGCCGCTCCACGGCCCCCGCTGATCCTCTTCACCCGGGCCGGGCTCGCTATCACACCCACCCCTCCACACACACACACCCCGCCGCTCCCCGCTGGCACTCCCGGTGCGCCACGCGGCCGGCGGCGCGTCGCCACGGAGACTACAAGACCCAGCATGCCCCGCGCCAACGCCGGCTTTCCGGCGCCCCCCGCACATCCCCCCGCCCTCTCCCCAACCCGCAGGGCGGGCGCGGCGGCGCGCGTGCGTGGAGGGGCGGTGTACATGGCGGCGCCTGCGGGAGCTGAGGCGAGGTTGAGTAGATTCCTCCGGGATCCTCCGCCGCTTCTCTCTGCGGTCGGGCCGCCCGCTCCCCCGGGGCGCGGCCAGCGGGAGGGATCCGCTCTCCCGTGATCCGTCTTCCGCCGCCCCGGGGCTGTGGTGTGAGCGGCGTTGGGGTGGTGGGAGGGGGGCGCAGGCTGAGGGGATGGGACGCTCGCCCCGGTTCCCTCAGGGCCGGGAGGTGTCGGGGGGCGCGTTCCGCGGGGCGGCATCAGGCCCTGGTGGCGCTGCAGGGGCGTCCCGTGTCTCCCCCTCACCGGGGCGGTGCGGGGCAGCCGGGGGTAGCGGGCTTGTCCCCGTGGCCGTGGCGCCGAGCGGTTCCCCCCGTGCTGGAGGCGGCGTGGGGGGCTGTCGGGGGCCAGTGGCGGCTTCCTAGGTGTAACTTGGGCTCTGTTTCTTTGCGTGTGAAGCAGCACGTCAACAATAAACTTCCCGCTAAAAGCATTAAACCCGGCAGGCAGCGAGCTCTAAGAAAAGCTGTAAGAGAATTTGCTGGTTTTGGGAGGAGACTGCGTGTGTGAGTGCCTGCTGTGTGCTTGGTTTACCTGTATTTTTTTCCTGCCTTTTTGGCTGCTACTTGTGGTCTCTGAGGCAATAGCTGAGCTTTCCCTCAGGTTGGGTCAGTTTGTTGGAGAGGGCAGGCGTCGAGTCTTGATGTTTTTTCGAGGCTCTGAAATCTCATCCCTTTCTTAAGTGTACTTAAAAGATCTAACGTTGTTTGTCAGTGTAGTTGATATAGGAGCATTTTCCAGAGACTTGTGCTGGCTACACAAACGTGACTGACTCGAGAAACCCTTTAAGCAGCACTCCTCAGATCATCTGTGCATTCTTAACAGTATCTGCCTGCTTTTCCGTGACAGAGATAAACTAAATCCCAAACCTTGTATAAGTTAATGTGAAGCTAATTGTAACTCATTGACTTGGGAGTATCGCTATGCCCTAATGTCCTTCCTGTTTTGTTTTATTGTAATTCATGCCCTTCATAATGATGGTAGAGGAATGTCTTCAGAGGAAGCTTTTTCAGAGAAAATGTTTAATTTTTGTAAGCTGTGCAATTATCTTAAACTTTTTTATAAAACCTCTGAAATGTTTCATAGAAAACACCAAAAAAGGTTGTTGGTGAGGCGTTCAACTGTATGTATTTCCTGTCATGAACTATAAATTAAAACCAGAATGGGGAATGCTGTTGTCAGAAATGCTAAAAACATGAACTTGCAGAGTCAAGGTTTTATTTATATTTTTTTTTCAAAGGATATGCATTAAAAACATGAAGCCTGAAAGATGTAAGAGAATTTCCTCACTCCTAGGTAGAATGTGCTTATTATCACAATACTTACCCTTTTTTTCTAGCTTAGGTTTCTTATGACTAAAGTCTTGCAGTATTGACTTAGTGTCAAAATAACTGGCTCTGGGATTTTGAAAGGCAGTGTTTCCTTTTTGAATCTGGCTGCATGTTGCCTTCACAAGGAGGCCTCATAGCTGAGGGAAGGTGGAAGCAAGCATTCATACAAAGCCTTAAAATTATGTCAGTGTAGAACTGGTATATTTTTAGGGACCACTACTTGCAGTTGTTAGGTATAGGTGTTACCATAGGATAAAGAATTGGAGGCAAGGAAACGCAGAAATCTAGTACCTTGCCCTAAGGAGGTGTGACTAGTCAATAATGGCATTTTAAATTAATGCTAGTTTGAGTTTTTGGTTAGTTTCTTTGAAAGTTTATACATTAAGAAGCAGTGTGCGGGCTTTTGTATTAGAGAGGAGATTGCAACTGTTATGAGAAAGTTCCATCCTGTTCCTGACATTACATGAGTCGTGTGTGTGGATGACAGTCACCCTAGCGTTGCAAGAGGTGCCTCTGGCTTTGACAGCTGTGTTATCATGGGAGTTCTTGATGGCTAAATGAATTGAGATCTGACAGCCTTTTGTGTTTTGCTGATAGTTCAAGATCATTTACTGCATTTGTATTTGGAATTGAACCACTGATGGTGGTGTGTAGGCTAGATTGCAGTGCATAACCTTTGCTCTTTTGGTAGAGTGGTGTTACGTTGGAAATGTTTGTGTGCTTATGAAGAGATACTTGTATGGTATTTGCTCATTCACATTAAAATATCCATCCATATATGTATATATAAGTATACAGCATTGAACTGTCTTGTTTGCGGAATTTTTTAATAATATTTATACAACTATAAAGTTTATTAACTATTTATATATTTGTATGTATCTGTAAAAGTATATTTCTTAAAGACAAAAAAAAATACCTTTTTTGTTTGCACAGCGCTTAAGTTAATGAAATTTGGATGGTTAAACCATGAAGTTCAGTGTCCGAGGTGATGTGTGTGCCAATGGTTAGTCTGTATTAGGACAGTAATTAGACAAAGTCATAGAGCAAAAACATACCAAGGTGAATTAAAGAATAGTGCTAAATATGGTTTGAAGGTTTGTTCACCTAAGGATGAGTTAAAATTATCCCCTGGCCGAC
>JAOTQQ010000079.1:29510877-29531370 GCA_026546715.1 Gallinago undulata
CCAGCGCTGCAATAAAGGATACCTGCTTAATAGTCATCCCGACTATTGAGTCTTGATTTCGTCTTTCACGGCATCAAAGGGCATTTTTTAAACACAAAGATAAAACTTCAGATATTCCTGAGATGCTTGTAAGAGGAAACTCAATAAATATCACTTTATATTTACCCTAGTGCTGTCATTTTTTTCCCCTGAGCTTTATTATTAACAAGTGTTAGATACAGGACATTGAGCTATGGGCCATTGGTCCATCTCAATACAGCTGTCCTTGTGTTCTGTAGTCAGGTTCCAGCACATTCAGGGTACGTGCCATCAGTATCCCTGCAACAAACTCCTTCATTTTATCTCAAAGAATTTAATGTGCTGCTCTGGCAAAGTTGACGTATCATCTTTACGTCTTTTAACTGAGGGGAAGTGGTTGAGTGATGATGAAATCTAGTTTTCTGTCTTTTTTTCATTTGTTGCTAACATGCTTCAGCAATCTCAACTGAAACATCTCATAATTGTTCTCAGATCCAAAGCTACAAAATATTTGGTAGACGTGAGTTAACTTCATTTGGAACTTGGAGTGTCATCACTTGAAAATTGAATGGAAAAATAAATCTGCTTTAGATTAAAGTATTTAGTATATTGAGCATCTGAGCAGCTTAACTTCACAATGTTGTTTGTATCAGCAGGATGCTTTATTCAGCTTCAAAAGCCAAGGAGATGTGGTTTACTTTGCCTGTGGTCCTTTATATCTTTGCAAAGAAAAATAAATTTGTGCTTCCAGGGTTGTACAATTCTTTTCAAGTGACTCTCTGGCCTTTTACATTCTCCTTACTAAAGCTGTGAATGGCTGAAATACCACAGCCAAGAAGGTCCATCTCAAGGAATTTACTATGTGGTGTGGTGAAGAAGATAAAGCTCGTAGGAGTCATGTGCTAATATAGCACTGCCTTTGAGAAAAAAAAAAAAGGCTGTCTTTAAAATAAATACTGAAGGGAAAATTCCTGAACACTTTCCCCCCTTCCTCACCCCAAACTGTAGGAATTAAGTTTTCTTTTACTCAGTTTCGCATATTATATGTGTAGTCTGGTATAGATGTACTCTAGTAACGTAGGGGCCAAGTTAATTTATCACTTTGTCTCATTGCTTATGAATATTTTGGATTGGTCACAGCTTTAGAGGGCATACTGTCTGGGTATTGCCTTATCCTCTGGATGTGGCAATTCACTGTCCAGTATTATCTGTTTGCTTGAAGGTTTACAGTGAGCAGCTGAGCTTCTTCGAGTGCTTTTCTTTGGCATAGAGTTAGATCCCCAAAGTGTCATGAGCTCTGTCTTTTCGTGTTTCGTTACGTGACTCATGCCATTCATATCTGAATTTTGTTTCAGATATCTGATGTTTTTCCTGCCCAGAGCTTACTGCTGTAGACTAACAATAGTAATTTTATTCCATTTATATGTTGTTTTTTAACCCTTTAAAACAAACATAATTTACTTCAAGATGACTGCATGGCAGAGTTGGGTAACGCAAATCCTCTCTGTTGATTATGGAAGTAGATGACTAATATTTTTGTGAAGTAGTGCTGGCATATCTTTAAATATCGAGTGTTTTCTGGATGTGTAATGCTGTAGATGAGTGCTTGTGGACATATTTAGATGAAAATCATGAGAGTCTGTGTGTGTGTTTTGTATCTGTGTATGCAATGACAAGTCAAGCAAATCATCTTCTACAAAATGCTAAACTATACTTCTGGAACAGCACACTGAAATTTTTCTGCAGTGAGTAATAAAGTGATAAAGAGGCAAGGATTTCTTGAGGGCTTTGCTGTTAGCTTGCAATGGCCTTGGAACTTGTAAGACTAAATCTCTAAGACAAAAAAAAAGAAACCTTGCAGTGATGTTTCGGTTGAGCCTAAAGTGCGGAAGGCTGAAATAAATTTTTGTAACTTTTCCAGGTCATCTTGTAATGGAAAAAATGGAGCTGACCATGACATTGCTATGCAAGGATTTGATGATTTCTTCATAGGCAACTGCAGTATTCCAGGAGAGTCAGAAACAAATGATTGGAGTTTTCAGGTGAGGTATGAATTGTAGAAGCTTTCTTTACATTCTCTCTGATGAATTTACAGTATGATGTTTTGTCAATGTGGTTTTTTATTGCCTTTTTAGTGTTACATTGTGTCTTTTAAACAAGTATAAAGGTTCCTTCCCTTGGATTCTTGTGCCATTCAGTTTTGAATTGATGGATATCCAGATAATACGTGTAATGATGATCTTTAGTAATTAATAGATCCTGTTACGCAGCTGAAGAAATATGTTTTATTGTGTTAACAAAATCCTTTAATAAAAGAATACTTGAGTATTGGAGTAGGACGGGATCAGAACACTTGAAAATCAGGTTAAATTACTTATTGACCAAAGGTAGCAAATAAGAATCCAAGAACATAAGACATCTGTGTAGATATTGAGGAAGTAGAGTCTTTTTATTATCAAATATCGCCAGAGAGTTCTGTGTGTAAATCTTCTGCAGATTGCTTCAGCTAACATAAAATATCATTCAGGTAGTGATTTAGTAGTGTGCTTATAGTCTCTAGGCAATGTCTTTAACACAACTAGTGCCATATATTTGTTGCTGCTTTTCTGGTGTAGTTTACAGTAGACAGTTTCAGTACAGAAGATTTATACCTGCAGAATTTTTGAGGTTATTTGACCCAGATCTGACTTTATAATAAAATTAAGAACATTTTTCCCCACTCTTTGGGGCTGTAGTTTACAAATTTTTTGTAGCAGAAACATCAGTGTTTTTTGTGCAATTGCTGCAACAGATAGAACAAGTTGCACTTCTTGCATTGGCCAAATGACAGACAACCTGACATGATATTTTACACAAGGGCTGCTTATTTTGCATTATTTTTACATGTATAATGTTTGTGTTGTCAGACTTCAAACAAAACAGGTATTCATGCTTAAACATTTAAATTTAATGGACATAGGATGTGCTGCAAGACCTTGATTCTGCAAACTTGGTGAGAATAAACTCCGAGTACCTGTTTTTTGAGACTTGCAAGATCTCATTCTTGGCCTTTTACTGTATAATTCTTGGACTTGAATTGATGATTTTGTGTTGCTTGTGTTTGTTTATTCTGTGGTAAAGAATTAGGAAAGCATTTAGGGATTTTTGTCCTCATAACTGAACATGTGTATCTGAAGGCCAAATAGACTAGTATGTAGAATTTCTTTTGAAGTCAAATCAAGTTGATGGATTTTTTTATAGTGTTGGTTTTGGTGTAAGTTCTCTCAGTTTCTGGGTAGACTTGAGCTGTTTTAAAGTGACGAGTGGTTTTGGGGAAACAGGTTTTGGACACAAGGGATTTTCTTTCCCCTTAGGAGAGAGAATTAGTTCTAGGAAGCAGAAATATGAATATGTTTTCAGTATGGAAATGGAAAACAAAAATAGAACTGCTAGTGTTAGCTAGTAGCCCCTTAATCAGAAGGAGAATTGTATACAATACAGCATGCTGGTTTTAAATGTTCTCTTTTTATTTATTTTTTTTTTTCCCTATAGGAATTGCGACTCAAATTAAAGTACATTTTACTGGTTTTCCTCTGTGAAAGCATCTAACCTGCATGGATTCCAGGGATCCATTGTTTGGACAGAGTGACTCTCCTGCAGCCTTGCCCATCGCAGTGTGCCTCTCGGGCACGTCTCCATCATCGGCTGCGCCCGCGCGGCCACCCCAGCCGCAGCCTCACTCTCTAGAGGAGTTCCACCTGCTAGACCAAACTGGGCAGCCTCTCTATGAGCTGCAGCCCCTTGGAGGGCCTGGTGCGCAGATGGTGAGTGTGTCTGAAACAGGGCAGGTGGTGTATTCACAGACGAGGGAGCACTTTGAAGAACTCTTTTACATGGTGCTTGTTTGTTGTAACAGCAGCTGATTCAGACTTTAGCAACAAGGTGAAACTTTTCAGTGGTTCAGTTCATGCTCCAGTTGCCCTTCCTCAGGTAGGCAAATTCTGTCTCCAACCATTGCTAATTTTACTAAACAATAACTTGCATCTTTTGTCGTTATTAAGCCTGGATGTTGTGTGATGAGATCACATACTTTTACCACTACTGCTTTCTCTGTCTTCCCTGGATAAGTCTCTGTGGGTTTTTTGGGAGATTGGAACATTAGCAATAAGCTAACCCATTATGTCTCTCCCTCAGCCCCCAATTAATGTGCTTAAAACATCACTTTCTAATTCTTAACACTTCTTTTGTGAAAGGTAACTCTCTCTTGATGTGGCATGTGTTGTACTGGCACTAAAGACACTTCACTCATTTAAAGTGTAATAACTCAGAAACAAGATGATATTTTATGATATTCTAGTTTTTATAAAATTATGGGAAAATTTACCATAAGAATTTAAGTTTTCCAGAATTCTAGGAAATTTAATTTATATGTTTTTAAAAGTATCGAAGCTCTTCTTCCACCTGCTTTTGCATGAAATACTGCCCATAGAGGCCAGTTTCTAAGGAGTAAAGGTCGAAATTTTTATATCTTGTGATATGATTTATATGTTGCCCATGAAAGGGGTTACAGTGAATCAGACTATGAATGGTTTTTGATAGCTTTAATAATAGTGGTTTAAGTTTCAAATAGATGTGTAATTCACTGTAGAATCCTGTAAGTTTTTTTCTTCTCTTCTTTAATCAACTGAAGGCCTATTTTAAAAGGGAGAAAGTAATTTTAAGAAACTGACAGTAAATAGACAGTTTCCTTATTATATGAAATCAAATTAATTAACAGGCCCTAATTCCAACAGAAATATTTTCATGTTCTGGTAATAAGCAAGCCCAGTCATGCTGCTTGATGATCACCATACAAACTGTTGCCATTCATGTTTTTGTGTGATTGCCTTTACAGATGATTGTTGCCAGCCGATCAGAAAATGGACAAGTGCTGCATGTCATTCCTTCTGCCCAGCCAGGAATGGCCCAAGTGATTATTCCTCAAGGTCAGCTTTTGGATGTGACCAGCCCACAGGGTGAGTTTAACCCTGTTAACATCCTCTTGAGGATCCACCAACTTGAGGGTGTGTGTTGCCATGACAGTGTGTATCCTGCGTGATCTCTTTTTAAGAGCCTCATTTGTATGTCTTTCCTTAGTCAGTTATAAGACAAAACTACATACTTGCTGAATGGAGAAAAGCCTTATGAAATAAGAGCTATTACACTCACTTTAGTTATGTAATGGTTATATTGAGATACAAAGCACAAAGCTGCTTCTTGCCTTATTTAACATAAATAAGGATTCCTTTCCTTTCTATCCAGTCAGACAGCTGTACTATCAGCTTCAAATTTTCACTGTCTGTTTACTTAGAAAGTCTGTTTACTTCATTTTGAGCGAAGTAGTTAGAAGAATTAACGTTCTTCTGGTTTGTTCCAGAGATTACTGTTGTTGGTGCACCTCTTGTGAAACCAAGAATGAAGTACCTAGGTAGAAATTCAGTTCCCAATGAAGAAAATCAGATGTGTCTTTCACATTATTGTTAAGTTTTTTTCTTCCTCAATGTGTTAACTCACATTTTAAGTATGTGGTGAGGTGCACAGCTACAAACATGAATTTTAAGTTTTTCTGTAGAGAAGGGATATGCTTGAAATCTGGAAGTATTGATTATTTATCTGCAAGCCTTGCTGGGTGGTGAAATGCTATGTACTAATTTATGTTCATAGAAAAGACTGAAAATTAGGTTGTCACTTTTTTTAAACTCTCCAAGAGTCTCCTAAAAAGAGCTGGGCTTCGAGTCATGATCCAGCCTTTTTTCACTTGCAGTTGGAATATGGTTTCATGATATTGCACTGAAAGGCTTGCATCTACCCTAGTGCTTGCCCTTCCCTCCCTCTCGCAGGGGTAAAAACAGTATTCGGTTATAGTATTACATGACTTTAAGCTGACTGTGAGCCTTCAGTTACCAAAGAATTGCTTCTGCTTTTTGTAAGTAGTACCTTGCAATGCTGACTGGTATTTTTGTATTCCCATTTGTCACCCTATACGAGGCTCCCTGTTTGCAAATGGCTTAGCCAAAAACATTTGAATATACGTTTTGCCACTTTTTGTAGATTTTTTTGTTGTTATTGTTTTGGGTTTTTTTTTGTTTTGTTTTTTCTAGGGAAGACTTTGTAGTTATTTGATCGTTAAAAGACAATTAGGAAGACTTGTCAGTGGTTTACTATGGAGATTAAAGGGGAAGAATAGACTGTCAGCCCTTGACTTTCACTGCCTGCAGGTGGTGGTAATGCATGGAATGGCACAGGCTTCTGAGTAGATCTTAGTGTCTTAAGGGCACGTCTATGTAGAAGGAACCACTGCTCCAAGCTTTGAGCCAGAGTGGTGTTACTCTGAGGTACACACCTAGGAATCTTCTGACAGCAGGTTTAAAGTGGAGTGATTTCTGTACTAAGTCTGTAGTGTATCACTCTCTCTTGGCATGGGGAAAAGAAGCTTTTGTAACTGAAGGGCAAAAATCCCGCATCTAAAGAGAAGTTCCTTTCCTTTGTGTTGAGACCAAAGTATCAAATGTCTGCTTTCACTGTTTTCCATTATGTTTTTGTTCAATTATACACACAGGCTTCAATCTAACAGTATTTTGGCTTATGGATTTCTCCCTGTTATCAAGAAAGACTAAAACATTTGTTCTAACAGCATGTCAAATTCAATTACAAGAGGCCTGTTTTTTCCTGTTTAGGTGTTCTTTTCTAAGTACAAAACAGTATTATAATCTCCTTTTTCCTTATTTTTAAAAGCAACCAATGTGTGATTTGCATCTGAACAAAATAATTGTGTAATCCTATATGGATTTTTGGAAATGTAAAGCAGAATAATTTACAAGTTCTTCTGATTATTTGCTTTGTTGTGGAAGGATTCATTACCAATAACAAGATTACCAAAGTCCTTATTCAACAACAACCGTATCAAGTATATCTTCATATGTGTGCCTAGAATTTGAGTATTAATTCACACCTATTAAACTACTTTATCATCTAGAAATCTTCTCATGTAAAAATGCTTGCTTTTCCAACACACAAAGTTTAATCATAGCTTGTCATTTCCCCATTCCAAGTTCAGTTATTAACCATGAGGATGTTTTATTTTTGCAAAGCTGTTTCAGAAGAGAAGTGTGGTGATGGGAACTTGCAGACTGTGGCGGTGGCTGCTATAGCAGACAGTGCAAGCAGTTACATTCTACATCCACAGGCATCTCTCACTGTATCGAAAAAAACAGCCACCAGGTAGGTCAGAAGTTATAAGGATGAACAATTGCTTTGATCCAGTGTTAGTACTGCCTCTTTCAGTTTGTTTTTGCAATGGTTATCACAAAATTACCATAGAAGAGAGGTTATGAACCCTTAGTGTTAGTGTGTGATGTGTAGTTAACTCTGTAGGCAGCTTTTGTGTGTGCCAGAGCAGTGGAAAAAGTGATTGAAGTACCTGTATTCCAGAGATAGTTGGTTATATTCTGACTAGAGTAATAGGTGGACGTTTAAAGTAGTGCAGTGCAAATTACTGAAATTACTCCAAATAGATATTGATATTGCCAACCAAGACTTGAAAACGATCCCGTAAAGGAACCGCAGGGAAGGTATGAGGGAGCAGAGTTTCTTGTGTGAGTATATTAAAAGCTATATAAACCATCCTCCCAGATGAAGAGATCAATTTTTAGATAGAGATTTCAATAGTTGGCATTAACAATCTTAACAATAGTTGATATTTAGTTAACAATTAACAATAGTTGACATTAAATGTTTGTTTTCTGGATAACTTCTGGATAACAAAGTAATTGCTAACTTGTGTGATTATGTGAAACACCTGGACAGGCAGATAGGTTAGCAAAGTGTCTAGAGTTAAAATAGTTATGTCTTCTCTTGATACCCACCTGATTGTATCCCTCTGCTAAGTAATGCCTACTATTTTAATTCCTGAATACTCAGGGATTCTTTTTTGCTTAAAAAAACCCACCCAAACCCAACCCAAACAAGCAAAACAACAAAAATACCAAAAAAAAAAACCAAACCCTGAAAGAAGCCTGTGAACTGCAGACTGAATTTGCACTGATTTATGCTTTTTTTGAAATTGAGACATGGAAGAGATTAGAATTATATATATTCAACAAACATTTAAAGTGAAGAGAAACAGTTTGTGAACAGATTTTGTGAACACAGTCTGTACATGTTAGAAATAGTCCTGGAAAAGAGACAGATTTGCATGGACAGAAGGTGATGCACTTGAGTTTTGCTATAGTGAACATCGAGTAAGCATTGTTTCTGCCCCAGGTTTTGGGGAATGGAGAAACTACATACTAACTTAAAATAGTTATTGGAGCTTGTTTTCAGTAATTGAAAATGTACTAAAATGCGCAGCATTTAACAAGTGTTTGATACTGGTTTTAATCTCTAGTATCTTAACATAAATCTGCGTAAGAAAATTATCAAGACAATCAACCAATCAGTTTATTTCACCATATTTTGTCTATTGTTGTCAAGCAACAATACTGAGAAACTGAATGCTCAGAGGTCTTCTTGAATGTAGAAAAGAGTGGACTTTATAAATACTTATATTTATTGTGAATTATTTTAACAATGAAATTGAGTATGGAGAGATTGAACTCCAGTTTAAGGCAAGTGGATAAAATATCTCTAGTTTGATCATATGCTGTAGGCACTGTTTTGATATGTTATCTATAGTTTAGATTAAATTGTTGCTTTTCTGGATGTCTGTGTAGACTTTTACTATTTTTTTTAATTTTTCAGGATGGTGGAAGATCCCTTTCCTATCCCTCTCCAGCCGTTGCCACCAAATACACCTGCATGGGCACGCCGCCTCAGGAACTGTGAGGTGGGCTACAAAGAATTCCGACTTGATATTTTATCCTAGATCTAAGATATCTATCCTATTCCATGAAAGGAGTAATGTTTATAGCTGTAGAAGTTCTTTTCAAGCTTCCTGGTATTATGAAATAGTACTGGTACTACTAGCATATCTAAACACATTAAGTGCTATGGAATCCCTTCCTTTTTGGGGAATACTAGAATAACTGACCATTAACAGCTCCTGAAGTAAAAAATGTACTTCTGAAATCTTGATGCCATACAGCACCAGGAAAAGTCACTGAGCCATACTTTGTGTGCCATGTTAGAGTTCACTTTTGAACTACGGTGCAAGCTCTGCTGTCTTCTGCTGAGCATACTGGTTTTTATTGCCCTTAGTGACCCATTAATTAAAGAAAAAAGTTGCCTTTGTATGGCCTAAGTCTGCAATGGTTCATATTCATTTGTGTTGTCACTTAGAAATCAAAATCCATGTGACTTACTGGGGTCAAATCTGTGATTTAAAAGAGCATGTTAATGTCTATGTTTTACTAAGCATTTCTGTTTTAGGTGTTTTCACAGGGTTTGGGTTGGTTGTGTTTGTTTTTTTTTGGTACTAGCACGGTTACCTGTGCTTGTTTTTCCTTAAAAAAATGCTGTTTTTATTCCCTGTGATGGCTTTTGACCAGAACAGAACTCTATTTGTGTATTGTTATATGTCTGCAGAAATGTCCTGATCACTGGAATAATAGCAACAGCTAGAATACATCATAAATTAGTTAAAAAGGGGTGGGAATTCTTGAGAGATTACCTCATGCTACCAGACTCTTCTTCATAGATGTTAGTTTTATTTTCTCTTAATACCTTTTAAAGGAAAACTCATATTGTCTCTAGCTGCAATAGTAGATATTCTTAATGGCTTGGCCACTGATAACTGGAAATGGCAGTTGCAGGGACTTAGGAATGGAATTTCTTTCTGTTTCTACTTAGAAATAATTTTTAAATTAACTAAATATATTAATCCATTCCTCTTTTTGTTATATGCCTTTTATTTCATATAAATGGTTAGAAGATTAATTAACACTAATACTTCCATAGTGGAGATACTGTTTTCACAGAATAAATGAGTCACTTAATTCAAATGGCCAGTTAGTTGTTAAAAGTCCAGTAACGTGTAGCCCCTGTTACTGTGCTTTTAGTATGTGTGTGGCACATATTTTCCTGTCTTAACATTGATGTAGCTTATCTAAATCATTTATTATTGGTTTAATTTTATAGGAGGACTTGTATTATGATCTACTTGGTCTATCTGAATCTATTACAGGAAATTTCACCTGCTGTGCTTAAAATTCACAGCAGCAGCATTTATAGAAGAGTTCTTGTTTTTGAAGAAAAGAAAAATCAAAGTACTGTGTGTTTGAATGTGTTCTGAGAATATAAGCATCTGGCTCTGCTGTTTGGCAGAACTATTGCCTGTATGTGTTCATTCTCCTTGTTCCTTTAAAAAATAAATAAATTACTTTGTTGCTGTTCTCCCTGCAGAGTCAGCCCATCCAAGGAGGAATAACCCAAATTCTCTTCCTTCTTGTGTACTATCAGCAGAGTTGCTTTGCTGAGTTTCAGTTACACAGTCTAAATCCGCTGGAGGCTGCGAGGGTGCACATGCCTTCTCATGGGCACAGACTAGAGACAATGGGATTTTGAGGTGTCATTTATCTTTCAGGTACAACTGTCTTGCAGAATTTTTTGTTACTAGTAACAGGATAGAAAGGTTCAACTGGAATTTGGAGATCTAGTAGAGGTGCAGGTAAATGTGGCGACTAACAATTCAACTCTTTCAGTCGCTTGCCAGAATAGAAACACGCAGTGCTGGGGTCTGTGTGAATTTCACAGAAGGTGCCAGCAGTTGAAGCCATGGCATGGCCTGGGTACGTGCTGCCAATCTGTTAGAAGAGACTTAGCTGAAAGCTAAAATTACTGAAAAGAACCTTGGTTCTGCTTTAGCTCAAACTGGGACACAGTTGTATATCCGAGGGGGCTGGCCCAGGCAGCTCCAGAGGGCGATGACTCCTGGCAGTTAGTTCTGCAGGCAAACACAGAGCAGTAAAAAAGCTGCAGCAGTCCGAAATTAGCACTAAGCTCCATGTTCCATGTGGATTCCCTGAGTGCTGTGAAACATTCAGCTTACACTTGCTGTGCCGAGGCAGCGTAATGCCTGTGGTATCCTGCTGCTGGATCACTCCAGGAAAACTGCAGTCTTCATTGGGGTACTTCAGTGTCAGCTTTTATGAACGCTTGCTGAGATGAGGCAGAGGAGAGAGAAGGAATTGATCCTTTTTTTGACTTGAAGCTTGGCTAGAGTTGAAGAGTTGGAAAGTATCAGATTACTTCAGGGTAATTACATTGTTAATAAAAAGTAGATTTTTAAATTAAAACAAAAAAAGTTATTTTCTATAACCTAGCTAATTTTCAGTGGTCTGATCAAAATGTGTTTCCAGCATGTATCAGCATACTGAAATAGAATGTAATTAAAACCTGCACTTATTAATCAACTGTACAAAACTAAGTTCATTTCTTTGTGTGGTGCAGATGGTCTCATTTCTCCATTTGTTCCTACTTTGATAAGGTCAATGATCTATTTCTAGTGATGGGTACAAGATGTGGAAAGAGAAGTGCTGGTCATGTAGTATTCTCTGTGTGGATTGGTACTGTAATCCCTCTTGCAAAAGGGGGCATCCCAGGCTTCTGTAAAAATGGTACTTCTGGTACTTCTCAGTCTGCTTTGCTTTTCCTGGCTTTATTCAGAGCAAGTTTTGGACAGAAATGTTATTTATAATTTCTGGCTGAACAATTGCCAGCTTCTCTTTCTCACCTCAGGTGTGTGGGTGCAGCCTGTGCAGACTCTCTTAGCTGCTGGAGCAGAGCAGTGAGTGCTGCAGCATAAGCAGCTGGTATCTCAGAGTGACTCATGCAGCCAGCGCATACATAACCCTCTGATTTTGGGCTTGCACTACCAGCAACTCTGCTGGCCCACTTCGTTCACAAGGTCTGCGTTTGTTCTTCGTTGACCTTAGGTCTTGCTAACCACAGACATTTTGGTTTTCACGGGTGACTATGAGGCAGGTTTTATGCAGTTGTCACTAAAACATCTACGCGATAATAATTTTGGAGAGGGACTGTTGCTGCTTTTGTTGCCAGCATTGTTTAAACATCTGGCTGCTCTGTCCTTGAAGGTGGCTAAATAGATCCATTAGACTTTAGTACTTATTCACCATACATTTGCCCCACAGATATGCTGTAAGGCTGAGCTGGCAATCTGGTCTTGCTATTACTTCCAGCTGCTTGGTCAGCCTGATGGTGAACTGCATATGAACAGAAGCGAGCATGGTGTTCTGAATTTGGGTGGAAAGCTCTTCGCTCTCCCAGTGCTTTCACTGCTTGCTGGCTGGAGCTGACAGACCAGCACTGACCCAGCTGTGATGGCTCTGAGTAGCTGAACAGCTGTCCCAGGGGATGTTGCAAAGTCAGCAAATTGTTTGTAGTTTTTTCTGTTTTGTTTTGGTTTTTTTTTAACTTTGAATCAGGTTAGATACAGTTTTTTTGGAGTTGCCCAGAGCTTCAGAGTTCATTGAAACCATCATCAGTTTGTACATAGCAAATCTGGTATATTATGTTTCTGTGTAATGTCAAGAATCAAGAGTGCCTTGAAGAGTGGTTGGGGTGTTAGATGAGACATTCAATTTGAAGTTAGTACAATGAGTGTGGTGGCTACTGGTGGTGCAAGCAGGTGTATTCTGCTCCAGCTCAGTGCAGCGTGTGTGTGTGTTGAAGTAAGTGCATTGACATTTTTTAGTGCTTCAGAGATTCTCTGTGGGAGTCAAGTGAAAAATGCTTACCCAAGACGAAACTGTCTAGGAGGTGACTACGGCTGAAGTGTGTGGTGGGGCAAATAACAGGAGTGAAGTTGTCCTGTGGAAATCAGAGTTGGCAGTAACTAATCTTTTCAGGGGTTCTTGGTGTACTTAGCATCTTGGATGGCTGATAAACTCCTGACCTTGGTGAGGACAACTGTGGCAGTAGCTCCTATGGCGAATCTATTTGTGAGGTTACTAGTGTGGGGGGAGAAAACCCCACAGAATGCCAAAAATCTGAGCCTGTGTCCTCACCTGCCAGAGTCCCTGACTGCTTTTGTTTTCTTGTGTAATGTTTAGCAGTCGGCTGGGTGAATAATCCTATTATTTCACCTCCTTTCCATGCAGAAAATTGGGGACTCGTACCGCGGCTATTGTGTGAGCGAGACAGAATTAGAGAGTGTTCTAACACTACACAAGCAGCAGACACAAAGTGTGTGGGGGACACGCCAGTCTCCAAGCCCAGCCAAACCCGCCACACGGTTGATGTGGAAATCTCAGTATGTCCCATATGATGGGATCCCCTTTGTCAATGCAGGTAACTAACTTTTCTTTTAATAACTACTTTCAAAATTTCAATGTCAGTTGCCAACTGGCCATAAAGAAGAATCTTTATGGTGTTCCTTAGTGTTGATGAAGTCAAGGCAGAAACAAAAAAAAAAAAAAAAGAGCAGCTTGAATGACACAGGCTGAAGGAGCTTGTTTCCCTGGAACCCCAGGCTTATGTTTTGTTGTGATTAATTCCTTTTGTTCTTTAGAAATAAATTAGATAAGTACCATTTGGTGTGGGGGTTCTTGTGATGAGATCTTTAGACGCAGGTCCCATCTGCTCTCTCAGGATGTGGAAGTTCTCATAAGGGTAAAAGCTTGTTCGAGTATTCTTGCCTAAAGTGGAGATCCTTTGAAGAGTTTGTTCTACAGGAGCCAATAAACTATTTAAATGGCACATTTAAAAAAAAAAAAACACCCGAAATTAAAAGCAAAACAAGAATCAGCATACCTCAGCAGACAGATCTTATTTTTATTTTTAAAATAAATGTGCAGGCTTCACGGGCTAGTAACTACATACTTAGCTCATGCAGTGCACAAATGTAGTTACTAAGGTTCATTTGGATATGAAATGAATAGGTTTTAATTGTTATACTGATATCATGAATGACTAGAATGTAAGTTATGTGCTTGTTTTCTTTTTTTTTCTGAAAGCAACTGAAAAATGAAATATTAGCACCAGTTTCAAAGCTTCAGCTGTAAACTCTGAGGTGTAAGAAAGCTAACATCAAAGTCAAAACAAGTTATGCTTTTTTTTTTCCTCAAAATTCATGAGACATCTTAAGTTTCCTGTAAGATTTGCCTGATGAATGAGTGGCTCCACAATAAGATATTTAGAGCAAAAACACATGTAGATTTTTTTTTTAGTGTTGTATACCAATAGAGACTCAGCTAATTAAGTTGTAATATATTTTGCTTTGTTCAGATCCCCAAACAAGCATTATGTATGTTTCTAATCTATTGCCTTTCCAATATGTTAAGATGTATTAACATCCTCTATTAAATTCATGAAAATCCTTTACATCTGTAGACCAGAGGCTGTAAATATGATTTACTGAAGTGCAGTTTAAATCCTAGATAACTGAGTTCTAAACTGTGCAGGACAAAAATGTTGGTTTTGTGGAATTTATCCCTTCTGCATAAGTGGAATTAATTTGTAATACCTTCCCTGCTGTGTGTCAGCTGTGGGGAAATATAGAGAAGCTGGGTAGCTCCCTATAGTGTGAAACATGTGCTAGTCATCAAAATCTTGATTATTATTTTTAATAGGAATTCTGGAGAGTTGATACTTTTGTAAAACAAGCGCCCCGTCAAAATGCTTTTAAGAGTCACATTAGTAAGGACTAGTTTAAAGCTGTCTTTTCAATCCTAGAACTTCCATTTTAAGTTTCTTCTTAAAAAAGAGACGAGATCTGTACATTATACTTAATTCTTTTTAATATTTCCTATTTATTTATTTACACTGATTTTTTTAAAAAATATTTTTGTTTTATTTTTTTAAATGTTACACTCTAATAAATCATAGGGTATCTTATGGAAGCACATTATGTTGCTGTTGTGATACTTTGAAGGTTTTGGTTATATCACTTGTGGTATAGGCAGCTCCTTGCCTGCATACTAGAGTATATGAATTACAAATAAAAGAAAATTAAACATGTTGTGGAAAAAATTTGGAAGAAGTTCATTCTTGAGCGTTTTAATGCTATGCCTGTTACAGGTTTTGTTAGGGGTCTGACTGGAAGAAGTCACTTACTTCAAGTTTAGAGCTAAACAATATTTGTTTAAGCCTGTCTGGTTTTGTGTGGATATGCCACACTGAAACATTTTTATTTAGCAGATAAGATAGGTCAGACTTGCAAATAAGAATTTATGGGACAACATGATCTGAAGTATTGATTTGAGACAGGAGGCTGGAAATAGCTGCTGACCTTTGATTTCAGCTGTGGATTTTCTCAGTTATTTTGGGGATTCTGCTTCTCTTATGTTTATTACCAGCATTGTGCTCATTTGGTAACTTGCAAGGCTGCACATCTTGTAATGTATGGGTGTTCACCAGGACAGAATCCAATATTTTGCCTTTATATATTGCAGGAGTGTTGTGAGGTGTAATAAGTTTGGGAAATTCTTTGAAAATGCTCAGTGTTCCTTACATCCTGTGAGAGAAGCATTTACTGTATTTGAGTGCTTGCTAAAATTAAATGTTCTGCATTCTGAAGAGTCTGATGGCAAACAGAAATAACTGTTTGGGAACTCTTATCTTTTCTGTAGTAACTGTGTTACTGTAGTGGCTTCAGTGATTGCATGCATAAACATACTACATTACTTTCTGTTCCCAGGAAGCAGAGCCATTGTAATGGAGTGCCAGTATGGGCCAAGGAGGAAAGGGTTCCAGCCCAAAAAAGCTAGTGAGCAGGAAAGCATCTCTGGCCATCTGTACAAAGCTACTTGTCCAGCAAGGTAAGAATTGTCTATAAAGCTGGAAGAATTCCTCAGCATCCTAAGAAAGCGTTCTTTCTGTGAGCCTTAACGCTTTTGGCATTGGTAGCTGATGCACACTGTAGCTCTTAGCTTTATCTCCTTGATAGCTTGAGGTTGATACTCAGAGTGAAAGTGGAAATGCTGTCCTGTTAAACTGAATAAGGCTGAGGTTTGATAGGTTGCCTGGATGCAAAGTAGCAGTACATCTGGATATGAAATACAAATGGGAATCGTTCTTTACCTGAGCATTATTTAGTTATGGTGGTCACCATTTTTGGTCCCATTTGTTGTTTTTCTTTCAGGCTTTTCATTGCACTTGTATCAGTCAATCATTCTAATTTTGCAGATGTCCTATTTGCTGATGGAGTTACAGTTCTTCCTCTTCACTGGGGACTTTCTCCTTATCCAACACATTTTTTCCCTTGTCCTTGAGCATCCTCCTGGGTGCTTGTTCAGTTTTTACTGAGCTAAGAGTGTGTTTACCCGGACAGCTGCAGCTAGGTATGTATGTGCTCAATTCTGGCTTCAAGCTGGGTGAGCTGCAGCTTGTTTAGCAATGGTGGTGTGCTTTTACTGCACTGAGGGGCAGAGGATTTTTGTTGAGGTGTAAAATCACTCTGGCTGAGTGGCTTCCAAACTGGAACTAAAATGTGTATGTGTATGTCTGCATCCATCTGCATCTGCCTCTCTTTGTGTCCTTAATGATTCTACAGTTCTCTTAGAAGCTCTTCACCCCCTGCAACACTCTACTTGAACTTTTTCTATACTAATATCTGATACAAAGTAGGTGGGATTTTTACTTCCCCCCCTGAGGGCAAAGTGTACTGAAGGACAATTATTTTTTTTCTATTCCTTGGAAGGATCTATATTAAAAAGGTTCAAAAGTTTCCGGAATACAGAGTTCCTACTGACCCTAAAATTGACAAAAAAATCATAAGAATGGAGCAGGAGAAAGCATTCAACATGCTGAAGAAGAACTTAATAGATGCTGGTGGTGTCCTCAGGTGAAACTTCCACTTTTTTCTCTATCTTGACAAATACAGCAAAAATAGCAATAATTTGTCTTGTTTTATTTTTTACTTATCGCTTTATTAGGGCTCTTGTTTAATATCAATAGTGAAAAATCCCAGTGTCAATACGACTTCTGTGGCTCTTGGAATATTTAGTTTGGTAAAAGTGTTAAGCACCAAGCTGTGGAACTTCAGAAGATGTTTTCATGCAGGGAATACATAGAAATAGTTGTTGTATTTGGGAGGTTGAGCTGGTTTATTTTGCATTGAAAGATGTGAGGGCCCTGAGCTCTGAAAGGCATTATCTTCCACCTCAGGGGCTCTGAAAACTTAAGTCACTCTAACTAGGTTGTTTGTGATTGTCAAACTGTTCCCCAGGAGACTTATTTTTTTGCCTTTGCTTGAGAATTGCATGTAGAAACTCTTTCCTTCTTGCTAGGTGGTATGTACAGTTACCCACTCAGCAAGCCCACCAGTATCATGAAATGGAAGCTTCCTGCCTCCCTTCTTCACCGTCCCATTTTTCTGTGTCTTCTCCTGAGGAGGAGGAGGAAGTTGTTAGAGACGAGAACTGTACTCTGCCTTCCCGACTTCATCCTCAAGTGGCAGACAAGATCCGAGAACTGGTGTCTCAGGGAATAGAGCAGGTCTATGCTGTGAGGAAGCAACTAAGGTACAGAACTGTCTGGCACTTTCTCAGTCTGCAGTGCTGTATCTACTTCTGCATTTGATTAATTTAGTTTGGAACTAAATGGCAGTGCTCATGCATTACTGAACGTATTTCCCCTATGTCATGAGAATCTGTTTATCCCATCTTTTGTCTTCTTTCCATTTTGTTATAGGTAGCCACTAAGAGCTGCTGTCTTCTTTAAAGTTAGTTGAATAAATGGGGATTTTTAACTCCGAACTCTGTAGCAGATGCTCAAAGACCTGGGTCAGAAAATGATATCGCTCCTTTTTGTCATTGCAATACGGGGGGGGAAAGGTAGCCGTGTCTATAACAGGGAAATAGCATACTACATTTTAAATATGCATATTTGAATGTCTTTTAACACATGACAGAAAGTATGTGGAAAGAGAATTATTCAAGCCTGATGAAGTGCCAGAAAGACATAATCTGTCCTTCTTCCCCACTGTGAATGACATCAAGAACCATATTCATGAAGTGCAGAAATCCCTGAGGAATGGCGAGATGGTGTATAATTCAGAAAGTATCCCAGCAACGGTATGTTGGCCTCTGTGTTTCTTGTTGATTTTTTGGAGTTGGAATCTGGAAATCTTAGTCTTAATTTTTACTGCTTAGCTGTGTTTCGTCCAAAATTTATATGATTTCCAGCAGCCATGTTTTCAGTGGAATCTCTGGATAAGCAAGATTGGATTAAATGTGAATAAAACATTCTGACCTTATTCAGTATTTATCTCATTAGCATTTGATTTGACTGACAAACTACACAATACTAGCACTTCATGATGACTGCATGAACTGAAACCCATGTGGTGTAGAAAAGTTGGCACACACCAGAAAGTTTTATTCATGGCTTGTCATTATCTGTATTTTGGAGAATTTACTACTTTTTACTAGTTTTACATATCTGAAAAATGGGGATGAAGTATGTCTCAGGTGCAGCCTAAATTAGCGCTTGCAAAACATTTTGAATGTGTAAATATTAATAAATGCACTTTGTAGCAAGTGAAGTAAGCATGAAGTAGATACTTCAGAATGCTCAGTAATTCTTAAGTGTTGTTCCTTTAATTTTCTTCCACCTATTGAGTAATAAGGGGTGCACAGTGATCCTAATTTTCCTAATTATAAGGCTGACTGCTAAGGAGTTGCTGTTCTAAAATCAGCTTTGACAAACTGTGCGGTTAAATCATACTGTCATCAGTCTTTTCCCTCTCCCTACACTGCTCTTGGACCAGTTGAGTGGGTGATACTTGTTATCTAGCCAAATGGTTTGACTGTTTTCTATTTTAAAGTCTTTGAACTGTCATGAGCAGACATTGGCCTTCCTGGTATAGTGCATGGTTTTGGTATTTTTTGTTTTTAAACCAAGAGCTCCCAAAATGCATAGTTATAGGAAAATAAGAAAGTGTAGTTTTACTTGCACCCTTTCTGAGAACTGAGATCTCTTTCCTTTCAGCTGCAGTGGACCACAGACAGTGGGAATGTTCTCACAGAAACAGTGACTGTTACGTTTGCGTCACCACCTTCAGATGGTAGGACTGCGTTAATAACTTTGCTGTCTCCAAATGTGATGTGTTTTATTATCTGTCACAGAAGTTCACTTTCTTTCCAGAGACAACTCTGTCATGTTCCATCACTCAGCTGTGCTTAAGAAGGGTTATTTTGGCGTGTGAGTTTTGTCATGCTTCTTTTTTAACTATTTGACTGGAAAGATGTGTGTGGAAAGATGCGTGTAGTTGTGATGGGCTTGGCAGAAATAGGAAAATTATAAATTTAGCTTTCATTTAGCAACATCAAGCAACTGAAGATTTTAATGGGATGGTTATTGTTGTGGTTTGGGCTGGACTGGCTACTGAAATGAACAACGGATGCTCTCTCTCTCCAACTAGAGAAAGAACATTTTGCCTTGGATGAAGGTGCTAGTAACACTTGTGTAGACAGAATTAAATTACGACTGGACAGATACTGTGTCAAGGTACAGACTATCCAGGAGCCAACTAGGTACTTGTGCTCTGTGCTTCACACATGCTTAAACGTCTTGCTAAAGAAGACTTGCATACATATTGGGATTTCCTGCTTCTCAAAAAGTCATTAGTTTGACTTCCACTGCTAGGATCAGGCCCTGAAGAACAAACACTGTATTTCTGATATTATGTCAGAATTTGAGAGTATTCTTATCCATTTTTCTTAATTCTTACAAAAGCAAATATGCTTTTTCAGTTCTGAATGTGGTGTAACGTCTTTATGTGAGAAGCCGAAGTAGCATCTCTTCCCAGCTATTGCTGAGCCACCTGATGAAGTATTAAGCTTCCTCCCGTTCTGCTGCAAAGCCAAAGTGTAGATTTCTGTAGAAACTTGGGTTTATGTGTTCTTGGTTGAAGATCTATTTTTTTCAAAGATACTAGTTAACACAATTTTTCCTTTGTTGCAAGTGGGTTCCTGCTACTATTACTTTGACTTCAAAACATGTACTAAAACAAAATACAGGGGGTTATAATTAGATCTACTTGCTACCCACATAGTTAGAATTACACATAGGCTGAAACGCTCCGCTGGATCATGGTGGCTGATAATAAATCAAAAATTATATTATTCTGCACTTTTCCCCAGGTTTCAAGGATATTTTGTCCAGTGTGACACCAAAAGAACTTTCCTGCATGTTTGTGGATGCTTTCCCCATCCCTTCTTTAATAGGTTTGATATGAAACTTACCAGAAAAGTTGTTGGCTTTGGAATATGGTTGCAGCAAGGTGGAAGAGCCTAGTTGTTTGCATACATTAAGACAATGCTGCAGACTTCTTAGATGCTTTAATCCCAGTGGCACTTACAGCTTGTTTCCTCATGTAATTGGAACATGGTGGTGGGTACTTTTTGTTCCAGACAACTGATAGAGAACTATACAGAGACCAAAGAGTCACTGTCACAGTTGTCATGGTTAAAGATTTACTTGTATCAACAGTTATCCTCCACTGTGGTTCTTGCCTGAAGAAGTCCTGTTTGGGTTTCTTTCGTCTCTGGCCCCTGTCAC
>JAOTQQ010000079.1:29531470-29562717 GCA_026546715.1 Gallinago undulata
ATCAACAGTTATCCTCCACTGTGGTTCTTGCCTGAAGAAGTCCTGTTTGGGTTTCTTTCGTCTCTGGCCCCTGTCACTCCTTGATCTACTTCTTATCTTTGTTGTAGCAGGAAAAAATCCCCCAGGAGGTTTGGCTTGCTATGTGATTTCTCCAAAATGACTTCATGAACCTGATTTATATGGACCTGTGCATTTACAGTTAATAATAAGGCCAGCATTGGGCTTTTTTTAACTCTTATTTTAGCTGTTGCTGCAATGGATCAATTTGAACTGAAAGCATCATGTGTGCTTAGGGTAAGAATTTTAGTGTTGACAGCTGTCAGAGGACAAGAGGTAAATTTTTAGGCTGTTTGAATAGCATGTCTCTTTTTTAAGGAAGTCTTGTTTTTCAGAAGGAAAAAAAAAAAGGAATTTGCACTATGAGCAGACTTACTGTGCTTAAGTTTGCATGTCTATGTTAATATGTCCATTACTGTGCTTTTAGGGAGATACACAGAATAGTTGTGCCTTCAGCAGCTGTGATAGAGCTCAGAATGGATGACTTTTGGTACGAACTGTCTGAATGCTGGAAAAGGTTCAGAAAGAACAATTCTTCCTTTCTTTGTCTTTCACAGATAATTTTCTAAGGCACAGTAGCCTACCAAACATGTAAACATCCATCTAGTGACATACTGAGTATTAAAGGAAGGTAGAGAATCGGATTTGGTTAGTTTTCTGCACATGCACACCAATTTAGTGAATATGAGTGGATATTCTAATTCCAGCATAACTTGTTTCCACTTAAAAATGTGGTTCTGGATTTGTGCGCATAGCAAGCACATCTTTGTTATTTGTATTACAAGTCTAAGCATAAAAAGAAACCTGACTGAAAAAATCAGCTCTCTCAGTAATGTAGATGAAGTGGTAGCAAGGAAGAACAGCACTGACTTGTCAAACTACTGTTTGTATACATATTTTTTTTCATTTCAAGTTGTGCTGAATGAGGAGAAATTTACATTTAAGAAATGAAACAATAACAGAACTAAAAATGCAGTTGTTTTTTTTTCTTGTTGTGCAGAACTCCCTATTTCCAAGTGGTACAGCTTCTCTGTTCTCTCCTAGGTGTAAGAATCACTGTAACTATTAAACTTAAGTGCATTCCCTTTTATATTCTCTATGAAGTATAATCACAAGTGAGATAAAGTACTCATATTTTTAATTATTTTTTTTAACTTGTGGCATTCATGCTGAATGCCCATGCAGTGTAAGGTGTGGATAGATTAGGAGCTTTGTTGCTAGGTATTTTGGTGTAGAATACAACTTAAGGGAAGAACTACCATCTCTTCCTACATGTGAATATTCACCTAAACATACAGGATTTCTGTATGGTATTAAAAAGAGCCTAAATATTTGAAGGAGTTGTGTTCGGGTCTGCAAATCAGTATGTATGTTGAAAAATATATCTCCACTCACTTAGATTGCTGGAAACTTTTGTATGGTTTCCTGCTAGAAAGCTATTTGTGATTGACCATTCTCAATTTTTTTTTTCCATTCACCAGGCTAATCTGCATGCACAGGGCAACCTTTTCTTTTACAGTTAAAGCAGTGAAACTGCAAAATAACAGGCTAAGCAATATCTACTTGTCTGGATTAATTTTATCCAAAATGTTCTGATTGGCTCAAACAGGAAATGGAATGATCCCATGGGAAGTTTTCTTGCAGAAATTGCTACAAGTTGATATAAATTTTTACAAGTCTGCAGGAAATGAAGTCTGTTATTCTTGCATTAAATAAGGATTTTGAGGGTGTGATGTAATCTGTAGGCTGAAAGTCCTCCAGATAAATGGACTTCTGTGTGATATTTCATAGAAGTTATCCTAATTCCACGAAGAAGTTTGGGAGTGATGAGACTTAGAGGATTTCCTGTATAGATTTTTATTTTGGGAGACAACACTTTAATTTGATGCCTGTCTGTTATTGAGCCCTTGCTGAGGTGCATGTATTGTCAAGTGATTTGATTGCTGCTTTGATAGAATTTTTTCAGCTTTTATGTTATAACTAGAAATTGAAAGCACAGCATAGGTTGTGATTACTTTGCTCTCCAAAATGGATTTACTGGTGTTTCTTTTTTAACTCTGAACAGGCCTATACAATCTTCCTACAGTATTGTCTTTGTCTCATACCCAGCCTTTTTTCTTTAGCATCCAAGTTCTTCTGCAAAGACAACAACATATATGTATATACATGTCTTTTGTATGTCTATATTGAGATTGAAAGTATTTGTTAAATTTGCAGGGGAGGCTTTTAAATGGGAAGATGAAATTTGTCGTAACTGTCTGCTTTGTCTGTGGCACTGTAGGGAGCTCAGCAGGGGAGTCAGTTGTCACCAAAGCCGAATCCAACCAGAGTGGGGAGTCCTTGCTACCAGAAACAGCACAGCTGTTGTCTTCACTCTCTTCACTTCAGCCCAAGATATTTGCACAACTTCAGGTACAGTCAAGTCATTTACAGAATGTCAGATGTTCTGTGCTGGGAATGCTGAAGGCGAGCTGAGAACAGCAGATTCCCTCCCAGCTAATGATCCCAAACACTGGCTAGGTAACGCAGACTAGCTGTCAACTCTTACTTTAGCCTCTCTTGCGTGTCACATTTAGCATATAGGTGTGGTGCAGGGGATCCTGCTACTATCTTTTGACACTTTGAAGTTAGGGTATCTTGTGAAGGCGAAAACCAAGAAGTTGAAGGTAACCGGCTTCTTCCTCAAACCAAGCACCTATTTGTTTTCCAAGTGGTCCAGTAATTTAATAATGAAAATGTTGCAAAACTGAGGGGAGATAAGTCAGTACTATTTAATTCATTTATATCCTCCTCCAGCCTCTTAAGGAAAATATATTAAAGTCTTAAAACTGTTCTCAGCTCAGATCTGTAAATTTCCAGGTTGAAAGGCTGAAGAGTGGCGATGAGAATGCTGTGCTAAAAGAGTTCATCTCCCTTCAAAGCTGACTCTCTTAGCCTTCTTACCTAACTAATTATTTGAAAAGCTGCCTTCATACTTCCTGAACCTCAATGAAACATATGATCCCTTTCCTAGAAGTACAGTCTGCAGTAAGGTGCTTTTCTAACAGTTTCCCTCTCTTTCTGAAGACAGCCTGAGTCCACCTCACTCTATACTGTTTCAAGCAGTATGCTACGTTTTAGTGCATCCTCTTGTGGGAATGGGCAGTATTGAGAAATGATTTGAAAATGAGTATCAATCCAGAATTAGACTTTTTTGGCCATTAAGTAGTCTTCTAAATACTGCTGGATACCATTGTCCTAATAATTTTTGATACAACTTTAGCCTAGTGTTTCTGGGATTGACAGTTCAAAAGAGATGATATATAGGAAGTCAGAAGCTATCCAGTTTCCATCATTGCAAAACACATGCCATTAAATGCAAATTCCTCCTGCTGCAAATACTGGTATGTTAGTACTTGTGCCTTCTCTTTCACAGGGATTACAGCTGCAGTCAACTTTTACCTCCACAAATGGATCAACAGCCCTGATAACTGTAAATAACCATTCCCCTCCCAGCCCTGCGAGTCTCCTGGATTCCATAGGGAGTGCAATAACCAACCATTCTCTAGCACTCAGTCAGGGACACAGTCTGCAAGCAGGTGCTGGCCTAACACAGCATAGTGCTGCTGCCTCTGCTTTTGGGACTCCGCCTGGCTCTGATCAGAGTCTGGTCGCCATGGGCCAGTTGGTAGCAGTTGGAGGGGTAGATGACTCCAGAAGCCTAGAAGGAGTCCATCAGATTCTCTTGGGAGATGTGCAGGCTATTCCAGTACGGATTGTGGACAGCCATCCAGCACTTAGTAAGTTGCAGTCTTCCCAATAATATGTAAATATAGAAAATACAGTGGATTTTGTTCTGTGTGTCTTGAAGAAAAGAGAGAAATTTGTTAATAATGGGGAGCTCCAGCATAGGCTTCTTTCAGCTGATCCTAATTAGCTTATTGGTTTTTCTGTGAAAACATGCAGACTGTAAAAAACCAAATCAAAACAAGCTCCCCCAACTTAGTTTTTGTTGTAAAAAGATGACTTCTGAGTTAAACTACTCATCACTGTCTAAATGCCAACTTATTTGATGAAAACAACATTTTTGCCAAACATACTAATATTTAGCTAAAATTATGATCTTCAAAATAATGTTTTAAAACAAAAAATAAGAATATAAAACAACCGTTATTGAATCTATTTAGGACTCTTCGGAAAGAAATGTGGGAATTTTTATGACTTTTTTTCTTTGTACCATCCCAGCAGATTTCTGATATTTTTTTAATAATCTTCTACTAGGATCATGCAGTCATCAATATACTTTAGCAGTGGTCAGTTGGAGTTGTATGTAATTGCTTGGAATTTCCAACTTCTGTTTGAAAATACTTTTTAAAAAAATACGCAGTAAACACCATAAATAACTTTATCAAAATAGAAGGCTCCTTAAAACCATTGTTATCAAATACAGATAGTCTTTGAGTTCTCAACCATGGCACCTGATTGAGAATGAAAGCTTGTATTCCGAAAGAATGCTTTCTAATTTTTGGTGAAGAAAACCTATTGGATATGGAGCCTGTGTAAATCAGTGCAACATATCCTTTTGGCTTTCCAGAGAGTCTGAAATGTTACCTGTGCAATACTTTATTACTTCTATATTATCTTCTCTTGGCATCCATGACTTCTAAAAAGATGACTCTTGAGTAGTTTTGCAGGAACGTCCAGGTAAAGATGTGCTAGACCATAACCTACACCTTCGTAATGCCATAGCGATAATTATCTCCTGATGACCTAATGCAGGTCAGCAAAATGTAACTTGTACTAAATTCTATAATATTTTGAAAATGGAATTTAAGACTACACAAAGAAATAAAAAGAAAATAAAGGGTACCTCCGGAAGTATACTGGAATTGATACATGTTCAAGTAGTATTGGTATATTTTACTGTGGCAGTATTGAAAAGTTAAATTTAAGGGGTTTTCTGCCTGCTGTACTCAAATGCTTGTGTAACTGATTGTTTTCCCTTTTGTAATTGAATTTGACTTATCTCCTGAGAAATGCTACTTTCATTCAGGGTAAAAGAATTTCAGAGAGGTTATCAAATGCACCTCCTCCATTCAGTTGTTTAACCCATTTTTTCAATCTAGATGTTGATGCCTCTTAAAAAGTTGTTGTAAGTAGTAAGTGTTCTAAGTGAATTTTTAAAGAAATACTATTTTACACAAAAGAAAAGAGAAATGTAGTCAAATGTAAAATTCTGTAATTGCAAGGACTAAATTCACTGTTCCTTTGGGATCTCCTTTTCTTTTTCTGCTCAAGGTCTCAGTCTACCATCACCAGCCTGAATTTGAATATTGTGAGAATATTGTGGAGGAGTTACCTCTAAAATGCACAGATACTTTTTCTTTTTTTCGGAGGCAAGTTCTATATCTGGAAGGGAGGACAAAAATAATCTAGACTGAAGAGACAATGTTAGAGAGCTTATTGGGAGGAAACACCATATACTTGAACATAGCAGTTTAGTCAATGTGTATTTCAAGGTATTTTTTATTTCTCTCTGTGTGTGCATATGCTTATTGCACATGCGTGCTTGGTTAAAAGTATCCTGTATGTTCTGGATTTTTTTTTGTCCAAGTGCCAACTTAAGAATAAGCTGTTTCCTGCTGAAAATGTATGTGCAGTCATTGAGAAGTGGCCAGTCAAGGCTGAAGTGCAAGTCATTCTCTAAATCAACGTGGTTTAGAGATTTTTTTATTTTTTTTTTTTCAAGAATAGCATCTCCATTTCTCCTTTTCCCTGGAAAATAAAAAAAATAAATAAAATGGTAGCTTTATTTTTCCATGGGAAAGAGGAAGGACATTTCATGACAGTAGTTTTATATTTCCAAACGTAGTGGTTTTTTAAAAAATATTTTAAATATTCTTACTCAAGAGGGCCCTTACTGCAGTAAATTCATGTCAACTTGCAATGTCTTATAGCATAGTAGATAACAACTGACTGTCAAACTAAATGGCAGTTAACTTCACAAATGCCTTACCTACTAGCTTTAGTTCCTGAAGTATTTTTCTTCTAAACGCATACAGTTATTGCAGCGAAGCTTTATCAGCAGAGTGTGAACTTCAATGATTGATTTATTGTTTTGTTTTTAAGCTGAAGAAAATACAGAGGGTGTTATCTGTGTGAGCCAAGTTAAACAAGAGCCAAGAGAAAAAGCATTGTCTATGGAGCCAGATAAAATCAGAAACTGCCACAGTTCCTCACCGATTTAAATCTGTGAAGCCTGGAAAGATTTTCCAAATCGGCGAACTCTAAATGTCTTGGAAGGAAAGGCAGGTGCTCTCAAAGTAATGCCACTCTTCTGAAGTCGTATTGTGATATTCAGACTAGGCATATTTTATGCTAGTTCTGACAGACAGCTGTTTTGATATGAGTGATGTGGCTCACTGCCAATTCAAGGTCATTCAGTTGCCCTGTGGAACACCACATCTCTCTACCATTTCAAGTTTTGAGTAATTTTGGATGCTATCCAAATGGCCCATTTTGGTTGACACTTCTGAAGGTCTTCCGCAATTTAATTCCTTAGCTTTAGAATATGGATCACAGTGCTGGGTTAGCTTTTCTTCTTGAGACCCTCGACTGTTACAGCACTACAGAGACCACAGTATCTGCCAGCTCCAAGGCCACAGAATCCAAAAGCAAAGCATATGAATACAGCGGTGTTTTTGTGACTAAATGAAGGTCCAAGATGCTAAATTTCAAAGTGATGAAGGACATGGATACTTAAGAAAATGCAACTTTGACCTGATCGTAATGTTAATGGTGTGAAGACCAAGGAGAGGAGAAAGGTGAGGTTGCCAAGTGAACGTAAGGTTGTATGATGAAGAAAAGTTTGAATTGTAACAGGGAATGTTTTCAACTTTGACATCTTTAAGCTTATGTTCTGGCTTTATAACAAGGTTCACTGCTGCATGCAGCCTTTCCAGTGGTACTGTATTAGCAATTGGTCATAATAACTAAAAGCAGGAGTCTTGTCTCATGGGAAATGAGAGATGCTGCCATTTCAGCTTATCTATCTTTTGCTTTATGCACTTATGCTATCAGCTCAGATAAATATGATTTAACCTGCTGCTGTTTGTGATGTAGGGCCTGCGGATACATTACGAGCAAAGAGACGCCCAAGAAAACAGAATCATAGAATCACAGAATCACCTAGGTTGGAAGGGACCTTCTAAGATCATCTAGTCCAACCAATTAAAAAAAAAAAAACAAAAACCCACCACATCCACACCACACAAAACACCACCCAACCCAACACTAATCCATATCCCCCGAGCACCATGTCAACTTGTCTCTTGAATACCTCCAGGGATGGTGCCTCAACCACCTCCCTGGGCAGCCCATTCCAATGTCTGATAATCCTTTCAGTAAAGAAGTATTTCAGTAAAGAAGTATTTCCTAATATCTAACCTGAACCTCTCCTGGCATAACTTGAAGCCGTTGTCCCTTGTCCTATCATCTGTAACTTGTGAGAAGAGACCGACCCCCGCCTCTCTACAGCCTCCTTTCAGGTAGTTGCAGAGAGCGATAAGGTCTCCCCTCAGTCTCCTCTTCCCCAGACTGAAAAACCCCAGCTCCCTCAGCCTCTCCTCATAAGGCTTGTGCTCCAGACCCCTCACCAGCTTTGTTGCCCTTCTCTGGACCTGCTCCAGCACCTCAATGTCTTTCTTGTGGTAGGGGGCCCAAAACTGGACACAGTACTCAAATCCAAGCAATATGTGCAAGTGTGCTATCACAATAACATTCAGAAAATGAACTCATCTCTTGGTGGTGGCAAACTCTGATACTAAGTGGTCAGCATTACTTAAAATAGTTACCAGGAATCTTTAAAAAACTGAATGTGATAAAAGATATGAAAATCTTTTAACAATATTTAAGCCAAAGTTATCAGTGACTAACGCTGAGTTGCGTGATCTGTGACAGACAGGTTTCTTTAAGAAAAAAAACACCTACAAATAATTTGGAATCCCTTGAAAGCAGTAAATGAAATCAAACTGATGCTGATGTAGATATCAAGTTAAACAATGACATTGTTTGCTTTAAATGTTGAATTCTTAGAGCAGCATTTGGAGTATTTTGTATACAGCAATATCTGCAGTTCTATTATTAGTTGTTATTAAGTGTTTGAGAACTTGCTCATAATATTAGATATTTTTTCTGCATGCTGTACGAGAATGCAATCTGAGGACTTTCTCTTTTTCAGACTTAAAAAGAAAAAAAACATAGGAAAAAACCCTCCCAACACCAAAAAGCAAAACAAACACACCCCCCACCCCACCCCACCCCCCCAAAAAAAAAAAACTGGAAAAAAGATTGCTTCATTTATGTAGAGGGGAAGTGTTAGGAATATTTATATGAACATTAAAATTAACACTTTAAAATATTTAAATTTGTTAACATACAATGAAGATATTCACAAACATCTAAATAAAAGATCAGTTTTCCATTTTCTTTTGAATATTTAAAGCCAAAACTTTCAGAAGTCTCACATTGAACTTGTGTTCCTAATCACAGAATCACAGAATTGCCGAGGTTGAAAGGAACCTTTAAGATCATCTAGTCCAAGCATAATAAAAAAAAAAAAAAACCACACAAAAAACCAAAACACCAACAATAAACCATCTAATACCTTTAATACTTTTATATGCAGCATCTTTTAGGTAGGTGCGATAACTTAGTCTTACTTGAAAGTATATTAGCTTCTTTGAGGTTAACTAATACTGTTAATGCTGTTCGTTTAAAGGTAATGTTTGCTTAAATTAGAATTTTCTAACAGGGTCATGCTCTTATTAAGTAAGAGTCAGTATTTTATCATGCAAATGCATAGAGAATCTCCAGTTCTTTGGAGTCTCTCATACTTAGGTTTTACACTGACTTGTTTTGTGTTACGGCTTACTCATTTCTGGGTAGGTAAAAATCCCACAAGGTTCACCCTTTTGAGGTTTTGTTGTTGTTGTTGTTAATTGTTAAATGGATGTTCTCTGCTGCAATCAGTTCTGGAGTACACAGGCAGCAGTCACCTTTTCTTTGCCAATTCAGTAACTGTATACCAGAATGGGTGCCTCCTTCCACTCTGCTGTATTCAGTGATTCCATCACCTTTGGTTTTTCTTAGAGTTTAAACTAAGGCATTCCAAAGTATGTCATCTTTTTCAACATTATTAATTTTTAGAGTTGTTCTTCATTTTTGAGAATAGCTGTAACTTAGTCTTTTAAGAATAAGCAAAGATTACTAGCGAGAGGTTATTTCAGTTTTAGTTCTCTTCAAAGCAGACAATACGTTTGTGATTGGAGTAAAAGAGAAGTTACATTTCCACCAGTTTTTGCTTAGTTCCCTCATTAACAGATCTGTTCTTTAACAGTCACTGTTCCCACCATGAGCTACAGTCTCGTCCTGTGCTGAACATTATTTCTGACGGTACTTCTATTTTTGATTTAATGCTCGCAACTGGAGGAAATACTCTTTTAGTCCATCTTGAATTGCAGGCTGTGAAATGAGTTCTATAGTCGACCCTGAAAACAATAGAACAAAAAGTTGGGAGAAATTTAAAGAACCAGTAAATATTTCGTTGTTTTTAAAAGCTGGGGATGAGAGTTGCAATTCTGTCCATTGAAAAAATTTATTTTAAATGCTCCTTCAGACAATACTCACACTTCTGTTTTCAGGTTCCTTTTTTTTCGCAGAATTTCAGCTCTTTGTCTTCCAAATGCGTATTCCAGTCTATTACTGTGCTGTGTTTTAATTTAGTGTAACCTTTCCTCTTTAAAGAGTATGTTTACATTTGTTCTGTGTATGTTGCTGATGAGGAAACACAAACTCATCATCTATATCCAGTCTCTGTATTCAGCTTAACATCTTAGTTCACTAATTTCCACCTAAATTGTGCAAAAAAGGCTCTTGTATGTATATGAAAATATCACAAGCAATACCACTTTCAATGCACTTAAATTTGCTTGCATAGAATCTTCAAGGCTAATTTTTCAGAGAAAGCTACCGTGCAAAGTATTTGGTTTTTATTTTGTGTTGGAATTGGAGATATTTTTCTGCTGTTTACTTTGTTTTCTTGTGGTTATGTTCAATCATTTATTTTGCAAGCTAAAAATCCTGAGCTTCCACACAGTACTGTAAATGAACAAATTACTCTCCAATTTATCCTCATTGTTGGTTACCCATAACAGTGTTTGCTTGGCTTGACAAGAAGGGCTGTGCTTATGTACGTGCATGCAAAAATAATTTTTTGTTAAAACATAGAGAAGATATAAAAGGGCACACATCCAAAGCTCTCATTCAAGGCTGGCAACCTCTTGGATGGAAACCAGTAGCAGTAATGAATCCTTTACGTACTGTTCAAAAATCCAGGTTTGGTCATGTGGTATGAAGATTGTTGCAGTTTGTACAAAATTTAAGAGACAAATGTCTGTATATGTATGTATATATATTTATATAGTAACTTAATGTATAATATTACTATTCAAATGTAAACTAATTTTTCTTTTAAAGTAATGGTCTATGTTGTGGTTATGGGGGCTCACGGAGAGAAATACAAAAGCTACTCAAGGGCAGTGGTTTCTGGGGATGAAGGAGAACAAGTAGGACAGCTCCAGGAACACCAGGAGGAAGAAGGTTCTGAAGGTGTGTGAAAGGCAAGGGTCCTGCAAGGAGGGTTGGAGGGGGATGTGCTGGGGGAAAGTCCTGGACCTTGGAAATGGATTGTGAGCCCACTGCAAAGGCCTTGTACAGCTTCTGAAACTATGTCAGTAGTGCATAGGGCGAGTTCGTGGTAGGAATTTTAAAGTATGAAATAAAAGGAAAGTCTGTCCTGACCTCAAAACCAACAGAGCTGCTGAGTTTTGGTGAATACCAGAGGAAGCTAAATTATGTCCCATAGTCTGAGACACCCGTTCAATTCTTCTAATAAGGAACTCCCCTTAGACCTTCAACCCAGGAGGGTTGAAGGGTAGACTCCTTTCCTTTACGTGTTACAAAGGAAAATATACCTTTTTTTCACAACTGAATTAACTTGCTGCTCTCTTTGTCCCTATGACTGCAGCTCTGTCTACCTCAAGCACACTCAGCATCTACCCAAGTCTCTCTTCCTTCGCACTTACTAGGACTTCCACTCAAGTTCCAGGCTTTCAGGCCCTCCAGTTCTCAATGTTTCACTGTTACGCTGTTGAAGCAGCTGGTGAGTTCACTGCATAACAAAACACTGATGAGATGTGCTCCTGTCAGTTTTAATTCCTGTCTCCCCATGATCATAAGTCTGTATGTTCCTTTTAAGTTCATTTTTTTTCCATGCTTGTTTTGGGGCTTATCATACTTACCTGGATGAATATTAGGTACCTACATTTCACAGGACATTTGTTACATTCACAGCAGCTGAAAGAGTTGAGAAAACCAGGAGAAAAGATAATTTATACCAGCTGTTAGGGCTTGAGTTCCTGATTCTGGCTGTGAAAGTAGGTGGTGGTGAATCGTCTGTCTGTTGGCAAACTTTCAATTTGCTCCCTTAAAGTTTATTCAAACAGGTGTATTCTCAAAAGGTTAGGCAGGAAGAATCTGTTCTGTTAGGGATAGAAAGTGTGATGTAGCTGAGGATGATGCTGTGAGAAGTTACTACGCGTCGTGGATCTCTGCTGAGAAAATTCTCCTTGATCTGCCGTTCTCTTCTGAACAAAGCGTTTGTAGAAATAAACTTCAGAGCCTGTCCCATCAGTAATAATCATCTTGTCCCAGCAACAGTGCACCTCATTAATGAATGAAAAAGGCATTGTGTAAAATGGGCTGTGTTGATTTTTTTAGGTCAGAAGCTATGCAGCAGGTCTATCCAACAAGCATCAACTAAGGTATGATTTGGGAGGAGAAGGGGAAGGCAAAAATCTTCTCACATGACGGGAGTGTATGTGCATTTGTTTGGGGTTTTTTTCCAATGTAAACTGTTATGCATTAGTATCTCATCTCTTTCTAACACAAGTGACAAATGATGTGGTTATTTTCTGAAGCAATTTGATGTGTTTTCTGGAGACTTTTCAAAGGAGTGATCATAAACAGTACTGGTGTATCATAGAATATATTATGGGGTGTTTGTCATCTAGGGCCTCATCCCACTATAGTACAGAAAAGATTTTAAAATCGTGGAATGCTTTTTGAGGACAAATACTGAGTGTCTTTGTCCTAAAGAGTTTTCCCTGAACAGAAAACTAGGAGCATTGGGTGCTGTGAGAGTAACTCTCATAAGTAATCTGTTAGCCTGTGCCAAAGGCATGCATAGGATAACCACTTTATGGAAAAAGTTACCTTTGGATGCTTAATAGTTTTAAGTGATATATGCATTAGGAATTGTTTGAATTGTATGTATTTGGAAAAAAAAAAAGAGGGGCGAAGAAAATGGAGATATGAATATAGTTGTTTATGTTAGTTCTTTAGTACAGGTATAATTACACTTAACTGTGGTTAAATGATGCAGATATTTTAGGACACGCATAATCAGATCTTTTAATGTGGATAATGGGAATTCATGTTTTTACTGCCATCCTTAGCTCTTTGCAGTGCAGCTCAGTTGGTTGTTTGGCATGTACTGGGCATCTGCTAATGACAGTCTGCCTGTTTAAACAAGAGCGTGCTGTTCTAAGCAAATTAAATTTCTTGCTCTTCCTGATCTTTTTTCTAATAGGGATTGATAAGGCTCATAGGAGGATGGAAATCTGTTTGTATTAGTGATTTCATAAGAGTTAATTTCTGGATCCTCGCTATGAAGGAACTAGAGAGCAAAAACTTACATACTATTGGATCAGCCATTTGGCCATTTTTCTAATGTACTTGGATTTCTACAGCAGGACAGTGTCAATACAGCATAAGCTACCACTAAAATATTGTTAAAATTTTAGCTCTATCTTCTGTTAAAACTATCTTAAATGTTGATAGTTCAGTGGCTCCAAGAAAGATCAGATACAAAGACTGTTCCTACAGAGAGGAAGTATCTAGATACTATTTAAAATCTAATTAGATATGGCAATCAAATGGCATGAGAGCCATAAACAGAGAAGTGCATGTTGGCAGATCAGTGGAAGAGGGAGGAGTTCAGACCCAGTGTGCTCAGTTCCAGACTAACGTTCTCTGTCTAGTCCTGAATGTACTACCTCTTGAGAAACAGTGATGACTTGTCTTTGTGTTCTGACATAGCTGGTCTTCCTGCCCGTTCAAGAAGCTATACAAGCCTGCAAACAACATGGAGATCATGAAGAAAGTTTGTAAGATCTTATGGGAGGACCTACAGGAATGGAACAGAGAAGAGTAAAGGTTGATGACTTCTACAAAGCCCACATTCTTTGGTGGGAAAAGAGGATTTTTTTTAAAATTTTTTTTTTCCTAATAGAGGACAACAGTAAATCTTTCTTTTCTGAAGTATTAGAATTACTGTCTCCCTGATCTGCTTGACTAGATGCCTAGTGTTTGAACAGATCTCAATGTTTTTATGAGTATATGCCAAAATGTTAGAGAATACTTATCCATGCATTGCTTTCTTTGCATGTCATACTGAAACTGTAGGCCACTGGTGCCTCCCCATCTTTATATTGTCTGTGTACGTTTTCTTAAAGTAAATGAAAGCTTGTTTTATAAAGAAATAGTCGAGAACTTTTGTCTGAAGTCCTTTCAGATGCATGTTTTTACAGAGTAAGCTTTAACTTAAAGTGGATAATTTTGTATCTAGGATAATGTTCATAGATGAGGAAATGCTAGTGAATACTTCTAACCCTGTGATTACCTAAAAACAAACAAAGCCTTTCCCATTTTTTTTCTTTTTATCCAGAACAAGAAGCATTCCAAACTGTCCTTCAAAACCACCATGTTCAGTGCCTCAAAGGTTTGGCACTTTTATTCCTGTTTATAGGTGATCTTCCATCTATACTGCAAGTCACTCTGTTCAGGGTCTTCCACAAAAAAAGAAGAGCAATTATAGAACCAAACTTGTGCAGATGGGGTAGAGTGGGATGGGAAACAGGAGTGACATGAGAATCCTTACTTACCGCCTCTCCCATCACACAAGGGTACTTTCTTTTTGGTTGCATAATCTGACCTGGTCAGTTGACAACATATAAATAACAATATCTGAAAACCACAGTTTTTCTAAACATCTGTGTCACATAAGTCTGGATGTGACAAATTTACTTTGTGCTTGGAATTTGTATTGGTTTAGTGAAAACAATGGTGTCATAAACGGGCAAGTTTCAAGAACTGACACAACGTTCAACGTTGAATTTGGTCTTAATCTGAGCTTTAATTGAGTGAGGGAGAAATTCTGAGTCTGTACCCCTGTGTTCTGCAGTATTTGTTGAACAGAAGAAAAGCCTTCAGTTTCTTCCAGCTCCCAAGAGCTGCATTTGTGTTTCTATCTGATACAGAGCTGCTTTTATTCATCTCCTTGAGCATGGCTCATGGAATTCTGCTTTCCAGCTTAAGGGAAGATAGAGGTCTCCTTGTATGAAAACTTGATGATCAGTGTACACAGTCCAAGTGAGTTGGGAGCACCTAGAACAGTCACCCTCAAGCATGCCGTGATTTAAGCTGTGTTTGGAATGGGAGCTGGTAGAAGGAATAAGCAACTGAAGAATGTAATAGTAAAATTAGGCATTCTTGCTCTTCACATAGTACCCTTGTCACACAGTACCTTTTCTTACACATCTTGAGAGAACCACTGGTCAGCAGTGGGAGGAAAACAAATCTCAGTTTTTCTTCCCCTTTCCCCCCAAACCTACAGTTTAACAGTGGTTTTGATTATAAGCCACAAATTTGGCCTAAAAAAAAAATAATCTATCCTAGATCTGGGTGTACAGTGTTTAATTCCTAAAGGACTGCTAAAAATTCAGTTGTCAGGCCACTGTTCTTTTAGACATAAATACAACTTTTTTCTCACGGATGTTTCTCTTAAAGCTAAAATTAAATGGGAGAATTAGAAATTAGATACTTCAGTTTTCTGAAGAGTGCAGGTGTTTCCTCTTTGGCTTCTACTTATAGCTTTTCATTCACTATGCGTTGGATGTTTTCTCAGGATCACTTACCTCTGAGAGTACTCCAGATAACCAGCAAGAAACCAGAATTGAGAACAGAAGAGGAAGTGAAGTTTGTAAAAAGCTGCTTGGAGGAGATAGAAAGCTCTCAAAGTTACAGCTCAAGATTGCAGTTTCTTCTGGCTGAAGTGGTTCACTTTAAATGGTAAATGTTTTTTAATATACAACTCTTTTTGTTGTTGACTTTGGTGCTGTTTATGCTCTGAGCTCACATCTAATAAAAGCTAGAATGGTAATCATGTATATTTGCTTTTATCTTCATTGCACTAGTTATCTTCTGAATGCAAACTGGTGTAACAGCATGTTCTTCATAGCTGTTGACAAAGCTGTTACCACATCTGAGGTGTGTTGTACATGGAAGGAGATGGAGAAAGTGGGAGCCTTCTTACTTCTACTGAGAACAGATGATCTTTGCAAAGAGAGCTTTGCCAGTTTTAAATCAGTGTCTTCACAATAGTTTGGTGGGTGCATGGGTTTTTCATGTCAGGTTCTAGTGCATGTCTAACTTTGAACATAATACAAGCCATAAAATTACCCGTATTGTTTTTTTGGTTTGTTTTTTTTTTTTTGTCTCCTACCACTGTACTCAGCACTTTTGGGGAGCAGGAGGATTGTTCTAACACGTTCTCATCTACCGCTTGTCTGCCTTTTTCCTATTTCTCCCATTGCCCTTTTCTCCCATCCAGAGGAACACAGAAACAAAAATATCTGTAGAAAACTTCTCTGGCATCAATTTTCTGTGCTTGCAGATGAATTCCCACTCTGCCAGCACAACTGCAAAACCATGCTGATGAGAGCAGCATCTTGTACTACGTGTACCAACAAATTATCAGCACAAATAACTGACCTCCTCCTTATATTGTTCTGAATCCAGATCAGTCTGTGAGTCTGGACCATGGTGCACCCCATAGGTGACTCTTTTTGTACAATTTGAAGGGGAGTACAGGACGAGGTCAAGGAGTTCTTGATCTCCAGCTTCTAGGTTATGGTTCTGTATTCGGTGGTGGTGCCCAGTTATGCAGGACACAGCTGGTTGTGGCCAGCTCTGTGATAGACCTGCTACAAGACACAGCTGAGCTCATCGGTAAAGCTGGTGGTACCTCTTGGAAAGCATACTTAAGAAAAGGCAAGAGGAGTGAAGAAGAAAGTGAGAGAAACATTCCCTGAATGCCAAGGTCAAAGAGGGAGGAATTGCTTCCAGTGCTGGAGCTGGAGCAGGTATGTCCCTACAGGCCACGGAGGACACCATGCTGGAGCAGATGGAGATTTCCTGAAGGAACTGCAGTCCATGGAAAGGAGCCATGGAGGAGCAGGCTTATGCTGAAGGACTGCAGCCTGTGGAGAAGACCCATGGTGGATAAGTGTGAGGAAGATGGAGCTGTAGAAAGGAGCTGTTACAGACTGACTGCAACTCCCACTCCCCTTTGCCCTGCACTGCATTGGGGGAGGTAGAGGAATTGGGGTGAAGGTGTGAAGTTGAGGCTGGGGAATGAGGAGAAAGTGACATTTTAATTTGTATATTCTCAGTATTTTAATGTATTTTAATTGGCAATAAATTAAATTAGTTTTCCTCACATCGAATCAAGTACTTGAAATTTATATCTAGACTCAAATTACAGTGGAAAATACTGTTTTCTCTATGATCGCTGCAAGCCATTACTGCCTTTAATTTTTTTAAGTAGGACACCTAATGGATCAAATTTTACTTTTTAAGAAGTCGCTCCTGGTTGAGACAGTAGTTGCATTTTTGGATGCATTCTGTTTTGGCCTTTCAAGTTTTGCTTATTAACCTTTTCACTACAGTCAGTTTTAGCTGCAGAGTCAACTCAGGGACAGGTCTAATGCATTTCATTTCTGCTGGAGCCATATTTTTACGGATATGAGCATGGGAGCATCCATTCTGGTGGAAGGATGCTGCAACAGTAGATCTTGCTTTGGTAGTGTTGTTCTTACAGATGTTAAGGATATAGCATCTTCACGTGCTTCAGAAAGGGACAAAGTTTGGGGTGAGTGGCATCTTTGGCAAAAGTACTATTAATCTTGGGAAAAGAAATAAGCAGAGTTTGGGAATGAGATTTATATTCCTGTGCTTTCCAGAGATTATTTTCCTGAATGAGAAGGGAACTTCCTTAAAAGGTAAGTTTTGTATGTGAGTTCTTACACAACGTACCACAAATATCTGACACTGGCCATCCAGGATGTCTAGACAAGATGCTCGGTGACATTACTCACTTAATGGTTTCTAGTAGGGGCACTGTGTAATACAAAATCAGTGAATAGCTTCCTAGCATTAGCTAAATTAATCTTTAATTTCTTCCCCTCTCACCACGTCTCTCTATGAAAGGAAGATTCTCTGTTAGAAGGAATATGGTGACTTGTTAGTTGTCTGTGTGGAGGACACAAAGCTATTTGTGGTGACTAAAGATGACTACTTTGATAATAAATTAGATGAGCTTCAGGAAGGATTGCACGATCATTATAACTTCATCAAGTAATTTCTTCCAATGATATCCCTCACTTTGGATTATTGTCTTACTCTTTAATTACTGTATAATCTATTCCATAAGCTTTAATGATTATGTCAAGGCCATAGAAGAAATGCATATAACAATTCTCTTTTTTCTTGAAGTTCTATGAAGGGGAAAGAATTCCCCATTTTGCAACTCTCAGGGACAGCCATGCTTGCTTAGCTACCAGCTGCTGTGGAAGAATACATGAGTATCCATGTTCCCTAGCTACCAAAAGATCTTGAATCAGGCAAAGTGAATTTGGCATCTAAAAAGTCAGGCAAATTATTCTGAAGCCAAATTTAGCATATTCAGGAGCTGCGGCCTAGGGTTTATCAGTTGTAGTTTTTTGAAGATCAGTGTTTTCATACTGAAACATCGTTTTATTCAGCCTGTTCAATCTATGAAAAAACGTCTCCATTCCTTTTATTTCAGATTTATGGACTTCTTTGCAAAATTAGCTGAGAGATCACTAGGGAGATTAGCTAATAACTGCAAAATGGAAAAGTTTCACTGTGGACAGGTGGTAACAAAAGGTCCGTAAAGTCAGCCAGCATAATTATCATTAGTAAGGTAAGATTTTTCAGCATTAACTGCAGGTTTGGTGGTATGCTGACAGTCGTTCTGATCTTGCAAACAAAAATAGCGATTATGAGCCATTGCAGAAAGAACTGGAAAATAAAGCACTTTGTAAAAGACCGGTCTGTGGTGGTTTTGGTTTCTGTTGGCTTTGTCATGCTTTTACTTAGTGTTCAGCTCCTTTGCATACCCCATGTAGGATCTGTTTCATCCAAACTCTTATCTTAACTTCTTGGAGGAAGTTAACTATTAACACAGAGCTTAATACAAATACACAAGTTCTTCATAGCAGGATATGTGGTATTTCATATATTTTCTAACAGAAATAGTTTAAGTGTTTGAATATTATTGGTAATTATCAGAAGACATTTGAGAGAAACTTCTGATGCTCTATATTCACTGTTTTATCTGTATTTTGATTTTGGAATTGATGAATTCCCATTTCTTTGAGAGCAGTTATTAGCAATGAAACGACTATTTTCAAATGAGCTATAGGTTCCAGCAGAAATGGCTTCAGGTAGGGAAACTGGAACCGTATTTAATTTTGAGTGGTCAGAATTTCTGAAGAGTTGAGGCACTGGGAGCTACCTCTGCACTCACAGAAATATTACCTTTTTGGCATAATGTTATAAAGATCAACAAGGCTTTCAGAGAGGTTTGACTGGCATCATGCACAAATACAGTATGCTGTGAGGCAGCAATGCTTCCTTTTTTGTTATAAGATGCCTAAAATACTTTGTGTCTGTTATTTTGTGTCTTGCTGCTGATATACCACCAGGATGATACAGAGAAGAGTCCACACTAAATGTTTTGTTTAAACTCAGAGGCAACAGCTGGCATATTTTAATTTTTTCCATGGGATACTTGAGATATTTGAAGGATTAAAAAACTGGAGTGTCTTTTGTTTTCTCTATACCATTGTCAGGTGACAAAAGATGTTAAGTTTATTTGGAGGGTTTTTTAGGATCCAGGATCAGGTAGTGCTGCTAATATTACACATTGTTACTACTGCCATTTGGGTTTTGTTTTGTGTTTTTTTTTTTCCAGATTTGCAGTTCCCATAACTTAATTTCTTCATAGTTGAATGTTTTGTCCATACATTCCAGTGGTCATGCTGCCTCTGGGATGTGAAGTATTGTAGCTTTGTTTACTAATTTAGTCAGAAAATATTTGTATACCCTTGCTTAGATGATTTACAGAAAGGTTAGTACAGTTGGTTGTCTAGATAAAAACTAGTTTTCCAGAATTTATTTTAAGGAATTATTTTAAGGCTGCTGAAAAGGCAACGCTGGCTTAAGATGGTGAGTCTTGACATGTTGAGGAATCACAGGGGAACAATTTTTTGATGTTGTTATTGTTGAATTGTAGCATTCACTATTCAACTTATTTTGCACAGGTCAACAAGTGTTTATCATCTTTGCCCACAGAATAATAAGTGAACTTGCATTATTGGCTACTTGACCAGCACTTACTTGGATTCCTTTTTGCTTTTTTATAATGGATCGTTTAACTTTTGGCTACATGAGAAATGAAATTTCCCAACCAAATATTTTGGCGGTTGTCTTGGTGATAATGAGCTGTGTCAGACATCTCTAGAAGAGAAGCAGTGGAAAATATTGAAGGCAACCTAACAAAGTCTGTACCACAAAGAAAATATGCACCAAAAGTAACTCTTGCTTTTGAAAAGCCCATAGAACATGTTCTTAAATCCTGGAGCATGATTCAAGCTGGCAATGTGGAGCTGGGTACACTATCACAAATTTCCAAAACCATCTCAGCAACATTCACACAAGTTTGTTCCCCTGTTCACCCTGAGCAAGGAAAGGAGCTTCTAGCTAAACTGCATACTGAATTAAAGTTAATTTGTAGTGTTATTTTAACGTATCCCAGTTCAAATGAGTCGCTTGAGAAAGCGGTTTAAAAGCACTGATGCAGTCAAAAATTGAAACTCCATTTTTAGAAGTAAAAGTTGGAAAAATAAATCTGAGTTCAAATTTTTAGTTCACCCTGCTTTGCATTAGAAGAGAGACAGAGGGGAAATAATATTTTCTTGACTATTGCTACTTTCTTATGCCTGTTATCCATCCAGGATTGCTGCTGTGAACTTGGGCGTGAATACTGTTTTTTTTCCAGCAGTAATGTATTTTTCATTATGAGGAGGAAATGTGTCTGTGTCCTCAATGATTTTTACCTGTGTTTTCTTTTGTGAAATACACCTTTCAGATGAAATATTGAGAGTCTTTTTAAGATTCCAAGATACTTTCATGTTTGTATATCCATTGAATACAACTAGGAGTAAAACTGAATAAAACTCTTGTCCCTCTTTCAGTTCAGGTGATAAGTTTTATGTTGTAATTACAATGGTATTTAAAGTATGGTGATTGGTTACAGCTGTAATAAATGCTGTAATCTTTATACAATTTACGCTTTTGTGTATTTGGGAGATCGATAGTATTGAAACGTGGTAATTGGAACCATAGCACTGTGTTCTGAATATTGCCAGGGTAAGCTGATTAAAGTTTTTGGTGAAACATGAAATAGGCCATAGGCATTTCTGGCAAGGTCTTGATTGGTCTCAAGGGTTATTTTTGTAGCGTTGAACTTAAAGGTAAGTAGCCAAACTATAAATACGTGCTCTTCCACGACATGAAATCTCTTGAGAAATTTTGAGACCTACTTACACTTGCAAGTTTACTTTGCACAGTTTATGCTAGAGAAAATGTCTGTCTGGTACCTTAGTGATGTTCCAGAAGCAAAATGATCCTCTAAAAAGTGATCATATGAAAAGGAAAATAGCTTGGAAGAGATGATTAGTGGAGATTTCCCTGGAATACATATCTGTGTAAACTACTTGTGGAGAAGTCTTATGCATGAAGAATACAGGGCTGGAATTTTCCAGTGCTCAGATGGGAATCTGTTCATGGTCTTAGCTGAGATTGGATCACTTGACCTGTGAAGGCCCCCTCCAGTGTAAATGTATCTGTTCAGTCAGTCTGTGTTAGCAAGAGCTTATAGACGATCATCTGCATGTGTATAGAATGCACTGGCAAGGTGGACCCAGTAACTGTTCCTTCTGATAATTCCACATCTTTATCTTCCCATTAATGCAAAATTCATTTATTGCAGAGTATAAATTGCAAGGAGTGTGCTGTATTGTGCAAGATACCTTGATGCAGGCTTTAGGGATTTCCATTTTATTTGACCCAATTCTGTGCTTGGGCAATTAGCACACTTCTAACATGCTGCTGTTTGAGGAGAAAAAACGTATCCTGAGGGATGTCTATTTAAATGTACCCAGACAGATGCTGAAGTCTCTTACCTAGTATCTTGAAAGAAAAATGAGGTGATGAACTTTAAGTGTCTGGAATGTATAAATTGATATGAGATTCAGCAAGAAGTTGGGGACCTAATTATCCACAAATGCTAGGCATTTGTAATGTAGGTGCTTAAAGCAGCAAAAGCACTAAACTAATCTGACCTGTTTTCATCTGTTGTGAATTTAGCTTCTGCTGTAATAGGTGGATTTGACAATTTTCATTCTACAATACTTCTCCTTTGACAGAAGAATATTCTATTAATTTGTCAATAGATGCTTAGCATGTCTAGATATAGGCCAGGTTATTGCTTCAGATATAAGCCAAACTGGTAATGGTCTAGTGATTTGTTTACCCCTGTGATGACAGAACCTAGTTCTAGGTTGATGCCCCGTAGTAATAATGCCCGAGACCAAAACCTAGCATTAACTGATACATCCTTCTTGAAAGTTTCACTTCTAAAGACAACTTCCTGAATTGCTTTACGGTATGCTAATAGGAAATGTGAGGAAGTTTTTTCTCGCTGCATTCATTCTCAGGATGATAAAGGTACATGCAACAGTGTGTGTACTACAAAGAAGACAAATTAATAGTTCCTCTGTTCCTTGTGGAAAAGGGACTTTCAATAAAAAAATTAAAACAATGATTTAAAGTGGAGGAAAAGAGGTCATTATTTCCAAATACGTTGTTAATCTTCAGAGGATGTGTCCACATAGTATTGAGGCCAAACATTATTTAGAATGATAATTTAGAATATCTGTAGTTAAGTTACTGGTTTTATGTTGAAGCTACCTAAACCTTTAGTGTAGAAAGTACAAGCTAACCATGAACTGATAAAGATACAGGATATTCTTTGGGGATCTAGGGAGGGCAACATCCCTTGCACTTCATGCTAAAATAATCCTGTACTGGCAACTTTCAGTGACAGTTTATTTGACTAAATGGGCTAGCAGTCTGATTCATTTGTGCCAGAAAGGAGTGTTAACACTGACTTAAAGCACTGGGACAAAATGTACCATTGTTTTAGTTTTTTTTTTTTAATTTTCTGTCTGTATCTATATTTACTTGACTTGGTGTTTTAATATATTGTATGAGGAAAGCAGTCAGTGTTTTGATTTTGGATGGTGGCTTCTCATTGCTAATTGACATCTTGAAGTTCTAATCCTCATTTATGATATTATCACTTTTACAGGGACAAGCACTGTCAGACAGGATTAGAGAATTAGCACAGTGAGGCATCCAAAACGATTTCTGCTGTCTTTTATTTGATTTTTGTTTGTTTTGAGTGGCAGTAAATAAGTGACCTAATAATAATTATAGAGTCTTTAAGACCCCACTCTTTCCTTGGAAGGTATGTGCTGAAATTTTTTTGTCATTTACAGGGTCAAGCAGTAGAGACAGACTGAAGGTGCTGCTGTTTGGAAAACAACAGCTACAGAGCTATTGAGTGTTGTCAGGGGATGCAACCATCATCCCTATATGCAGCAAGTAAGAGAATAAGGAAGGAAATAGAAGATGGATGTGAGTCCTGTTTTTCTTCTGTCTGTCCCCATATTAGATCAAAAGACTTCTAGAAGAATTAGTGAGCAATGCTGCAAGAGAAAGCAGAGGTGGGAGCTCGATGATGGCAGCTGGTCCTTTAACTCCTCCAGCTATTTCCCTATAATTTGGAGTGAGAAGGCAGTTTCCCAGACCTGTTTTAGGCTGTTTGGAAGGGATTGTATTTTATCCCAGACTATCCATTCTCTAGTTTGGAGAGGGGAGAGAGAGCCTCTTAGGCCAACAAGTTAGACTGTTGGACAAGTGCTCTCTGCTCAGACAACATTAGTAGTGGTTCTTCTAAATGTTTTTTGTTTTTTTTTTTTGCAGCAGGTTGTTCTGTATGCATCCAGAGACAGCACATTTAGGAAGCAGATCTACTTCTGGAGGCTACAAAAACCCTAAAATTTGTGTGTGTATATATTGCCTCACAGAACACATACATACATACACATATAATTCTTCTATCAGATTCAGTCATTTGTTGATAGTAACTTGCTATAAACAACTGTTGGCATGAAGCCATTTTCAGTCATCCTATAAAAAGCAAATAGCTCCTTTTCATGTGACAGCTTAATGAGACAAAAACCTTAGAAACTGTTTATAGTAGATACAGCTGTTTTACAGAGACAGTCATTTAAAGATACGTATTTCCTGAAGTGTTAGCTAACTTACGTGTTGAAAGAACTTTCAGCATGGCTGTTACCTTGTATTGCTGCTTCTGTGCCGAGCAGTCAGGCATTGAAATCTACATTGTAAATAAGTCACGTACTCAGCAATTTGATTTTATTTTTTTTTTACCTTTGAGTAGAGAATATAGAATCCAAGCTGGTTTCAATCTGACATGCCTTATAGAATAAATAGAGGTTTTGTTCTAGTTAATTATTTAAATTTAAGAAATGTTAATAAAATCAGTAGCAGCTGTGGTCAGTGACAGTCTTATTTTTACTTCAGTGAACATAAAGTCAGACCCAGGAAAGGGTGTGAACGGTATTTGAATCATTAGTGACTCTGCTACTTTCTCCAGCAAACACCAGAAAGACCTTTTCACCTTGTATCAGCTGGTATCCACGCATTGTATGTTTGCCTCATAATTCTTAAGGTGCCAGTACTTAGCTATGTGCACGCAACTAATTTCAATGATTTTATTTATTTATCAGAAATGAAGAAGAGGGGTGGAATTTCCTCATATTACTGATATTTCCTTACAACATTTTCTCTCAGTTCCTTTAAGATGGCAAAGGTACCAAGTGCATTAATTCTTTTTGATACTAGAGGGAGCTCACGGCTTGAGCAGCCAGAGTGAAATGTGCTATCTTGGACAATTCTTGAAGAAACACAGATGGGAAGTAAAGTGGCATTGATGACTATAATGCACCTTTTTCCATCACTGGTAAAGCTAGAAGGGCTGAATTTATCTGCTTAGGAAATTACACATGGCTTTCAGAGACATTCAGATAATTAAATGCTGGAGCTGCAATTTCTTCTATATCTGAGCACCTCTCTGCTGTGGCTGGATCTATCTTCACAACTTCCTCTGAGGAAATAAGCCCTCTCATATCTCTGTTAATACATGGGGGACTGTAACACAGGGAGCACTCATGGTAGTGCAGCGTTCAGACTGTACCTGCCATGGCGACTTCAGTCAGGCATCAGTCCTGTGCATAGGCAGGAAAGCACTACATAAATGTTCTTTAGAAGTCCTGGTGTGCTGCATTCCTGTGCTCAGCCAGTTCCTTAAGGCACAAATGCAGACCTGTCACAACACTCTCTTGCCCAACCTAGCGAGGCTTCCATTGGGATAGGCTGCTGGGTGGACAAAGCTAAGAGATATGCTGCTTAAGCTTCTCTGGGCCGTGCCCTCTGCCCATCGCTGGCTCAGCCACTGACAGTAGTGAGGCTGGAGAGAGGCCACAGGGCTGAGCTGTGAGTGCAGCTCCTTGTCTTGGGGAAGGCAGGAGCTGACAGCAGGCATCTCATGTACATTCTCCTGAGATGCCATTCAGCAAACAACTCTTTGGTGGATTTGAGGCAGTGAAAGGCAAATACATCTTGGACTTCTTGTTAAGGTCTTCTCTGAGACAACGAGGGTTGTGTCAAGCTGGTGGACCGAAGGCATCCCAGAAGCGTCTGAAGAAGGCTGTTTCTCACTGACTGGAGGTGAGGAACAGCTCATCAAGTGTCCACAGAGCACACTAGCCAGAACGGAAGATTGGGAAAGGAAGCTGTCAGGATTTCTACCTTGGAATAGCCCTACTATGGGAAGGAAGCGTAGAAAGAGCATAAGCAGCATTGCTGTGTGCAGGACTGGATGATCAGAAAAGAGACTACATGCACATGTGAACAGGTGTATGCAACCACACTGTGTGTATATATGTATATGTGCACAAAGAAGTACTCCAAGGGGAATTTTCCAAAGCACTCAGGAGGAGACTTGAAAGCACAAGATAACATCCTGAGACATGTTTGCTGACTCTTTTTCCACCTCCTTTCTTTTCTGCAAGGTAACAGGGCAGTTGTGAGCAGATTAGTCACCAGAAGCTGGGGTCTTTGGAGGCTGAAACGCAACCACGCTTGAAATGGGCTAGCTTAAATATCGAGGTTAAGATAAGGTTGCATAATCAGAGCAAATTTAATTTACATTACAGCCATTTAATCACTCAGAGTTCTCAACATGTGGCCTTCTAATTGTAGGGAGCACTACCTCTATCCTGTTTAATTATATTTCAACAAATCCATATTCCTTTAGAAGTAGCTCAGCTGTCACTGTGATACTCGGTGAAGTTACTGAAAGTGTCAGGGCAAGAGTAAGTGGACAATCGTGTTCCTTCAATGCCTGAGGCAAAGCAAAATTAACTGCTCTGCTGAGCTTTGGCATCCAGGGCGCTGTGTTTGTGCAAGGGGCAGATCTGCCCGGGAGAGGGCAGGGATGCACAGACACACACTCTGGCAAGGGGTGCAGGTGGCTTGTATAAACACAGACTTTTAATAGCCATCTCCTGCACATACAGCTGAACTGTTCTTCTACGTTAGTTTATTCTACATGTGAAGTGTTTAGTGCTAGATAAACAAGTGCAATACCACTGGATGGAAGTGTGAGGCTTCGTTGGCCCTTTCCAGTTCACGGGTGAGAAGTGTTCAGTGTCATGATGTGGCTATTCCACATCAGGAAGGAGAGATCAGTGCCCTTCTGAGGGGCTTTTGGGTGCTGTCACACTGGCATCAACGTAATTGGGAGCCTTCAGCCTGTTCTTCACTGTAATAGCCATGGTGGTACATAGTATATCAGATAGGAAGGACCACACAGAGAAGTGGATACTAAATATGACACACATTAATCGCTCAAATGCAAGTCACAGAAGGGGGATTTCAGAGGAATGTTGCAGCCAGAAAAATGCTCTTCTGCTGGAAGAGATGCTGTTCAAGAAGCCATGCAAAGGGGCTCATGCAAAGGGCTGAAGATGGGAAGGCATTGCAACATGTTAACTTCAGAGATACCGGGGCTTAAGTACTATGCTTTTCCCAACATTAGGTGCTGATGATTACTATGATTAGTAGCTCAGTCTAGTTTGTGGAATTGAAGATTCCACCCAAGATATACCTGGGTGCCGAGGGCTGAAGTTTTTCTCCTATCTTGTAACAAAATTGCATAAAGCTAGAATGCTTGGGCTTTACTCTTAAGGGATGCAGGAAGTACCAAAAGATGCTGTTACTTGCTCTCTTATAGGTGACACTGTAGAGAATCCTCTGGCCAAGGCAGCCATGTTCCTTTATCACATAAGCATTTCATCTCCATGAACACCAATGGCATCATTTTTATTTATCTGGATTCCATGCAAATTGTCAGCTTTTTTTTTTCCTTCTTTCTATTTGTGCTGTAACTATAGAAGTTGAAATGAAAAAGGCTGAGATTATTATAGCCTATATTATTCAGGATTTACAAAATGGCCAATCATGTTCTTGGATGTACTCAACTGAACATAAGTACAATGATGGATATATGGAGTAAATGATGGAGTAAAGAGGATTTTAGCTCTTGGGACAGTATTTGTGTAGGAGTTGCAAGTTATGGGGAAAGTATACCTGTGGGTAACATTTATGCCCTTGCTCCTCATACTGTAGAGAAAAAGCCTTGAGGCTGCTCTAACTTGTATCGAAAGCTGCATCTGAAGGGCTAAAACAGCAGCCAGAGATCTCAGGAATGCAGCAGCAATGCAATCTTGCATCTTTCCCCCCTATGCTACTTGCTAATTAAATTGGCACTAAGATGAACAATCACTGTAGAGGAGTGCAGAAGCAGACAGTTCTCTTCTGAGGAGAAAACAAGTTTCTAGCAGCAACAGCTCATAATAGCGAGTTGTTAGAGACCTTTTTTTAAAGTAGAGCTAGCAGATTACATTTGTGAAAGCTCTGATATTTCAGACAACTTCCAGATGGGATCAGTTTCAGATCTCTCTAACCAAACCTTTCTAGGGGAGTTGGGGCTGGAAGTCATTGCTGTATAATATCTGTTCACTGATCTCACTCCAGCTTCAGTGTTTTCTTCCTGCAGTGTTTGCTGCCCAGCAAGGAGCTCACACAGGCTGTATCTACACTGCACAAAAGCTGTGCCTTGTGAGAGATCCCTGAATCAACTGGAGGCTCCACACAGTTGTGCTACCATGCAGAGGGACTGGCCTAGGCTGTGGGTGCAGGATGATGGCCATTAGCAGCATGCCACGGGTAGGTGACTTCAGTCCTGCAGAGCAGGGGTGTCAGTAATATTCCCAGTCCCAAAGCTGGCAGGATTGGCACTAGTTAGGGGATCTCTGTGCTGAGCTGCCTCTCAAACTGTCGATATTGCTCTTGTCTGCTGTATTAAAGGCTTCACAAGGAGAGTGAGCAGTGTCCTGGGACCAGAATCAGGTCAACGCCTGTGACTGAGAAGCTATAGAAACCATGGACTGCACCAAAACAGGCCACAAAATGCTAAGAGACCGGGAGAAGGAAAATGAGAAAGATGGGCCTGGAGCAAAGGCAGGTAGGGAGAGTCTGTAGACAGGGAGAGCAGAGCAAAGACATGTCAGGAAATGACAATACTGAACATTCAGCTGCATCTCTTAAGTCTGCCTATACCCCCATAACATGGGGAGGCTAAACAGAGTGCCCCCGTGATCCCAGTCCTTGCATTGTTGGATACAAAAGCTGCATCAGACTGGTCAGGAGGCGAGTTCATGAACAATTTAATTTCTCAGTCCCTATCAGTGTAGAGTTTAAATGTTCTCAAATGCACCTGCACAGCAGCATTCCCCTTTCTGAACAGGGAGATGGAGATGTAGAGACAAGCAGCCTGCCTAAACTCGTACAGGAAGTCCATGGCATGCTCAAGGAGTAAAGGCAGAGTCACCACCCTCATCTGGCATTCCTGCCTTTATATCTTTCCAAATAGGGCTGCGTGGATAATCGCTGCTGCCCTCCCTGTTCTTTTGGGGCCTTGGTCTACTTGGCTGCTAAAGCGGGTGAGTTGTTCTCCCCTGTACCGCTCTGGGCAGGGGAATGGCCAGCAGGAATGAAGAGCAGAGGGCAGGTGCAGCAGTGCCAGCTGAGGGCATTAGAAGGAAAAGTTTTTGCTAAGCTGGCAAAGCAATACCTGTTTTGTAGAGAAAGAAGAATTGAAAGGATACGAAGACAAAGCAAGGAAGTTACATAGAACTAAACAGGAATGTGCTCGCAAAGATTAATTGCTGCTTCCTGTCCCACAGTTCAATATGTCTTCTGCTTGCAGGAGTTTGCAAACATACACAAATTATTTTCTGGAAAGGCATTTTTGCTCCTCGTTACTCCTGTTCATTCTCCCTTGGGTTTCAAGGCACAGGGGCAATTGATAAAATGGCTCTAATCTACTTTAATGAGCTCAAACACAGTTCAGGGCACAATCCAAAACTGCACAGCCAATGCAGACCTTTGTTTAAGTGGGATTCAGATCAGATCTCAGTTAGATAGTGTAATTAAAGTGTGACAGGCTAACAACAAGTAGAGCAACCTGGAAGGAATCCACTTACATTCATTGTCTGGTTGTCTCAAATGCTAGCAGAATTAATACAAAAAAAGAGGGGAAAACTGGGGAGAAAATTTCCCAGTAGTAGACTATAGGTGTTCAGAGCTTGACAAGGCCCAATGTAGTCATTCCCTGTGCCCTGCAGAAACCATACCAGAAGGAGAATAAATTGGACTTGTCTGCAAAATGATGACTCTCAGACTGAAGCTTTTGTTTCAAAACTTTAACCATGTTCCCATCTCTTTCATATTAGATGCCTCACCTTCAACTGTACTATTCTCGCTGAAGGTCCAGGAAATGGACCCACCAGCCTCTCATTGCCCATCCTATCTCTGTCACTGCTGTGACAGCTCCCCCTCCTTTTACCACAGGACCATCTCATTTCAGCCTGCCATGCATAAGCTGCTCACTGAGTTTTTCTTCATGCAGGGTCTCAAAACTCCCATTTCTCATGACAAATCTCTTTGTCTGCCTTGGGCATCCCTCCTTTCCCAAGCTGCAGTTGCTTTTTCTGTGGTAAGAAAAGTTATAAGCCAACTTCATTGGGGTTTTGGGGGTTGTTTGTGGCGTTGTTGTTTTTTTACCTCTCCATTCACATCCCTTTGCAATGAGATCTCAATTATTCCTTGAGTCGCTATTTTGTTTTTGATCAAATATCATCTTTGTTTGCAACAAAACTGACTGTATTATCTACTAGTGGCAAAGAAGGATGACATTTAATGACACTTATAAAGTAAAACCCACCCACAACAATTGAAGGCCAAGTAATGATGTGCTCCTAGTAACCCATTGGTTTATATATGTATTTTAGCTCCATCATTTAGATTGCTAAATCCAGAACTATATATGTTTTATGATTATTATTCTGAAAATGAAAAGAAACTGTGATTAACATGAAGAATAGAGTGCTGAAAACAGGACTGATTTTCTGTTTCAGGAATGTGATCCTCCAGACATTTCAAAAGAGGGAGAAGGAATATCACTGATCTTAGAACACTTTAGTAAGACTCTGGAGAAAGAACTGTATCTACTTCCTAGCTCTTCCGTGGCAAAAATGACCTCAGGTATTGTTATTTAATTTCCCTGTAACTTAGCTCTCTATGTGTAAAGGGTGATGGCTCTTTCTTGACTTGCAAAGTTGTTCTGAGGTGTTTTGATCCTATAGAGATGAGTCAGAGGAGCACCTATGAAAAATTTCTTTCGTTACAAGCAATGCAGTTACCAGTGAAATAGTGAAAGGAAAAGGCCAAAATCATGAAAATGTCTAAATGACCAAGCCATCAGGAAACAAGGGGGAAATCCTGTGTGGGGTCTTTTACTTCAAACCAGAGTCTTGTGGTTTAAGCAATGAGGAGTTCCCACATATCTTTTTTCTGCTTGTGATAAACCTTTAGCCCCGGAACATTTGCCCAAGTGGAGAGGGCTGGGTGTCTGTACAGATAAATTTGTCATTCTATACCTCAGCTGAATAAGCCCATTTCTCATAACAAAAGAGGCACTGACATTGCGTGGCCCTCAAGCACAGTTCCTGAGAACGCTGACATGCACACATAGAGGTACAAAGAAGGCTCTGCTTTGTCTTTGCCATCCATGGGCCGGTTGTACAGTGCAACCACCCATTAGGGGTGCATCACTGGAAAGTGAGATAAAATAGCATGATGTCCAGGGCTTGGCTTCAGTAAAAGACCTGCACAAACTTGGGGGAATTGTTTCCTTTTATTGTTCTTTGGCTAAAAATGGACCTAGCAGGTCTCAACCTTGTACGCACAACACCTAGTTGAAAAAGGCTTACAGGTCACTGTTTGAATGCTGTCTTTTTCAAAGACCTCCTGACACTTCTCATCCACGTTTCACTGTTTAAATAACTAGTGTGTATCTGATGCTCTAATATAGCAAACTGCCTCAGAAGTTGACCCCTTACAACTGGTGTTTGGAGATAGGGACAGTCTGGGAGCCCTCAGAAGAATTTTAGCCGCATGCTCCTGAGAGTGGCTCTGAAGGATCTCAGAATGAAGTCCCTGTAATTCTAAGGGAGATAGTGAGGGACTTGCTCTAAAACCTCGACATAAACAAGTCTATGGGCCCAGATGGGATTCACCCGAGGGTTCTGAGGGAGCTGGCAGAGGTGCTT
>JAOTQQ010000079.1:29562817-29587434 GCA_026546715.1 Gallinago undulata
GTTTTTTTTTTTTAATTGGTTGGACTAGATGATCTTAAAAGGTCCCTTCCAACCTAGGTGATTCTGTGATTCTGTAATGGAGGTTCATGCCAGCTTTTGCCTCGGTTCATCTCTCCATCACCAGAGAAGCACCTGTAGATAGAAGGTAGGAGCCATTGGGCTGTGCTAGATCCCAGCCTGCCTTCTCCAGCGGTGCGGGGAGGGGAGGCTGCTCCGGTCCTGCCTTCCCAGCAGCATCTCCCGGTCACAGCTGCTGGATAACAGACAGCAGCCCCAGGTTTTGCTGCGAGAACTTAATCTGCACTGTCGTCCCTCATTACTGCCACTCAGTGCCGTCGTGTCCGACCACAAAGGGTCACAAGATGACATGAGAGAGGTCGGGCGGGGGGTGTATAAAAGGGCCTGGCAAGCACCGGGGAATATGGAAAGGCTAAAAAGAGAACAGCTACCCAAACGATGCTCCCAGCGGCTCGGTGGGGATCGGGCTGAAAGCGGCTGGGTTCACACTAAGTTTTCCCGAAGGTCACCCTGCAATATGGTAACTCCCAGCTCGGCTGTCAGTGTCCATAAAGGCAGCTCTCCTCACAGCGCGGGGGTGGGGAAGGGAAGGAGGTTTGTTTAGAAGCATTAGCGTGCCCCTCCCCCGGCCCCATTAGTGGCCCTTATTAAACCAACACAGACAAAGAGCAAGGATGCCCTCGTTAATGGAGAGTCTCCGATAATTACTCTGCTCTGCCGCTTCTTTTGGGGCCTGAATGGCCTTTGAATAATGTTTCTCTTGCTGTGGTTGCAGACAATACCCCCGCAGACTGCTTTAAGCGGTGCCAATCCCATTAGCAGAAGAATAGCAGAGCTTTCTGGTTGTGTGGGTGTGTGTGCTCCCGGGGAGGACAGCGGGCTCGCTGCGGGACCCGGGCCCCGCTGCCCGCTGCGGGAACCCGCTGCGGCCCCGCTCGCCTCTCGCCCTCCGCGGCCCCAGAAAGCTCGGCCGGGAAGCGCCGGGCGAAACTCCGTCTTGGAAATAACCTCCCTGTTCGAACCAGGGGGCTTCTGAGGGTCCTCGCTGCAGGAGCCCAGGGACGGGCATGTCTGCTCACCAAAAGGGAAGAGCTGGGAGGCAGAAGCCCTGTAGGACCTAAGAAGAGGAGGAGCGCCTCCAGCCTTCCCTCCTGTTCCCGGGGCACAGCTGTCCTCTCACTCACACAAGACACCAAGGGGGAACAGAGGCCCAAAGAGTCTCTGAAATCAGAATCAGGCTGTGCTGCTGGGACTTAGAGTATGTTAAGTCCCAGCAGCGGGGGAAACGAGGGGGTAGTCATCCCTCTGCATCCAGTCCATTGCAGAGCATGAAAATGGCTATACCACCCAATTTCGTGAGGGTTAATTTTGTGCTGTGCACCCCAAGCAGGGAGCTAATTAGTGTGTTCAATAGGTAGCTACAAACCAAACTTGGAGGAGTTGGAACAACTCTACCTGAGCCTTTCTCTTTGATCTCCCCTTCTGCATGATAAGTGAAAATAGTGTATAGCTGGGCTGGCTGCGGTGTTTAATTTAATCATCTGATGATATTTATTTTCACAAACATGAACTCAGGGAACAATTATCGGAAAGGTTTCATCTTGTGCTGAACGTGCCAGTTAACGGCCTTTCTGTGAGGTAATAGCTTCTATGTAGGGAGTCAGTAATTAAAATGTGTGAAAAAAGGCCCCTTCTTCAGAGACAGCGGGGAAAGACAGTGGGCCTAATGCTCAGCCAGTGTGAACTGGCAAGTCTGTCAGTGGCCACAGTAAATGAGCACTGCTCCTTCCACATTATGCCAACAAAGGACATGGCCAAAGGGTTCTTGAGAGTTTACCAGTTTGAGAAAGATGTTTGGATTCTTATCAACAGGAGCCAGACTCAGTAATACATGATCTGGTCTGTGGAAGATGATTCTACAGTGTTTCTGGGAGATGCTCAGATCTAAAGAAGAGCACTCGGTCCTGCAAACTCTCCCACAAGGAAAGCAGCTACATTAAGTTTCTGGTGTTAACAGATAGAGACATTTTCTCCCGCTTTCGGTGTAAACTCTTAAGACTTCCAGAACCTCAATCAAAAAGCTAAGAAAAAGCTGACATTTGGGACATTCCAACCAGAAGGGAGATGAGTTTATTTACGCCCTCATCGTGTGGAGGACACAATTTGTTTGCTCGTACAGTTAACCACCAGGTGGCTCTGTCCACTCTATTCGGTTCGGTCTGTATGTTGATGGTTGACTAGCAAGGGGGACAATGCTGGAAATCAAGCTGTGTGTAAGGTTCTGCTGGATAGCCACCACCACCATCTCTTTAACTCTTTAACATCTCAAACTCTGCTTGAAACCACTCCTGATTGAAAACAGTCGTGATTTTGTGTTGGTGGATGACGATATGTTTAAACAATAAGTTGCAAACTCTGGAACTTATTTTCTTAAATAGATATAAAACAACAAAAAAAAAATCTAAGGTTCGTACTTCTTCAGAATTAGAGTGTGTTTTCCTGCAGCTTTAAAGAGTAAGGTTGGTCATTTATTCTTTTCCATTGGCACACAGACTGTAGGAAGAGAAATCTCTGACAGACTAAAGGAAGAAAACATAGTCATCTGATCTCAGAAAGGTTCAGTCGTTTCAAGCTGTGGTAGAGGGACATGTGAGGACATGTGATAGATCAGAGATACAAAAATGTCATTTAGAAAGTGGATGGAATCTCCTTCTCCTTAGTGACAATTGTTTATAAAGTGCTTCTTAGACAGAATGAAAAATTAAAAACTTGAACCCAAACTGTTCCTTAACAGTCAGCGTAAGACAGGTGCGGTTTAATTGCATTTTGCCTAGGAAATGGAAAGTGTTACCCTTCCCAGTCCTTGCAAAGGGTTTTCCCATTTCTTGGGCCTTTTTTACTATGTGTTGGGGGGCGATAGGAACTGTCTGGTAGGGCATGGAACCCTGGCAGGAGGTGTCTTTCCCATCTCCTGCCCATCTGGGGGTTGCACAATGCAAATCAATGCAATGCATGGATGTTTTTGGCAAATGGGGTCCCAAAGAGCCCCGTGGGACACGCTTGGGCTGTAGGAAAGAGAGGGGGGCAGGAATAGTGCCTGACTGCACTGAATGCCTGGGACTCGGCTGCGAAAATAACTGGGATTGTTTTGTGTTCGTGACGTGGTTACCGTCCCTCCACATTTATGTCCTCCAAGTGTCTCTGGGAGTCTGTTTTTGAGTAGAAGCGTGATTCTTCTTGAACAAGGTCTCTTTGCTGTCCTACCATAAAAAGAAATGATATCTATGTGCTTCTGCAGCCTGAAATCACTTTTCCATCAGAGGTGGAAAATAATACGTGGGCCGCTTCCCAGAAAACTTGTCTAAGCATGAGTGTAATGTTGAACACATGCAATTTATTTTCAACACAGCAGTGAAATCAGAACCAGAGGAGGGATGGGGTTTTGCACTTCTTTTTGAAATGCCTACCTGCTCTCCTCCCCTGACATTCGTGTCCCCACAGGCGATGGACCAGCGTGCCCTGTGCTTCCCGCGCAAGTATGCTGGGTCTGGAAGGGGAGCTCATAGTTCATGGTCAGCAGAGAGGTGAAGTCCTGAAGCATCGTCAGACCCAGGAGTCCTAGAGAGCCTCTTTCCTTCTGAGGAGCCCAAGAGGTAAATGTCTCAGCACCGTCTGAGAAAAGGTAAAGCACATGGCAAGTGAGGATACTGCCTCATCCTTTGAGGGATCACAGTGCATACAGTAGAATTAGAATAGAAAGATCGATCTTTGTAACCCAGTGAAAAAGCCGTCCATCTCCAGGAGCTGGACTTAAAATGTATAGTGCTCTAGTAACATATTATTTGTAAAGGCCAAGATTAATTAATTTTCAGACAGATAAACTGGTATTTTGTTGTGCCAAAGGTGCTCGTTCATCCTTGCTGTCACTGAAGTGAGATAACCCATACGAACACACCTTTGTTAATTGTGCCAGTCACATTTTGCAGTATATATACTAAATGGTATGAGAGGAAAATACTAAACGAGAAGACTAAATACTGAATGAGAAGGAAAACTGCTGATGGGAACTAACCTAACACCTGCCTTTTGTTGTGGATTGTGAATCCTCTTTATGGACTGGGTTCAGCACCACATTTTCACGCAGTGGTGTCTCAGCACCGACCTGGTCTCTGCTGCTCAGCGCAGCACCGCCGGCTGCCCGGCACCCACTCAGGGGAGCAGCACCGTGCCCAGGATTTTAGGTACGTACGCAGTGCTGCTCAGAACCGGGCTGCATACACTGGGCATCAAAACTGAGGCACACTCCTCATCTGCACGTGGGTATTTCTCGCCATGAGGTTATTTTTTCTGGGACAGGTATCGTTGGGCGGGATGCCAACGATATAAGCCATTGGCACCCCATGAATGTAAGAAGCCATTTGTAATTGTCTGATACCTTTTTGTTTTCTTTGGGTAACAGGTTGTGCCGGAGAGCTTTTTGCTGCCCTGTGGTGATATGAGTTCACACACGGTGCTGCTTCCTGCAGCCTTCACGCCTTGGTAAGTGTGCGGTGTGCTTTGCACTTGGGATTTTTAAAAACCCATGTAGTATTTTGCGTTTTCCTTCTGTCCCGAGGTCAAGTAGCAGCTCCCTGAGAACCTCAGCAGCTTTATGCGTAGAAAGGTGCGACTTTACCCTTTATACAGCAAAACCAAAAGGTTTCGCTGGTTGTTTGGTGTGTTTTTTTAAGGGGAAAATTAGAAGCTGCCGGGTTCCTGAGACACGCGGTGGCCGCCGGGCCGCTCCCCCGCCGTTACTATCGCACCGGGACCCCCGCGGCTGCCCCGGGGCCGCCGGGGGCGCAGCTGCCGGCGCTTCCCGGGGCTCCCGGCTGGGGCGGGCGGCGGCGGCAGGAACCTTGGTGCCGCGGAGCCGTTTCCCGCGGCGGCCGGGACGGCTTTGCGGCAGGACGCGTCCCCCGCCGCCCGGCAGCAGCGCGGCGGCGAGGAGGGGCCGGGCCGGGCCGGGCCGTGCCTGAGCGCCGGCGGCTCCGCTCCGGGCCGGGCCGGGCCCTGGGGAGCCCCTCCTCGGAGCGCAGGGCGGAGCGCGGCCTCCGGGCGGCAGGTAAATACTCCCCTTTGGTCGGTGCGGGTCTGCGAGCATCCCCGGCCCCGCCGGGGCGGGTTTCCCCGCAGCCTCCGCCGGGCGAGGACGCGGGCGGTGTGCGAGGAGCGGGCGCGGCTGTGTGTGCGTTTGTAGCGCACACCCGGCTGGAGTCATGTGCCCCTCTGGAGAGACGCGTCCCCGTGTTGCCTGGAAAGGCCCTGTCCTTTAGTGTTTCCCCACCCATCGCCGCTGACGGGCTCGGCAGGAACCCGGGCTGCTCCCCCTGGCTAGAACCCGGGCAGGCATCGCTCTCAATTTTAGTAGCCCAGGGCGTGACATAATGCCGTGGTCTTCCTACGTTGCGGTGAAATTGCTTCTTTGACGGAGCAAGCACCCAAGCCCAGCCGGTGGAATGACACCTTCTGGGATCAAACGGGCCCGAGGGGAGAGTGTCTGTTTGGTGGGAATGTGTGCTCGCTGGAGTATCGGCAGAAGTGCTAGGGTCGCTGGCGTTGCAAGGTAAAAGAAAGGAAGAAAGTCGAGATCAGGTTTGTCTAAGGAATCATGACGTGCTCCTGAACTGTTTTTGTTCTGCAAATACGCACTCGTGGCCCTGATCCTGCAAAAATTTATTGGCAAATATGATTTTAGGCACTGCATAATCCCACTAAGTGGCTACAAAAAGTCACAGTATGTAAGAATAAGAAAACATATGAATCTGAGTAGGACCAATGCCTGTGTTCTTTAAGCAGCAGCAGTTTTCATCTTCCCACTTTCAAGGCTTGTTTATCCAAAATTAGTGAATTAAATTTGGGATTTAAAAAAAATCCGAAATTTAACAGGTGAAACAGGGCACTGCATAGACTGATGAGATCCTTCATTCCACTACAGTAACATCATTCCTGCAGAGCCTTATCAGACTGAAGTCACATTATGTGTTAACATTTCAGGTTCCTCAGATGTTTTGAGGTTTCTGTTGGGCTTCTGCTAAGATCTTCAGCAGTAAAGGTGTATTTCAGTTTAGAAAGCAGCAATTGTTTGTGCTGAGCAGTCACACAACTCTGTAGTGGTCCCTGTGGTTACAGCCAGTCTTCAGGGTTAGCTGTTGTGGCAGAGCTGCCAGGACCTGAGGGTTGGGGTTGCTGTGGTAGTTAGCCGAACTTCAGCATTATTTGGATCGTTGCTTCCTTTCCTTCTTCCCCTGCCCCCCTTCCCCTGATAATTAATGTGCCAAACCGCTGTTGTCCTGGCTGTTTGAAAGAGGAGGGCTTAGTCTGAGGTTTGAAATGAATTTGTTATTAAACACTGCATTTCCATCAGTGTCAGCATTTGACCACTAATGGTTATGGGAAGTCTGGGTCCCTGTACAAAGGCTTGTACTGTCCCAGCTGAGCTCCTTGGGTACCACGGTTAGAGAGAGGAGTTAGCTACAGTTGCAGATCAGGGCTACTCAGAAATCTGTATGCTGGACACACTGGGATGTCAAGTATATCTTCTTATGGCCATGCCATGATTTCAGGGAAGAAATGTGTTCTGTGTTCTTGGGGAAGATGCTGTGTTTCTTACCCTCCTTTTGGCCTCTGGGTCAGTGGTACCTGTGGGGTTATACTGGGCTCTGCTGGATCCTGGTGATTGCTTACTGCTTGGTGTGCCTCAAAAGAAACTACCCTGAAGAGCTAAGTAAAAATGAATTGTGTAATATGGTATAGATGGTAAAGGATTCAGTTACTGTATTGCTATTTATACTAGCTAGTGCTTCATCTAGAAAGGTCCCAAACCATCTTACTGTCTCTGAGTCCTACTTAAAAGGAGATAAATGTCTTCATCTGGCAGTCCCCCTTCTGTATGTCCTTCATTGCTTAAATGCAGCCACCTCTGGATGCAGCAGGACATTGTTGTACACACCACCTGAAACCTCAGCAGCCTGATTTCCAGCAGTCTCTGTAAATGTGTCCTTGAGGAGCAACATCCCCGAGAATGAAATGTGGCTTTTATTTCTGTTTAGAACTCTGAGGGACAAACTGAAAATGTCTTAATTTCTGATCTCTTAAAAAAAAAAAAAAAAAAGCAAGCTTTTAAGGACTGTCTGGCTTTTCCCTTCAGCATAGCTCTAGAAAGTGTGGAGTGGGAAGATACATGTAAAATTTCAGTTTGCATTGACCAGAAGTGTTTATTAAAAAAAAAAAAAAAGTTTTTTTTTTCTCACCAGGCATGTACAAAGTTCCCCTGTATCCTCGCAGGAGATGAGCAGACGAGCTGGTACGTTGTGGCAGATACAGTTAGAAATATTAGACTGAGTCATGTTGTTTGTTGTTTCTTAAATGTCCAGTTCAATCATATTTCCTCTTGTACTGGAGGAGGTTTGTGTTGCCCCTCTTGGATACCCTGTTCTCTGACTGTCTCTGTTGTCTTTGTGCTGAGCTCAGGAGGTGACAGGCTGTTTTGTGGTGTCTCTGCCTGCCAGAACAGGCCAGAGTTCTTGTAGTCAAGGGAAGCATGTAAAACTCAAGTTGTACAACTTTAGACAAACTGGTAAACACAAAGCAAATGAACCCAAACACAGAAATCATTCACCCTCCCTTGTGTTGCTATTTGGGACTACAAGTGTGTTTAAGACCACACATACATACCTCAGGCCAAATCATGGCATTGATTCATTCTGTTTGTCCATGCGGATTTTGTGCCTGTAGTGTGGGTTTTGCAGTGTTTGCATCTAGATCCATCCAATCTACAGGGGCAGTGCTAGGACTTGGGAGAGCCTCTGTTGCCCTGCACCTCACATCCTTCCCTGCGAGGTCGGCCAGCCAACAGGCAGCATGCACAAGAGGGTAGTCTGGATTTTAGTCTGATGTATTCTAGGAAGATGCCCACATGTTGATGGGTTTGGCCGGCCTAGAGCCTGGGCTGTGGGTCAGCATCAGCTAACTCTCTTCTGGTCATTCTACTTTGTTTTCTGTTTCTTTCCTTGCCAAGGGTCGTTCATCCTTTCCGGATCCCCAGTCCAACTGCTGGGATTTCAAGCAGTTACTCATCCATGGGAAGTGATACAGCCCCTCATTACAGCAGGGCTCCCCAGCCAGAAGGGATGTGTGTCAGATGGCTGCAAGGCAAAGGAGTCAGTGATAAAGATCTCAGGACAGCTGTACAGTAGTTTTCCTGAAAAGAAAAGCTTTCTGTGGTCCATCTTTCTCCACTGCTGAGACCTCCTCAGCCTCTGGACCCACATTGTTCTGGTGCAGCAGGCTGTTGTGTGCTTTTTTTCAGCTTGGATTTTCTTGCATTTTAATTACTGTTTCCAAAGTGCAGTTAAAATTAAAGCTAATGTATACTATAAGCACTGTTTATTATTCATTACATTCATCATCAATGGATGAGCTGTTCTGTAGCAGTGATGTGTTAGTTCCCCACGCAGGGAGGCTGCCTGGGGAGCTTCCTTGTTAAAAGCACTGGGTCACATCAGCAGCTGGGGAATATCTATGCTTTCACAGAGTGAAACTCGTGTATCCTGGCTAAGGGTCTGCTTCCCCTCACAGAATATAGCATTCTGCTTCCTCCCTGGTTTCAACACGTTCTTCATTTCATCTTTTCTCACTTGTTTTTTGTTTTGTTTTGTTTTCTGTAGTGTGGAAGAGATCAATGCTGACTTTTAGCTTGACTGAGATTAGGCACCGAGTTAATTGCAGCTGTTCCTGCTCTTTGCCTATCCCTGCTAGGAGCATAAGTGTTTTGAACCAGGACTGCTCTTTGGTTACATGCGGATGGCCCACAGTACAGTGGATCTGACTGGGGCCGTTGTATGCTGAGGCTTCAAGCACAGCAGCTGTAACACTGTGCTTCCTGTGCAGCTAAGGGAGAGAGGGCTTCTGGCTGGGAGAGAGACCTAGATCCCGTCACGCTTTGAAAGGACTTCTTTCAGAAGTCAGAACGGGATGGACCATGTTTGCTGAGTAGGCCTTGCTATACTGTAAATAAATAAAGCATCATCTGCCATTACAGCAGGGGGATGCTGGGAAGCGGGCACTCCGCAATACCTTGCACTGTGCTGCCACTGTCACTTCTTCAATCTTTTCTGCCAGCATTCTGTGCCAGTGATGTATAGAAGTGCATAGGCAGCGGTAAACACTTCGTGTGTGATAGTCAGCCGTCTGTTTATCTTCATTCTCTCTTGAACCCATTCAGGTGTGCTCACCTGACAAAAACAGATCAACTTCTTAACTAAGAGGTAGCACCTAAGTCTTCATAGCTTTTTTCAGGGATTCTGCACAGCAGTGCCTAATTTTCAGGGACTGTCATTGACCGAAGTGTGTCCCATTCAGATTCTGGACAATACTTGGCTGACGGGACCCACAGAGATAGTCAAAAATCCTTGAAGCAGCAAAACCCACGTGCTGTGATTGTTCAAGGTGCCACCCCGAAGACATTCAGGTCACAGGCTGAGGTTGCTCATGCCTGCAGGCAGAAAAGCTCACTAGGTACTAGCTGCTCCAGTCCCAGTGGATTGTATTCAAAGAGGCTGTACATCCATCTTCAGATGATCTGTTATTCAGACCGGACTTGTCACAGCTCATAAACTGGACTATAGCGGTTAGTGCCTGCAACATACCAGAAGTAAATGTACCTGAGGCTGCTTGAATTTGCTCTGCTACCAAATTGTGACCCAATCAAAAAACCACCTCTTTCTGTTTTCCTTGTTTGCATTGGAGTTTCAGCCCTCGTCGCAGGGCAGAGTGACATAGGCAGGGCTGATTCCCACAGCAGGTTTCAGGGTGCTGAGAAGGGGATAGGGCAAGCTCTCCAGTGGCTGAGGCACTCATGCTCTCTGTCTGCATACGGGTAACTTGTAAAAGTCCTCTTGTATTCTTGAGATAAAATTCTCAGAAAAGCCCAAATCTTTGCCGGGAAGTTGAGCCTAAGAGTCATTAGGAATCAATGAGACTTAGGGGACTTTTAAAAGACAGCTTTTTGCTATCTTTTGCTGGCTGAGAGCACCTCTCATTTATGGATCTCCTCCTGAACACATTGCTTGTAAACATCATTGATTATTTCTTTCTAATTCTCTCTCCAAATACAATAGAAAAGGGGAAGTCCCTATTTATCCATTATGTGTCATTCAATGTTTTATACATCTCTGTTACCTCTTCACTGAAGAGGAGGTCCTGTGAGCACCAAAACTGACAAGACTTATGTATCAAGTTGTACAATACCTCCTTCCTGCTTTCCCTCTCTGCTTCCTGGTGTTTTCAGATCCATGTGACACTAACTACTTGTGCTGTGGCTAATTTGAAGATATCCAGGTGGTAACGTTGGCCTTCTAGAACAGATAAAGTACAGAGTTTTGCCTGCTTTTCCCTTAGCAGGCGGATGAGTTTGGGCTTGCTTCCTGTCCAGTGTTGAACAACAGTTCAAGAACTGCATCTTTAAGGACCCTACTGCTCTGTCACACCTAGTTGAAGTTACCTGTACAGTTCAAAAGAAAGGGAGAGAAGAATAACTGGCACATAGGCAGGATGGTGGCACAAACCTTGTATCCTTAGGAAACTAAACTGAAAGATGCTTCTTTTATATATACTTTTTATATGCATTAGTAAGCTAAATTAATCCCTTTAGTCACTGATTCCTAAACACATGCTGGCTCTGGCTTTCTCTCCTGCCTGAGATAGAATGAACCATCCTGTACATAATATGTAAGCTGGGGGTACACACCTATTGTGGTGGCCTGTGTCACCTGCAGGATTGCTTTCTACCCTTTCCTCTTCCATGCTTTTTAATTTTTGCCATGTGATGCCTGGGTATTTTGCCTGGCCCATCGGCATCTGGAAAAGAAGATTGTGAAGTTAAATGATCTGTTCCAGTGTACGTTCCTTGGCATTTATCGTCCATGATTTTTCTCTGCTGTCAGATTGTGCTGTCACCTAGGTTAAGTCCTTGTGGCTTCTCTAAAGGAAGTAATCTTGATTAAACAGACCTGTGTCTCACTTAGCATGACCAGTAATCCTTCCTGTTTACCTCAGCCATATGAGTAATGTAGCCACTATAAACTTGTGGTAGTAAATACTTTGCTCATGTTCTAAGTAGACGTTAAGTATCTGGCTGTCACACGTTCATGGATGAAAGCTGTATCTGCACTAGACAGACATACAGAAAAACATGTTTTTCAGCTGCTACAATCCCTGTGTCCATCAGTCCACTGAGTTCCTTCACTTCTTTTTTTTTTTTTTCTAGTTCCCAGGGGCCTGTATGGGCTGTTAAGTTTCTGCTTCCCATAACAAATACCTGCTTATAAGCCTATAGCTTTGGCAGTCTTTAATAGTTTGGGATGATGCTTCTCTCTTTCTGACCTTTTCATTGCCTTAGTCTGAAAGCCTTTGGAAAATTTAAGGTGTTTCTAAGGAACAATACATAAGGTAATAAATTTTATAGTCAATTAAAAAAAGTTCATCTTCTCCTATTCATTGCCTTTTTTTCCCCTTCATGTGAAGGAAGAGATTTCCCCTGCTTTCCCTCCCGGAGGAGATTCTGATGGAGCTGTTTACTGCCATATCAAATTTTTCTTTCATTTGGCAGCACCAAATCCAGGAAAAAGTCTGAATTAAAATTTTGAGTGCCGCTGTCAGAAAATGCCAAATTGTGTTTAGGGAGGAGATGTGATTGCAGAATCCCAGCGCTAGTGTGAATTACTGTCACAACTCTTTCTTTGATCTAAGGAGGTTCTTGGTGGTGTAGGGAAGGGGTGAGCCTGCCACCATTGAGGTCCCCTTTCACATCTTTATTGAGCAGGGCAAACAGACTAGTTTGGAAGGTGTGAGTGCTGCAATTTGTGAACTGTGTGATGCAGGAGCCTGTGATCTCATGACCTTGTGATTTAGCATCTTACTGGATATGAGGTCAGTTTGTAGTTCGGCGTCACCATGCTTGGCTGCATGACACTGACTCCAGTCTCACAGGATGCAGAGAAACGTGCAGCCACATGAAGCCTCCAGCATTTAAAAATGAACCTGTTAAACGTGTCATTTTTTTCCCCTTGCTTTCCACCTTTCCTAATGATTTAAAATAAAGAATAGCTACATTGCATCTGCTACCACTGAAATGCTTCAGTGGCCTGTTGCAAGCCTTTCTAGAGTGATCGCTGCTTTAGTTCCTTAAGTGAGGCAAGGCTATGTTCTCTGCTATATTCACCCTTGTGATGCAGCATCTTTGTATGTGCCAGCTTGTAGTTTTCACTGTTGGTGTAGGATTATGTTAGGGCTGATTTTGTTCAAGTGAATGCCTGTTGCAGTTCTGCAACTTCAAAGTATCATAGTTGTTTTAAAGACATGCCATAGGAGGACGTAGAATAAGTGGACAGGTTGCACCACATCATGTCCTTAACCTGTTCCTGGAGCTCCCAAGTTCTAAAGTGCCAGGGAGCAGAACCCTGTTCTGGGGTTGATGGCAGGAATGAGCTTCAAGGGTTAACTCTGTTCTGCATTAAGCTGACAATGCAGTTGTGCCCAGGATGACTTTTTTTTCCACTGCCATTAACTGGTGGGAAAGAGTCTGTTCCCATACTGTTCTGATTTGAAACCACTCCAGATGCGTTTTTTCTTCAGCCTTTTGGTTGTGGTTCAGGCTCTACCTTCAGTGTCTTACTGTGCAGTTAGTTGTTGAAGCTGATCCTAGTCCTGGTTCACTAGGCTAGTGAAGTGAATTCTTGCAAAGAGATAAGAGGAGAAAAATCCCAACGTAAAGGCTTGAAGTTTCCAGAGTTATGTACATGATTGTTTATTGCTTTTGAAAATTATTTACTTGGGGTGTGTTTGCAGAGATCTGGGCCTGAACTGCTTATCTGCTGGGAGGGAGAGTGAGCTGTTGCTTTCAAACACAACTGTGTCATGGCTTGTCACAACTGAAGGAGGGATGGGAGGAAGCCAGTGGGTGATCGTGGAGGGAGTTTGTGCTACAGGATTCTCTGCCCCCTTCTTGGGGGGCTGCTGGCTTTCCTCCCTCTGGCTTACTATAGGAATGGGTGCCTATTTAAACAGCTTTGCTAATAGAAGTTAGGCAAATAGACTGTTCTGAATTAAAAAAAGAACCTTAAATAGAAGTATTATCTGTGTTTGATGCTGTTTAATAGATGTTTTTTCCTGCTAGGTGTAAATCTTCATGGGTCCTGGTAGCACTTCAGCATTCACAAGCTAATGAGCTGCTAATTATCAGCCCTGCCCAGGCTAATTAGTTCTGTTAAGAGTGTATTAATCTAGGCAGAGCTCTGAGCTAATGCAGCTTTGTTGCTTCTAGGACTTGAGCTGGTGCAGTCAGAACTGGGATGTAGATCTCTGACTTCAGGCTGTTCTTCATATAGAAGCTCTAGGTACCGTGATTGCTCCTAGCAGCCATGAGAGCTGTTCTCCTGCTAGCACGGATGCCAGTCTCCAGGTCCCAAGAACTCACACACCTTTGACTAATTTCCCCAGTTTAAACCTACCTACCATGCACTTCCCTCGAGCATGGCAGCACTGTGGGTGGTACTTCTAGAGGGAGAGGTTATAAGGCAGCAGGCTTGGTGTGGCAGAAGTCAGTAATGAGACACCCCGTTATTACACTAGAGGGAATAGAAACCCCCCTTCCTTTGAGCTCACAGGCTTGAGCTCACGTGGGTCAATACAGCTTGTCAGTAGTTCTACTCTTAAAACCCTTCTCTATTCTTATGTTTTGCCCAGTGAGTCAGCTGCTTGGAAATAAAGATCTGAAGATTTGTGATGGTGCAGGATGTGGTATATTTTGTTTTGCTGGTAGGTTGCTTTGTCTTTTTGGGGCTTAGGTTGCCACATGGTTTCACTTAGGTTCCCAGTTATATTCTAGAGAGAAACTCTACATGCAGTACTCTGCAGCAGCCTAATAGCATTGATTTATTAGGCAACTATCATAGTTCTGTTTATGTAGGCAAGTAGGCAGAGCAGCTACTGTAAAATTCATGTTTATCTCCTACAATTGGGAGTGCAAGTCATCTGGGAGAAAAGGGAGAAAAAGGCAAACTATTTGAGGCTGATTGGCCTATTTTAATAACCCTTCATTTCTCAACTTTTTCTTTCAGCCCCATGGTAACCTGTACTAACCATTCCTGAGGCAGCTGCATTTGTGACATTAGTCAGTACCGCCTCTCAGTGTAGCTTTCTAAAGCTTGGTTAATAGATGGCATCACTTTGGTACCCCTTTATCTGGTGCTCCATCTTGCTCTCCACAGGTTCCAGTTCAAGAAGTGATAATACACAGAGTTCACACACAACGAACAACAGAAACCCCCAAGGGGTAGTTCATACACAATAATGTTGGTGCTAAATGAAGGAGAAAGTATAATCAAGGGGACTGTGACTGTGAAAGGACTGATGTGATTAAAATCTGTGAAAAGGCTCTTCCTGACATGATGTTTTGCTTTGCTTTACAGGTACTCTCCATCACTATGAGCTCATTCCATAGAGGGACTGTAGCCCACTTGATTAGTGGATGTTAAGTCTCCCATCCAAAGGCAGGTTGATTTGATTCCTTTCTACCATGAAGGACTGGTGGCGGTGAATGTATTTGCCCCAGCATCTCTAAGTTAATGGCGTGCCAAGGACAGATGTGAAGCAGCTCTTTCCCTGGATATTGATGTTGTGTCTTCTTAACGCATCACGACACCTTGGGCCCACTGGCAGCAGAGGATATGGAGGCTCTTGAAGTTGATGACATTAGCCCTGCCTTGGAAGTGACTGAAGACTTTTTCAATACTTTTGATACAAAGCTTGAAAAGATTGTGCAGCCCTCTGAGGTGTATGGTGTACAGGAGGTGCCCGAACTGGTTGGGCACGAGGTATTTGATCAGATAACAGAGAGCAGGAATCTGAGGAACGTCGCCTCCTTAGCCAAAAGTAGCCTCATCTGGGATCACTGCAAAAATGGCCTCTTGGAAACCAAAGCTCAGACAGCATTCCCTGACAAAGACCAGCACATGGTGCAAAGGGGAACAGCTGCTGACAACCTTGCTTGGGCAGGGGACGGGGAGACCACAGCTTTTAACATCTTCAATATCTGCCAGCGGAGGAGAGACAGGCCTCGCTCAGTGAACGACATCCTGGTGCAGAATGAGGAAACCTCCACATTCAAGCCAGGACACAACAGGTCACGCTCCGATATCAGCCATGTAAACTGGGGAGTGGTCTTCACGGGCACCTCCTTGCAGCAGCCACCTGCGCCTGGTCAGGACAATAACTGTGCTTTGCTCTCTTACCTGGCATTAACCAAGGGAGAGGACATCCAAGGAAACACAGGTTTGTGCTGATGCTTTATTGTTTCTGTTGATATGAGGACTTTCCTGTTTGTTCTTAATATTTGTCTTGAAAAAGGAGTGGTGTATTTAAAAAAAAACGACACCACCCCCCCCCCCAACCCAACTGTGAGTTAGCTTCTAAGATGGTAGAAATCAGGCTCTGTTATATTTGATATAGCTCTGTCTGTTTGCCTGCCTAAGGATGAGTTTTTAAACGAATCTTGACTTCTCTTCCTTTCATTGTTTGAAAAACTAAGCTTGCTTTACTTTTTGCTTTATTTTATTTAGTTTGACTCAGGAAAAAGTAATTTATTTGTTACGTATTTCTGATCATTTCCTCACCTGATTTTCCCAAACTGAAAAAACTTAGAATGCTAAGGCTATTGGGAGAATGGCAAATCCAAACAAAGGCAGTTTTCATAAAAGTTAAAGAGCAGCCATTAAAAAGAGGGCATACAAAGCTTTACTGTAAGGCCTGCTCTATTTCTTTAAGAAATGCTGGCTATTTAGTCCATAAACAATTAACAAAAACTCAAGCATGCCGTTTGCACTTCTCAATATTAAGGCATCTCTGCCAGCTTTGTATGAGGTACAGGAAGTCTTGTTATCAGATTGAGGCAGGCGTCTCCAGTGAGCCATATGGAGCGATATTTCAGCAAGTGATACTTTTCCCTTTTCCTTTCTCAAGCAGTGCACTGGAAGAAGTTGTGCTCAGGGCTTCAGAAACACTGAACCAGTGTCTCCATCTCTGTGATTTATTTTGTAGATATCAGAAGTGGGCTGGGCACTTAGGGAGAAGAAAAGCAGTTAGTGTGCCACATAAGCAGGACTTAACAAAGGAATTTAAAAATTCAAGAGTTATGAAAGCATGAGTGTGTGTGGTGGTATGGCTCCAGTTATGAATAGGTAGCCTCTTTAGGATTAAAACAAGCCTTCTGGCTTAGGTTTTCCAGGTAAGTCAGCTATTTCGGAGCATGAAAAGCAGGTGCCTAAATGGTTGTGTTTGTGGATGTGTGCACATGTAAATGTATCTAATATGTAGGTATGTATGTGTATATATGTTTATACATATACACCAACCTGTAGGTTATTGTGTTAGATTGTGACGTAGTTGCTGTATCCCAAACAAGGGTGCTCTTGGTTTACAAAGGCTGTTATTTGTGCTGTTGTTTTCCTTTTGGGAGAGACATTGTTTCTTGCAGAGTGGGGCCTCTGGTCTGTGTCCTTCCTGTGGAAGGGATGCAGAACAGGAATGTACCCAAAAGCCTGGAGACAGAGCTCTCAGTTTCTGTTAGCTGTACCCTGGGCATATCATGGGTTTAACTTAGCATGTAACATCTTTATATGCCCTCAGAAACACCATTAAAATCTAGCCATTATAGGTTAATACATGTCCCCAGTAGTGTTTTAAGCTTAATCTTTCTGGTGCAATTTCCCCATGCAGCCCTAGAAAATGAAAGAGGTTCTACTACATATGCTGTTTATAATAAGAAATACCCAAGTCATTCTGCATTTAAGGATTTGTTCGTGTACTTGTTCAGTGAGAGGGATTTCAAGCTGCCACTGGATCCTCAAGCTGCAAGAAGCAAGCCACCAATCCAGCTGGTGCTGAGCAGCAGAATCCGGGGCAGGTCTCCCTTCTGTCAGTCCAGGGTTGGGGTACACCCTAATTCATTGCACCTCTGTCTGGGGTGACGCAAATTACATTCCCTCCTCCCTTACACGCAAATGGAGGACAGCATGATGCAGCTTTTCACAAAAGGAAGCAAATTGGAAACAATGATGTAGGTTTTTCTTCCCCTTCGGGCAAACAAATTTTATTGGCAAGGGCGGTGCTGGGACACCATTGCTTCCAAAGTTAGGAACTGCATACTGCAGTCTCTCACCCTTCTCTGGGGTCTGTCATCTCTAAGCAAAGTGGACTGGAACAGGTGAAGCTTCTGAAAGTGCTGAGAGCCTCATGCAGGAGGGTGAGATAACTGTGACATAACCATGAGAGGAGAGAAAAAACAAGAGACACACTCCGTATACAGCTGGATCTAACAGTGGGACTCCTTAAGCTAGGTTGTGTCCAGGATTCAGTCACATTGTCACAGTGTGTACCCACGGTGTGCCGCTTCAGTAGTAGCAGTGGAGTTCAGTGGTACTTTTTCCAGCCCCTAAACAGGCTCTTGTACTGTTTAAATGCAGTTAATGCAATGAAGTTTTTCTCCATACAGAAAAAATCAGCAAACCATGTTAGTGTGATATACTCTTTATCATTACGATTTCCTGTTAAACAGTTTGTAGTTGTGAGTTATAATTGTGAAAACTTTGCATCTGTAGTTTTGTGAAGTATAGCAATACTTGCACTCTTAAGGAAAACAGACATTGACAGATTTCCATTAAGAAAACTCTTGGGTTTATACTACCTGCAATAGCCCCAGGTATCTTACCACCCATCCATTCCCCGCTTTCTCCATGGTACCAGGAACAAGTCCCATTGCTATGCTCAGTGCTGCCAGAAGTGTAGAGCTCTTCAAAATGGCTTTTTACAGAAGAGACTCAGCATGGTCAAGTTCTCGGATTTCGGAGGTGAAGCAATCAAGGGAAGGAAATGGGTTAGTAAGAGTGGCTGAAGAACTTCTCCCAGTACTCACCTGCAACCCAGCAGCAGCTTTGAGGTGCTCATCCCACACTTTCCTATTGCTTTTTTGCAAAGGTGCAAGGCATTTGTTAGTGCTTGCTGTGTCCCGTCCAAGAGCCTTTCTGCATGGGATGTTTGAAGGCAGTGGTACCTCCTTTGAGGAAGGAGAACTACTGTGCTCTGAAAATGCACGCTTTTAACCTGTTTCCTTAACCTGTTCTGTTCAGCTGCTGTGCAAGTTTTATAAGGTAACCATGGTATTTCTTCCCTCTGTGTTCACAAGAGAGCCTGCCATAGAGGTTGCTGCTGCTGTGAGGTGAGGTGAGCTGAAAAGAGAGAAGCAAAGCAAGAAAGTAGATGTTGCAGGTGCATGTATGTGGGCCTGGTAATTATTCTCCACAAGAGACCAAAAAATGTAATTTAAGGTTGGATAAAAGTTGCTGCAGTGGTTGAAGGAGTCATAGTTGCCACAGCCTGTGGAGACATCCCTTCCCTGGGTTGAATACAGATTAAATGAATGCATGAGATACCAAGAGCAACTTCAGCCACTCCTATCAGTCCTCATGGCGGTAAAGGACTTCCCTCTGGAGCCTGCAGAGGTCTCCCAGTCCTCTGAGGCTGGCCGAGTTGCTGCTTAGATTAACGCTTCACAATTTTTTTTTTCCTTATCTTCATAGTATATTTATTACTATGAGCTTATCTGTTCCTGCTGCTTGCTTTTTTATAATACAAATAAAATGAAACTGGATCCTTTCCATGTGCTGTGAAAGAAAAGGATCTGAAAAGAAGCTGTGCCTTTTGGGGCAGTATCCCCTTAAGCCTGCTGGCAAAACAGCTAGGGTACTAGAAGTGAGCACTGCTTGAGCAGTGTCAAGCCCTAAGCGGAGCTAGCAAAGAAGGAAGTTGTAAGCAAATGCAAGGCAGGCTTTTGTATTTCTGGGCATGTGGCCTGGCAAACAAAGGGAGAATGCTGCTTGTGTAGTATTCAGCGCAAGCTTGCTTAGATCATTAAAACACAGTGTGTGAGCAGTTATCTTTGATTGTCATGTGGATGTTTTCATTCAAACACAGGCACTCCCAAGAGCGTGGGCACTACAGTACTATTCCCGGGCAGCTGTTTTGTTTGCCTGCCCTACCTGTGGGCTCGGGGAGCTCCAGAGCCGTCAGTGCACCCAGCACCTGCACCCTGACAAACCATCCGTACTGCAGAAGGCTGACTCCCTGTGCCCATCTCCAGCAAGCAGCAATGGAGGTGCTCAGCCAGCCCCATTCATTTTGGCAGTATGCTCTGTCAGGAAGCTGAGCCTACGGGGTGTTTCCAGCCCTGTGGCGTGGCAAAACACCAGAGAAAGGCGACTGTCTTAAAACTGGCCAGCAGGCCCAAATTCTACTGCATCTGATAGAGGCCAGGATTTCACTTCCTTCCTTCAACAAAAGGGGATTTAAAAAAAAATAGTATTTTTTTTTCCCTTCTCTCTTCAAAACTTTTTATCTAGCTGGCAGCCTAGCCCCCCAAAGTTTGGGACACTTTGAAGGTATGATCTTGTACTCAGAGTTTGTGCAGGGGATATTTCAAGAGAGCTTTGGGTCCCTCTTTGGACTCTTGCACATATTACATACTTTTCTAGTGTGTTTTTGTGGAGGTGAGACATCTAAATCTATATTCATGAGCAACACACCCCTGATTCACAGGTTGGGCAGGAGGGGTGATCCTTGAGTTCTGAGTAGTCATTTTACAGTGCTGCTTTCTCTTATTCTGGTGACTGCACAGCCTTTACATTAGGGCGTTTTCTGTTTGCCAGATATCCCCACCTTCGGCAGCAATAGTGGTGGTGGATGTTAGCTCTGTCCCTGTGACATTGGCTCATGCAGCATTTAGTGGTACGTATCAGTGTGTTGAGCCGCTTTGTGACAGTGGGTCACAGCAGCAGGCAGCGGTGCCATCAATCGCTGCTGTTGTTCTGCTCAGGGAGGAGCTGCAAAGACAGCTAGCTGAAAAAGGGACAGTGTGGCAGGTGAAGGAGCTGCTGCAGAGGTAGAGGTGGCCAGAGATCCTGAGAGATGTGTAACACTGGAGGCATGACATGCAGCCTTTATGCTTCCCCTCCAGTGATGGCCAGGTAGAGTCTAGCTCTTGACCCATCTTCTAGGGAGGTTTCTGAAGCCCAATTGCCATTTGTGATATTGCAAAAATACCCCTGTAGCACTGTCTCTTATCTGTGTTATGTAGATAGAAGCTACACAGCCAGGGCAAACCAACAGGCTGTTAATTGCCATTGTCAGAACATTATAGATCTGTGGTGTTGTGCAGAAGATAATGGTGCTGCCATCCAAGAGGCAGATGTGCGGAAACAACACTTGTGCCACCTTCCTTTCTGGAGAGCAGGAAGCCTCAAACCACTTGGAAATAATCCCAGAGATATTAAGCCAGTTGGAGAACCAATACCCCCACCGTGGCCAATTTATTTTCAACTTTAAAAGGTAATCAAGAAAAAGGTAGCTGTACTGCAGAGATTTGAGGCCTTTCAAGACTTAAGGAGGCAAAAATGTTATTTAAAACTCAATGTGAGTTGGATACCCTCCACTGCAGCGGTCCCTAAGTGCCAGGGACTGTCTGTGCATCTGGCAAGAGATTGTCCCTTCTCCCAGGAGGTTACTGCTAAAGTACACCACATAGTGAGAAGGGGGAGGGTGAGTAGGGACAGAGGAGAGGCACTTTGCCCAAGATCAAATGGGAGAATAATTTGGATCACCTGGCTTCAGCTCATCTGCTGTATGATACTTTCCCTCTGTATCCCCTGGCTAATGGGAGGTTTGCTGCAGCCTCATTCCTGATTGTCCCTTGGACCAGGGCACCCTCCGAGCTGGAAGGGCCATGGGGGGCTGGCAGAGAGCAGCAGCAGCAGAGGATGCAAGGTTAGGCAGCTGCCTTGGGTGGAGGGAAATGTGACCTACTCCACTCCTTTCCCTGGGAAGGTGCAAAGTGATGGAGAGTGGAGTGCAGTCAGAGGCAATGGGAGGGTCTCACATACAGGGGATAAATTACAGGATTACACTAAACAGCGCTGATGAGTTTGGTTGTGAAGTTTTTCTGGTTGGGAGAGTTACTCTTTATGGAGATTCTTGCTCTGGAGTTATGACACTCCATAAAGCTAATGAACAGAGTTTCCATCTCCTGGGGCAGTGATGATTGCTTCCAGTGATGTTGTGATGACTTTCATAACTGAATTTTCAGGTTAGTTGCTATTATTCCCTTCGTGGTGTCAGCTAACTCCTAATGTGAACTGACCCTGTTTACATAGCTTCAAGAGTCACCTTATACCCTTTCTTCCTTCTTTTTAAAACTGAATTGAGTAAATTTATTTTTAAAAAAATCAACAAATCCACCTTTATTTTATAATCTCACTTCTTTTGCAAGTGCTGCTGTTTTATGCATCTTCTAGCCATCTCTTTCAACTCGTTATACTTTTTGTCTCTTCCTGAGTTGAGTCCTGTTCTGGGTTGGTCTTTGACTGAATCCAGCCTCCTCCACTGCCCCCTTGTCACAGGCGCTGTATTGGTATGCACAGGGTGCTGGTGGTGGTGTGCTCAGCAAACACTACACAAGTGTCTGACTTGCTGCAGAGGAGCAAAAAGGATTGGATGGAGTGACTGGGCAGCCAGGATCCTGTAAACTTAAGCAGAGTTTCTCATACATTCCTCATACAATGCCACACCAGCATTGAAAGGAAAGTCATAAAGAATAATTTGTTCAGGTTTTTTATCCATCGGTTTAGGCTGCTAATGCAGTGAGGAGCTTACTTTTGGTCTTGGCTAAGTCAGCCTCGCTAGCAATGCATAAACCTAAAATCAAGAGTTTGCAAGTTCAACGTCTTCAAATCAGGTTTTGCTTTGCCCAAGCCTAAGGAAGATGAAAAAGAGCAAACGCCCTTCTGGTAGGAAGAGATGCTGTTTCTTTATATAAATTACTGCAAACTGCTACCTAGTTAAAAATCCCATTGCTGTATTGGTCTCTTGAAAAGAGATGGCACTGGGTGAAGAGACCAGATTTGGCTCCAGAACAGCCATCTGCTGGGAGTTTGTGGCTAAATATCAATGCCATTATTTCAGGACCAAGTGCAATCAGATACGCTTGCCTAAAAGAGACATGCCTGCAAAGCCAAATGGGAGAACAGCTGGCAAAAAAGACCATAATATTTAAGTAGGAGGGAAGTGGACACTGTGGATCTGAGTCACACTGGCTGAGGCACTGTTCATCCCTGGTCCAGCAAACCCCATCAAGCAGGTGACTGGCCCAACCCAATTTGAGAGCATTTAGGTCCTAAAGGTGTCTGCTAAGTTCTATGGAAATCAGAGAGAAGGACTATTGACAAAAACTCTCTAACTTATGCTCATCTCTTACTAAGCAGTAGAGAACCCAGAGAGGAGTGCCACCCCTCAGAAACTAGGCATCTCTGCTTCTGCTGTTTTCCAAGTTACTTGGTATTACTGTCATCAGAAATGCTTCAGTGGTGGAAAACAGGGCAAGTTTTTCTGCCATACCAACAGGGACAGTCAGTTGTTCAGGAGCATATATCCTCTGGATGTGATGAGACGACACTGGGGCTCCCACTCCCAGGGCGCTGGTTGCACGAATTGCCCCCAGGTGCAGTGAGGGGTAGGTGTGTGCTTGGTGCAGAGTTCCTGTCAGGGACAAGTGGATAATTCCCAAAGGAGGGGAGGGATTCTGAGGAAGATATTGCCCTGTCCCCAGCTGCTGAGTCTCTCTTTGTTTCCCTCTGCCTCCTTCCGCCTCTTCCCTTGAAATTTTAACTCCAAATGGCTCAAGCATGAGCCATTTACTGTGATTATTTCCCCTTTTTCACTCTTCCTCAATTTACTCTCCCTGTCTCTGTAGGGAGAAAAGAACATGTGGTTGGAAGGTGGCTGGAGAGATGGTAGCATTTGCTCTCTGAGTGGAGAGGTATTATCTGGCACACCGCGTGTTAAGGAGATAAAGGAGCAGAGGGTTGTAAAGCATGTGTGTGTAGCATATGGATTCAACCTGTCTCTGCCAGCATCGATTGCCCTGACCTAAACGATACGAGGTGTTTGCATTTTAATCCAGTTGGCTGCTGGTTGTGTCCCAGTTAGAGTGGGAGTCAGTGGAGCCGATTCATGGGAGCTTGAAGGGAAGGAGTGGGGTGAAGGAGGGAGAGGGGGGTGCCTCTAAGAAAGGCAGGGAGAGATAGCCTTTTTCTAACTCAACAAAAGGCAAGCAATCCTGTGTGCAGATGAAGGGGGGTGGCTGGGGGAAGGTTACGAGTTGTCTTATTATGGAGAAGCTTGAACTGTCATCTGTACTTGATGGAAGCGAGAGAGATTGCAGTTGGAGCTGCAGAAGCGCTGCCTCCCTGATTGGATTAATAGAAAGGGAAGATGACTCTAGAATGGCTGCCCATTATCTGCACTACAAAGGGATTAGTGTGGGTTTCAGAGAAATTAATGGCTTTTGAGTTAGCGCAGAAATACTAATGAATGTCAGGGCCAGAGATGTATGGTGAGCAAAATTGGTTCTCTTTTAGTGTGTATGTGTGCATGCATGTATCTATCCATTTGGGATATAAAAATGTGCTTTCTCTTTACCATTTTGAGTTTTAGATTAGGCTTTCAGTTTTCATATTTAGTTGAACTACTCTCGAGTAGCTTATTTGTTGGCAATGTATAGTTATATTGATTTCTTTTCCACCTTTTAAGACCTAGTGCCAAAATAGCAATTTTTCAGTTGTTGCTTTGATTTTAGACATATGTGCAGGAAATCTTTGTAGGTAGAACGTAGAGCACTTTGAACATGATGTTGAATGCAAGCTCTGTTCTGAGTAAGTGGGTGATGTGGGGAGGCTGAGGTTGAGCTGGCAAGGCAAAACTGAAACACATCCTTTTTTGTTAGTTTAGATAAGATGTAGAATCCTCTCCCCATTTTTTAACTCCCATGAGGTTTGCATACTCACATTAATTATACCAAACAATTAATTCTCATGTATGTTTAATGTGAAAGTTTAACTGAAACTTGTCTACTTAATCCTTATAAATCCTTAAGGTTGGTCTTCGCTGAAGACCAAAGCTTTTACACTTCTGCTGTCCTGAATTCTTCACCTGCCCACATGTGTAACTCACAACCAACTACAGCAGTGCTTTCAGCCGAGGACGGGAGTATCTCCTTAGACTGTAGGTTACAGTCCAAGTTCTGCTTTCTCACCAGTGGGTGTCAGAAGCCTCTTGGACTGAAACGACATCCAAGTACTCATTGTCACGAGCTTTCTTGTGCCCCTGGGAGGACAGGCAGACTCACCCATTAGCCAGCGGCAGTGAGAGCAGCTTGGCCAGCAGTCCTGGCCATATTAGCTGGGAAGCGCAGTGCAGATGGAGACACGGCAAATTCTATACAGGCTCATCTTTGGCTTTTTGTTTCCAAGCTTCATCAAGCCCAGATGCTTCTGTCTCTTAACTCTGTGTTGAAGACTTCCTATGTATACGTGGAGGTTGATCACGTCTAAAACTTGTTAGAGTGTGGCCTGTTAATGTGAGTGGTAACTGGTTGAGCTGAGACGGTGAAAATATTT
>JAOTQQ010000079.1:29587534-29606257 GCA_026546715.1 Gallinago undulata
ATCACGTCTAAAACTTGTTAGAGTGTGGCCTGTTAATGTGAGTGGTAACTGGTTGAGCTGAGACGGTGAAAATATTTGGTTGAGCTGAGACGGTGAAAATATTTCGCGCCTTCATCTGTCTACCCTATCCTTCTTTCAAAGGCTGTCAGCCCGAGGGCAGAAATCACAGCTTCTGTGTTGCTGCAGTTTGTAACACTATGTGTTAAAGGTCAATAGGTGCTATTTTATTTTGACCTAATTGTGCTGGGCAGTGAATGAGGAGCTGTTGCCAGGTGGCTGACCTTGTTCCTGCATCGGGAACAGCAGTCCCCAAGGGAGATGAACAGCCATAGGCAGAAACTTCTGCACTTGTGTCTGTTAATTTTGCCACTGTTTGTAAGTCAAGACCCATCACAGGTACCCTTCTGTTATGTGACAGGGATGAAGAAAATTCCCCTCAACTTCATGTTTGGCCAAGGTTTATGAAGGGGTCTGCTCCGAAGCACCTGAAGTGCTAAGGCACTTAGATACATGTGTTCGATTCTGGGCAGCCTCTTACATTCTGTTTTTTTTGTGTCTGCTGGTCCTGAGCCTGGTTCTCATAAATCAGCAAAGCTTTTCTCTAGTAAATGGAGCTGTGCAAAATGTTCTGGTCCTGGGTTGTGCTGAAATGTGGTAAGAAACTGCTGTTGCTGGGCAGGGTTCTCCATTCTCTGTGTCCTGGGTAAGTCTGGGTGCGAGGTGCAGTGCTGCTGGCAGCAGGGCTCTTCTGGCCTGTTTCAGCGCTTTGCCCCTCAGCCATAGGTGGGACCTCTCCATCAGAGCATGTTTCAGAAGGGACAAAGCACTGCACAGCAGTTTCAGGAGTGGGGAGCAGCCCAGGGTCAGAGGAGGAGAAGGTGCTGCAGGCACCGGTGCACGGGTTCACCTGCAGACCCTGGGGAAGACCAAGTACCTCCTTGCAGCCCCATGCAGAACCTCATGCTGGAGAAGCTGGAGGTTTCCTGAAGGAACTGTGGGCATGGCGGGCTCACACAGGAGCAGGTTCATCCAGAATGACTACAGCCCCTGGAGAGGACCCACAATGGAGCAGGAGAAAAGTGTGAGGAGGAAGGAGCAGCAGAGAGGAACAGATCACAATCCCTGTTCCTCATCCCCTTGTGCTGCCCAGGACAGGGGAGAAGTAGAGAGGGGTTGTCCATGAAAGCATGAAGTTAAGCCTGGAAAAGAGGGGGCCAGGAGGGGAAGATGGTGTTTGAATTTCTATTTGTATATCTCCGTCAAAATCTATTTTAATTGGCAGTAGGCTACTTGGTAGTATTGTACTCTTCTGGACTAGGTTCTGGGAGACTTGCGGTGTTCTGTTGCTCTGTTGCTATTTTCCTGGATAATGTCAGGAAAATTGCTTTGTTTTTCTGTCCCTCTATTTCCCTGTCCCCTTTTTGTAAAGTATTTTGGTACCTCTTGGTGAAGTAGTGCCATATCCTCCTTGGCTCAGATGTAGGGTCAGTGCTTGTGTTTGATAATTGTACCCTTTGGGGTGAAGGCTATTTCTGTGACTCTGTCCTCCCGATATATCATGTGTGGGTGGGAGAGATATATAAGGCAGAATGATGTAGCAATTTGAGATGGCTATTTAAAAATAACTAATGGTAACATTCTCATTTTGTTTCCTCCAGAACACAAGCCAATGTTCCCAAATATTCTGAAGAAGGGATACTTAGAAATTAGAAGAGACAATGACAGCTACTGGCAAACCTGTTACGCTGAGCTCTCTCCGTACAAACTGTACCTGTATTGCTTGGATAGCAGCGGCAACCAGACTCTTCCCACCGTGTACCCCCTCGTGCATTTCCAAAGGGTCACTGTTACTGGTTGCATTGAAACCAAGGTGGTGGACACTGTCCTGTCAGACAACTCGCAGCTACAGCTGAAAGCGGAGTCCTCATGGGAGGCTTTGGACTGGGGACAGAAACTCTGGGAGGCAGTGCGTGCTTCTGTGCCTGCTTTCACAGGACAGCAGGAGAAACTGGAGAATGTGCCAAAGCCTGAAAATAACAGTGACCTTTCTCAAACCAATGGATTGTTAGAGAAGCCCGTGGAGCTCTTGCTGTCCATGAACTTGACTGAAAACAATAAAGAGTACCAAAATATTATCAAATCAGGGACTCTTTATAGGTTAACTGTCCAGAACAACTGGAAGGCATTTACTTTTGTGTTGAACAGGTCTTATCTCATGGCATTCCACCCGGGTACGCTTGATGAAGATCCTCTACTGAGCTACAATGTCGATGTGTGCTTGTCGGTCCAAACAGATACTCAGGATGGCTGTGACTCTTGCTTTCAGGTCATTTTTCCTCAAGATGTCCTCCGCTTGCGTGCAGAGACCCGTCAGAGGGCCCAGGAGTGGATGGAGGCGCTAAGAGCAGCAGCCAATGCTACTAGAAGTTTAACTCAGAACCCACAGGTCACGCTAAGGAACAAACCTGGAGATCGGCCCTTTAGAAATGATCTTAGAAAGAGCAAGCGCCAGTCTGTGACCACCAGCTTCCTGAGCATCCTGACCACGCTGTCCCTAGAGAGAGGGCTCACAGTTCAGAGTTTCAAGTGTGCAGGTAAGCAACCCGTCTGTGACATCTGCACCCACTCCTCTTCTGCAGGAAAAAAAAAAAATCACATGGAAGAGCATGTATGTGTGTTAGCAGCACACAGCTGTTCCCTGCCTCCCACTATGGCCATAGACACTTCAGTGTGTTAGCCTTTCTTTGCTCTCTGTAAAATGTGGAGAAAATCCTGTGGGATATTTAAGGATTCACCTGCATTTCATAAGCAATGCTGTAACATGAGATCCTGCACGTGTAACATACAGCACTACATGGGCTAGGGCTGCCTTAACAAGGTGGCTGAGCTATTTTCTTGCTTCAGGACAGTGGAAAAAGGTGATCCAGAATCAAAGGGATTTGAATTCAGGATACGATGCAACTTTCCGACTTCTAGCAATTTTTTTTCCCTTTTATTACTATGTCTTTTATTACTGTGTCTTCTAGGGAGACTCCTCAAAGTGTATATGCTTCCCTGAAACACTGTTGTTCAGTGATGTGCGTTCTAGTACTGAAGTTCAGGCATGAGATTATTTGTTCGGTTCTTAAGGTGGGGGTGAAAACATGATCTTAAGTCCCTGCATCTAATTGTAAATCTCAGCTGATTTGACTGCCGACTCTACTCTGAGGCAAGAGCATAATTTTATCTGTTTTGGGAATGAAGTGGAAATAGAACCCACGTGAATGCAGTTCTTTTGTCCTTTGACTTCAGCAGGGGCACCTCGCTGGAGCAGATTTGGAAACTTTGTGCTTAAATTGTATTCTGTGGCTGACTTTAGTTATGTTCACTTAGAATTTGTCAGCTGTATCACAAACAGCTTTTCTGGAGAGTTTTGCTCGTTTGTTACGGGAGCTATGGGGGTCCTGCCTCCTCCCCACTCTCCTCTGGGATAGAGGAGCTATCTGATGTGGGGGTCTCCTGTTGCTCTGGAACTACATGAGGCTTGGGGAGGGGTGTTCTGTGTGGGCCCAGGACCTGCTGGCTAGCTTCAATCCCTTCCAGGGAAGACCTGAGACCAAGACTGGATTGCACTCAGAACTGGCTGTGGGTGCAGCTGGGTTTGTCCCGTTCTGTAGTCACCCACAGGTGGTGTTCCTCCTCACCTCTCCACAGTCCATGCACCCGCATTGTAGCTGGAGCATTTTGAAGGTTGGCTCACTGCAGTTAGTGATTTGGTCACAATATGGGGGCTTCAGTTCTGTTCTTGGACACAAACTCTGTGTGACTTCATATCCATTTTTCCTGGGAGTAGTTATGTGCCAAACTACTGCTAAACTGAAGGTGCCTGGGTCTGTGATAACTCTGATTACCTGAAGACTATTGGGCAATGGTCATGTCTTACCTCTAAGGGTAGTTGTGAGAGTGAAAGCTGCAGGGAGACTCTGGGAATGGGTCAAATAAGTATCTGCAAGATGGATCCAGCCCATTGTGTTACCCAGCAGACAGCCTTGTGAAACTCAAGACAGCAGAACTGACAGTCTCATTTTAAGGTAATGTCCCAGATGACATTAAAACTTTATTCCTTTCTCCTCATTTCTTTTAATTCAAAGATCAGTAGAGGAAGATTTTATAATCTTGCTTCATCCTCTGACTGAGGTCCAGGAGAGGTTTATGTGAGCATTTTGAGTGACCTCATCAAAAATAGGATCAGGCCCTTGGATGGCAACAAAAAGCACGTCTCCAATGTGAAATAGATATTAGTCTTGCATATAGGATGGGAGCAGATTTTTCTGTGGGAAAGGATGGATTTCCTCTCCCAAACATGGGGCAATTCATCTGCACTCACTCACATGTTCCCAATAGAAATAAGGTACTTTGACCATGTCAGGGTTGCATGGGGTCTTTTCCTAATATACAGACATTCCTAATGCTCTGGTGATCTCCTTTTAGTCAGCAAAACTGAACCAACACTCTTGTGCAGAGAAATGTGGGTTGTGCAGAGTCTGTGAGAAGCCAGCCACTGGGATTCCCTGTTCCTGAGGATGGGGATACATGGCACTTATGGCAGGAGCAGACCTTTTGGCTTCTGCCTGAGACCCTTAGAGTTGGTCTTTCAGAGTCAGCTGGAACTTCTAGCTGTTACTGTGGTGCAAAGAAAAGTATAATTGTAATTATAACTGGGAAAAACTGGGGAAACTTGTCTTGCTCAGAAAAGTTTGTGCTGAGGAGGCTTTGGAGGCACACCAGCAAGCTGAGGCTCACTCCTTGTACCTTGCTCCCCGCAGGCAGTTGGTGCCGTTCCCTGGCATGGGCTGCTGTTTAACCTAAGGGGCCTGCTGTTGGTGATTACAACTTGCAGGCATTGAGAGGGGTTTTCCCCAGGGCTGCTGGGAGGGGTGAGCTTGGAAAAGGGTGAGGAGGGGGGAGGAAGAAAAGTTTTGCTGTGAATTCTTCAGCCATTTAGTGCAAATTCCTGTAATTACCGTCTTTGTGTCCTGTCCCAATGGCACATAATACAGCAGAAGCCTTTCCTAATTGAGACCTTACAGGAGGTACAAATCCCTCCTTTGTTCGGTCTGACAAATTAGTGCCAGAAAGTGGCAAGGTCCGAGTGGGAATCAAAGGCAAGCAACACAAAGATGGAACTTAAGGCTACAGTAATAACCCTCTCTAGTCCTGCAGGGGTGGGAGGGAAGGAAAAGTAATGACCAATGAAAAATGAAGGGTTTTTTTGTTATAAATTCCCTTGACATGACAGCACCTCAGGGCTGCTTTATTTATTTAGGAAAAGTGATTAAATAGTAATACAACAGGACAGACCATTGTCTCTCAAGCTACCCCCCTTCCTACAGACCCCTGCTGTCTTGGCTAATTGATTGACAATGAACCTCTGATAAAGAAGGTTGTTGGGAGGACCTGATGGGGACAGGGTTTGGGGTTTGTTTGTTTTTTTTTTTTTTTTCATTTTCTCTTTGCAGTCTTTGTGGGGTTCCCCTCCCCATTTTTTTTTTCTTTCTGTTTGAAATGCCCTCTGCATCCCCCTTTCCTTTTCTCCCTTAGTAAAAGCTTTTCAAGGAACTGCTCCCAGACAAACAGCTGACACAAACAGGTAGGGAAGAATACAAATGTCTGTGCCTTGCTATTGACAAGTTTATCTTGGAGTCTGACTAGCACTTTTCAACGCCTGATATAAGTCGGGGCGGTGGTGTCAGATGTAGTCATGGGGCAGGGGGGACAAACTGTTGATACGCTGGAGTCAGAAGGGCAGCTTGAAAAAAGTTTTCTTTTGCTTGATGAGCAGATACAAAAGCCTTTCCCCACATTTCGAACTCTTTGTCTTGCTGCAGAGGACAGGGCATTATTTCTCATAATTTCCAAGAATGAACGAATAGGCCACTTATTAACACTTGGAGAGGCATGTTTTTATAAACACTTTTACCTTTGCTGCCATTATTTATATTTTTGGCTTGGAACTGCAATACGTTTTGGAACGTGGGGTTAACTAGAAACTGCTAGCACTGGAATGGCAGCCTCGTCTGTCCTTTGCATGTTCATTTAACTGCAGGCTTGATCTTGGCCTCTTGCTGGGGTACAGCAATGTTCCCGTGGGAAGTGTTTGGGGCTCTGAGCAAGAGTGGCATTTGTGAGCATTGATCTGCTCAGGTGAGACTTTGGAGGGACCTACCCCTTGTCTTTAAACAGGTATGAAGTGAAAGTTGTTTTTAAGTCCAAGCTGGTAAATGTCAGGTTTTATGATTTTATGATTCTTTAATATGTAGGAAATAAGAGATACGCATAATGTTAGGATGATACATTGGATCTTGGCAGGGGGATATGTTGTTATTTTTTGTCTTAATTTCACCTAGATTCAAGAGAAATGCCCAAACTGTTCATGTTACAAAATTGGGATGAGGTAGCTTCCATCAAAACATACGCTTGCCAAGTGCAGTACCTTGCAGACACGGTAGCCGGATGTGAATACTCCAGTGGCTGTCCTGTCTCTCTGTTGGGCCGTCTGTGGGCTCCTGGGGAAAGGCAGACGTTTCTCCCGGAGCAACTCTCCTGGAGGTCTGCAAGGAGCAAATGTCCTCAGCTGCCCTTCGCTATTGCTATTCCCCTTGGCATGTGCCTTCACGTTTCCATAGATGGGGAAGACAAACAGCTTCTGCCCTTGCCTCCTGTTTTTGCATTGCTCCTGTTCTTTTGATGTCTCTCTTCCTTTTCACCTTTTATTTTTTCTCTCCCTGTCCTCAGTTAAATCAAGCAGTTTTCCAGAGTTATGTCTGCCAGGAACTCTTGTTGCTTAGACAGCAAGTCCTAGTGGATGTGGGAGTTTCTGCTTTCTGCAAAATGTGCTCTACACCCTTTTATTTGTCTGCGTGGCTTTCCTTGCTTCTCTTCTGGGGTGCCTTCTGTCTTCTCCTCCCTGCTTTCTCCATGTCTTGCCAAAAGGATAAATACTGCTATTAGGGCTCCACTGACTTGGCTGGCTGAGCTGAACACTGGGTGCAGAGAAGCCAAGGTTAGTAAATGGTCTATTTCCTGAGCTTGCATCCCTGTCAAATCAAGCAGCAGGCAGAAGGCTGTTGGCTTTTAAGGAGTCATTCTGGCTTTCAAGGAGTCATTCTGCCTCTAGTGCTGTGATCATCTGTGTAAATGGGGGCCAGTCCACTGCAACATGACCAGCCTCTGCTGTAGCTCATCACAGTGGTCTGAAACTAGCCCCTACTGAGGTAAAAGTAAAGTTCCTTTTTTTTCCCTTCTCTCTCATTGAAAAGAAAGTATTTTCCTAATAGCTTGCAAGCCAGCAAGTGTGATGGCAAAAAAAAAGGAAAAAAAAGCATTAGCCAGGTTCGATGTTGACTTTGTTCAACTTCTCAAAAAGCCATATAGTTGAAACTGCTCAAACCCAGGTAGTTGAAAAGCATGGCTGCTCCTTCCTTGAATTTAGCAAATACTTTGTTAACTGTCATCACACCCAGCACCTATTTGTAGCATGTCACTGAAATAAAAATACTAGGGGACAAATCTTGGCAGACATAGTACAATAATAAAATACCAGAAGTTCCTTTGGAAGTTTGTCAGCACTCTTGTCACATTTTTAGTCTGAAATAACAATTGTTCTCACCTGTCCAAGGCTTTAAGGATTGTGCTTTCTAAGTGCTGTATATATTTTGTGCTTGGTTTCATCTCAGTTGATCTCTACACTTCATCAGCTTTTTGCCTTCCCTGTATTTGAGAATCTGTAAAATCCCTTGAGAATGTGTTTTGCACTGTAAAGTTTTTATTGTTTAAGTGTCTTCACTTTAGACCACAGTCTTCCAGTCTTGTATGTGACTTTCAGGCTCTGCTTCTATTGATTCAAGAGTAAAACCTCCACTGCTAACAGTGGTACTTCTAAATTCTTACTCTTTGCTAGCCAAAACCAGCTAAGCAGAAGCATCATCATCCATGTCTAAATTACAATTTGGAAAATACACCATGTCTAAAGAACACCACTGACTTGTTGGAAGGAGTGGGGGAAAGGTTTCCAGACAAGGGTGACTTGAATTTGTGTAGCAAGGAGTACTTAATTTGCAGTGGACCTTCATGTTTCAAAACACAAGGTTGCTGGTCCACAGTGCCTTGCTATGTGACAGCTCTTGTTTAGGGAGAGATGAGAAGATACCGCATGGTGTCTCATTTACTTGGTTGAGTTGATAAACCTGTTATCAGGGATCAGTTATGATCACAGAAACCATTTGATCTTCAGTGGTAAGGTGAATGATCTCTTCATTCTGGTTCTAAGACGGCTTGACTAGGGGAAATGGCAGTGAAAACTATTAGCTTTGTCTAAGCTGGTAGAATGTTAGGTCCTTCACCTTCCTGGATTTGGCTGGCACCTTCGCAGAGTGGGATTTTCCACTTCATAGGATTTGGTTTGGAGTTGGCCTGCTGCAGTTTGGATGTGTACTTGGCCAGTTCGGTGCCTGTCCCGCACCCTACTGAGCACTTTGCAGCCCTCAGCTGGTGTTTTACTGGAGTATTTGCCTCAGCCCTGCAGGCAGAACAGCTGGTACAAATGTCTTGGCTGATGAACCTACAGGTTCATCAGCCAAGACATTGGCACTGGCAGGTTTAAAGGGCACCTGTGCTGCCTGTATGGGGATAGGTGACCTCATTGCTCTGCTCTGCCTCTGTGGACAGCTCTGCAGGTTTTCAGAATGTTTTTTTTTCTTTTTTTTTTCTTTTTTTTTTTTTTCATTAGAAATAAAATATTTGTGCTTATTTATTTTGCTGTTACAAGCTCAATTCTGCTGTGTGTGATCGTGTCTCTACTCACAGCGTAGTGTTTGTCCTTCACTGTGCCTTGTTTCTTCCTGGCTTGTGGGTGCTGGGTAGTAGTTCCACAGCCCCCAAAGAACTCTTAGTCGCTTGGGAACTTTTTGGTCCATTTATTGTGTGAAGCCAGTCTTGATGAATCTTCTGGCATAAAGTTTAAAGAAGAGGATGCTAAAAACAGGTAGTATAAATTCTCAAGTCTCACCTTTGTTGGGATAGAAGAAGCTACATCTGGACAAAAGGAAGTGTTTTCAGACCTGAAAGCTCCAACACACACACATTTCTTCTCTGGAAAACTCAGAGGCTCCTCATGAATTGTTTTACAAGAGACAGCTTTATCTGTTGGGCTAGCATCTTTTAAATCAGTCAAGCCAGCCTTTGCTAATAAAGGCCTTGCCTTCACAGAAATACACAGGCAGGATATATCTGCACAACGCTTTTTCTGCAGTTGCAGTTTATACCTGGTCCCTGAGCTGGTTTGGGATATGACGGTTAATTCAGTTTTCTAAGAAAACAAAGCTTGTGTTATAATGGTATTTGCTCATAATTTTACCCCTGCCCCATAAGATTTGAATCTACCTGTTTGTTTTAAAAAAAATTGAGAGAGGAGAGGAGGTGGCAAAGATGTGGGAATCTTAGTGGTTTCACAGAAGCTGGCATCATAGGGAAACCCTATTAATGCTGTTCTGGAAAAATTTGTGATGTGCACTATGCATTTGCTCAGCATCAGAGCATCCAGGCAGGTGTGCAGCCTTGAGGGACAAATATGGAAGGCAAATGGCTGCTTTAGGTCCATTACCACAAAACTAGGGTGTTTGTGTGTGTGTTGGCAGAGCTCTCCTGGAGTTCTATCACATGCCAAACCAGTGTGTTATTGACAAAACTGTAACATGTGGATCAGATCAGAGAAGTTACAGAACGAACCACAGGCCAACTGGTGGGAAGGTTTTGGGTTCTGAGTGTGGCCTTTTGCAATGTCAGTAGACTCTGACATGTACCTGTGCTGCATAAATCTCAGTAGTGCACGTGCCCAAGGTACTGATGTGCGACCAAGAAGAAATTCAGCCAAATAGCATTGGCAAAAATATGTAAACACTGTGTGGTTGTTCCTCATGTTAAAAGAAGATACAAAACCAGCTGTGTATTCAAACAGAAACAGAGCTGATTATTTCTCAGTATGGTAATAGCTGCTGTATCAAATAAATGAAACTTAGCAAACCAGGTAGCCTTCAGTGTCAGTAAAGGAGTGAGCAGGGCAGGGGTAAGTGGTCTTCAAACTAACTGTGGTGCAGAAACGAAAACTGAGTTAAGTAGAGACCCTTTTTGCTAAATGATCTGGCCACAGCTCAGGACACCGACACCAGCATTTCTTCTGATCGCACAAACGGTCGGCCTGCTCTTTGCGCTGTAAAACCAAGCATGAGTGTAATCAACTGCAGGAATGGGCATATCATTATTAACTGTGCTCAGATTATCTCCTTACTCCTAGCTGGCAGACTTCAAGGGCTGGCCCAGAAAGTCCGTTCAGTTCCCATCCCTGATTAAAGAGCTGGTGAATTACTGAATCCTGCCAATAGGTCATTTCACGGGAGCTGCCATTCCCTGCTGTCAGACTGCACTTCAGAGCCTCAGCAAAGTGCCAGATACTGCACAGAAAAATCCTATAAGGGCATGGGGGAAAGAATAGCAAATTAGCTTGAGGTATATGGTGTCCTTTCTTAGCGCTGTTGTCCTAGGAATGGGGAGAAAGGAGTTGAAAGGATGCACTAGGTGAATGCAAACTGGCCATGCGTTAAAGGATTTACAAGCTGTAACTGTGTGTGAAGTGTGTCTTCATAGCTGTTTGTAATTCCCTTGGAGCAAGTTCTCTGGGAAGAATGGTGTCTCAGCCCTTCTCAGCATTTGACACTAAAGGTAAAAGAACCTGAATTTCTGGTGAAATTCAAGTGGGGAAATCCAAGCAAATGAAAAGCTAGTTTCCAAAAGTGCAGATTTGTGCAGCCATTTGACACACAGGTAGGTTTTTATTTTTGGTCCTGATTTATTGATGAAATGTTGTTCTTGACTTAAATGTGCAAAGTACGAGCTTACACTTTGACATTTATGTTTTTTCAGTGTTACATTTGCAGGCTTAACTACTATTAGTTTATTGGGAAAGCAGAATTTTGCTGTGTAACCTGCAGCATGTTTGTATGCTCTCTTCTACAAAGGATATGTATAATACAAACATGCAGAATGTTGTGTATGCACATATATGTGTTGTCACCTGGCTTGTTTTCACCAGTGATTTGTTTTTCTTGATTGTTCATCTTCTTGCAGAGGGCCACGGCTCTGTGTGTTCAGCGTGACTGACGCTAAAGGGTGGTGTTTTACTTCACCTGCCCTGGCAGTCTAAATATTGGATGTCTACGCTAATCCAATCTTCACTGATTGGAAGAAAGCCTGATTGCCTAGGGGATGATTCATCTTGTCTGCCTTGGAGAGATGCTCTGCGGCAGGGAGCCTGTGAGACATCACTAGTACAATGGGGTGGGTCGCTCTCTGGAGTGGCTTGTCTCCCCATCCCAGGCTAGATCCTGTAGCCAGCAAGCCTAGACTGGGTAGGCAAAGTTAGCGGAGCTGGATTGTGTGAGACAGGAAAGACGGGGCTATGCGTTGTATCTTTAAACGGCACTAACGAAGATGGGAAGGGTGTTAATTTAGGGCTTAGTCCTGAGCTCCAGCTAATAGTCAAGGTTTCATCGACTCAGAATGGTTGCTCCGTCCTTTGGAGTCTATTTAAAAAAAAAAAAACAACAAACAAAAAGAGTCTGGGAGTTGGGAACTAGTGAAGCCTTCCTTATTTCTGGAGAAGCTGGTCTAGATTATAATAAAAGTAGGATTTGTACATTGCTGATATAAATAGTGTGGGATTTATATATTGCTTAGATAATTATAACTGGATAGGGTCAAAACCATATGGCTTCAACAGGGAAAATTTTCTGCCTATAATCTGCTAAGGTTTTGCTGTGGGTTTTTTTTAATTCCATAAGAAGCTCACAAAAAGTAGGCAAGGTGACTTTGCTTGGAGGTTTATGAGATTTTTATTATTTCTTTAGAAAGACAATTGCTTTGGAAAAAAAGTAATGCTGGGAAAAGAACAAAGCGTAATGCAAATTCAAACCTGAGTAGATACGAGGGAGAACTGAGCTGGATTGTTAGTTTGTCTTCGTTGCGAGTTTGAGTTTTCCCATAGAGGAGTGAATTGGAACAGATGCACAGGAATACAAGGCCAGCAACTGAAGTCATTGTCACCATCTCTTTCTGTTTGTGCTGAGCAGCTAGAGCAATGTTGTATGTCTGATCTAACACGCTGAAAATTTGTTGCTCTACTCCTGCTTAGTTTGCTTTATGGCTTTATCAAGCTGAAAGCTTTTTGAAGTCTGTGGGTCATTTTCCTTTCTTGATATTGTATGTTTTTCTAAATGAATTAGCTTCTAAGATAATCTGTCACAGATTTAATTATAGTATGCAATCAGGAGGGAGTTGCTTTTTCCTGATACTGAGCAAGGAACTTTATTCAATAAAGGAAAACAGTTGCATACGTAATTCTAGTTCCACTTTATTTGTTTCACTGTGGAGCTACTCCAATTTTTCTTGCTAAAAGATTAAAGAAAGGTATGTGGATAAAAAGAATAGTTGTGTGTGCCTTCTTTGACTGTAAAAGTATGCAACATCCTGAAATAGACAGAAATGGTGTTTTCCACACTTTTCAGAAGAGGAATTGTATTCAAGTGTCTTGGATTCCTCCTCCCTACTATCCTCACCAATACCTAAAGCCAAGGTGAGAGACTTACTATAACTTTTTAACCTCATCTTCCTGTACTTCTTTCTTCCTGAAGTCTTAGCACTTGGAGATGAGCCTCTTAATGTTGATATTCCTGCTCTGCTCACAGACGTGTTGTTGAGAGAGGTTCATCTATGCCCAGCAGCACTTTCTTGCTGCTATTTTTTCTAACCCCTATTTTCTTTGCTTGATTCCAAGGCTGTTTTGTTATATTTTCTGTGATGAAAGGTTTAGGATTACTCCTTTCCTCACTTTGCCAACAGTATACCTACAGCTACACTTCTTCCCTCTGTAGCTTGCTCTGTAACATCTTTTAGGTTGGGATGATTTGGGGTAATAGTAAATTTTATGGTATTCTCCTTGCTCTAGGCTTAGAGTTTGCCAGACCTTTGTAAAGATGTTGTATGGATAATATTCTGTATGAACATTAGTAATAGGTGAGAGAGGCTTAGTGAAAGTTGTGCTGCTTTTTTCCCCCCATCCTGTGGAAGGTGCTTTCTCTAGTTATAGGCAAGTAAGGGTTTTCTCTGCAAACATGAAATGATCCCTTCCGCCACCCCAAACTGTTTGTTGAGTTGTGTTATTGATCTCTGAGATGGTCAGCTATGTCTGACTGTCTTGCTGGGAAAGGTGCTCAAGAGTTTAAAGCCAAGAATCAGTATTAGTTTTGCTTTTGGTAAACATGGCAGCAAGTTTATGTACTTGAACGTCCAGGTGCAGGCCAAAGGCATTAAACCACAAGATATTCCTCCCTCCTCTTCTTTTTCCCTCTCTCAGTCTTGCTCTATTTCTTCCATCTTATAAAAACAAAGTAGCATAAGTGGTCTATGCCACAGAAATATGTTTGTCACACTACAGCACTTTGAACTGCATAACATCAAAGAAAATCAGTGCTTTGATAACTTGATTTGAAAGGATTGTAGAAATAGCCATCATTATGATTCACAACAGATAGGAATGGAAAAGATGGTGATTTTCAAGCAGAAAAGCTTGTAAGGTAAGGGAAAATGTAAGGTAGGTGCCAGTGCCACATTCTCGTCTAAAATACCCCAGCCTTACAACTGTTATGTGGCTTTGCAGAATATGGTTTACTTGAGGATATAAGGAAGAATGAGAAATACACTGTGTAAAAATGTGTTTCTGAGGAACAAGGAAACACGGGCTCAGAGAAGGACTGGAATAAGGGAGAAAGCGTGCTGTTTGAATAGGAAATTCTTCCACTTTCTCTGCTTTATAAAACCACCCTTTCTGAGGGGAAAGGCATGATTGCTTGCTGAGACCTTCCTTGACCCAGAGACCTTCAGTTCTTATGAGCTGGACATGGGGAGGAGCAGTGAAGCCCCCCAGCATTTCTGTACTTTGTCATTCCTCCCCTGAGGAAGCTCTCTCTGTGGACTAGAATGAGTTTCTGGCTCTAGGAGGTTGCAAGAAAATGGCGAGTTCTCAACGGCAAATGTTTTAGTTTAGGTGATGGCAATTCAAATTGGAGTTTAGCTTATTCTTGCCTTCAGTCTAACAGATAGGAGTAAGGGCACAACAAGCAGTCTGTGCTAGACAAGCTAGCAGTCTGTGGAGCGGCAGGGATTGCACAGTGGCAGTTAGGTAAAATCAGTGCATCCAGTCCTGCCTTCATCCCCCACACGAGTAAGTGTTGGCTAGTGGAGAATGTTTATAAAGGTTCCAAGGGCGTTGAGTTTGGAGACTTCTGTCTCATTCAGAGACAGCTTTACCACTAGTACTTCCTCTGTTGGTCCAAACACATTGAGCTAGAAAACACTACATGTCATTTAGCAGTGTGTTTTATTGAGTGTGAGGGGATAAATGCTAAAGTTGGAGCCAGTTGAGATAAAAAGATGGATGCTTCGGTGCTCTTCAGTGATAGGACATTCAGAGGCAACTAGTGAGGAGAAAGACCTCAGACCCTTCACTTCTTTTAGCAAGGCTGGCACAGAAGAACGTGCTGTACTGAGGTATTGCTAACACAAACATCCTCTCTGAGGGCTTGTTCCAATTTAGCTTGGGAAAGGGGAATGCTCTCTTTTGTAGGTTCTTTCGTCTTTCTCCATGAGGAGAGGAGTGGGCATACTTCTCTGTTTCCTTTAGAGAGGGGCAAGATTTACCTCTGTTGTGCTTTTAAAAACATGGGCTCCATAGCAACAGTGATAGTAGCTTCTGCAAGCATCTTCCAGGGCTACTAGTTGGACAAATGCCATGTCAGACAAGGACTGGTACTTCATGTCTCGTCAGCTGTTCAAAACCTTCCCCGTTATGTATGAATGCATTTTAAAAAATGGAAAGAATAGTTCTATGTGTACTACAGAGCACTGGTACTGAGCTTGTACCAGGCATGCCTGCTGACTTCACCCATAACAGCATAGTGGAGCGGGATTGCATGGAAACTCTTTTAACTGACTAGTCAGGAAACTGCTTTTTTTTTTAAAAAAAAAGAAAAGAACAGGAAATGAAAGACAGGAAAATGTGTGCTTCGCACTGAGGGAAGTATGAAGCTTTTGGCTTCTAAGTTCTGATTCTAAGCCACAGTCATAGGTCATCCTTTTTCTAACACATTGCTGAATTACCTGAATTGACTTCGCCGTTATAAAAGGCATATGTGCGTTCTTTCTGCCCTAAAGATACTGCTTTTGCAAAAAGTTTTGCTAGTATTTTCTATACAAAAATTATTTCTACAATGATAATAGTTTACAGTTTGGGTTTTCTGTTTGATTACTAAGATGAGGTAATATTTTTGCATTACGCATGTTGAGTTATACCATTACAGATAGATGTTTATATTCGTCCTCTGATCTTATGAATGGTAAAGGATGAGACATTAACGTAAGCATCTCTTTCATCAACTGACCTGTTTATATGTTTGTGTTTTTCAAGAAACTGCATATCCTTACTTCAGTAACAAAAAAGGGAAGGGGGGGAGAGAGATGGAGACAGAACATGTCCCACAACTGATTCACTTGATAGTGTGCACTGCAGAGAATCAATGACCAAATGGCTCTGGAGTGTGGAACAGGAGGAAGTGAACTAATTATGTTGGTCAGGTTATTGTAATTATTTTGATTAGAGCAGAGGAGATATGGTAGCATCAGCTAATGGGGAGAAGGAGGGCTTTGATTTATGCCTAGAGCTGCAGTTACTCCTCAAATCAAGATAGCATACTAGGGAAAAAAAGATACTTTCAGCGGGAGAAGTTACATAATTACACTAAGCAAAATCAGTTATACTGACAAAAATCAGTCAGTTAGTTGACTTCTGCCTGAAAAATTCTGTTTAACTGATATTTTTTCCGTAAAAGTGATGTACAAGGTTTCTGCCAATCAGTGTTACTAACCACCTCCAGTCTGAGCACACAGCGGTGCTAATTGTGTCTGTAGCTGTAAATGTCATACAGGGACACTAGCATTTGAAGGAAAAGCAGAAATACCAGCATTTGTGCTGTGTCAGAGAGGTGTTAATAACAACCACAGACATCTCATTGTATCATATCCAAACATTTTTAGCCTTGCTTCCTGAGCAGATTGTTTAACAACACTGTGCTGTCTGTCTTCAACTCTCCACTCTAGTATTATTTGAACCTGTTGGCTCGTTTTAGCTACAGTTGAGGGAAAGGCAAAGGTGTTAAATACACTGAGTTTCTATGTGTTTTGGGAAAACAGGAGGTCAGATGGAGGAGAGTTCTGCATTAGTTCTTTCCAACTAGAGCAGCACCTTTTCAATACATTATTTTACCCCAGGGGCTCCATGCAAAAAGGCATGAGAAGAGGCAAGGAACCCAGCTGAGAAAGAAGTACCAGGCAGACCTCAGACCATGTAAGATACAGGGTAATCCAATCATAAGGGGGGGGGGAAAAACGTTCACAGGAAACTGAGCTGTATCACTACTGCTAGTCAAGGACTATTCCTCCTCAGTGACTGCTGCTCACGGTTATTATTTGTAGTCTGACTGTGGCTTGCTTGTCTGTGCTAATTCTGTGGCCGAATCCTACCTGCCAAGTCAGAATTCCTTGTCAGGTCCTCCAGGCAGCCAATGCCGGCTCACTCTGTTGTGGGGAAAATGGGAACTGTCTGGAGCAGCACTACTATGGTCTGGTGTTTTCTGTCTAAGCTTCAGGTCATGGTTTCCAGGTGGCCATAGCTTTTAAATGTCCAGTGTCTCGAAGTCGGTATTCTGCCTTTGGTTTTTAGGAAGTGCTAAGTATCCTTTCTCTATCTGTTCTCTAAAGTATCCGTTCTCTAAACTCTTTGTAAAAGATGCCCAAATTACTGTGTACTTGTTCAGCACTAGTCTAAGAATACTGATATTTATGCCTTTAATTTTAGGCAATGAGAAATGGTTCATTGGTAGAGTAAATAAATAAAATTTAAAAAGGGTTTCAGATGGGGGAATAATTACTTTTCTTACTGCATCCTGAGTTTGTACCTCTGGCATGATGTACAGACGCAGACTTTTCCTTCTTTTTCTTCTTCAGGCTGTCAGCGCTCCATAGGCTTGTCTAATGGGAAGGCCAAGGTTTGCAGCTACAGTGGATGGTATTACTGCAGCACCTGCCACGTGGATGACAGCTTCCTTATCCCTGCACGGCTGGTTCATAACTGGGACACTTCCAAATACAAGGTAATCTCCCTGCAGGTTGGCTTGCTAGTAAGTGACCTGAACTGCTCTTTAGATAGAAACACAGACATCACAACAGGTTGAAGGTTACAGGCATTGACTGCTACTACTGTCTTCTTTGTCCCTCTTGCCAGAATGAGCTGCACTCTCTCAATGAGACAGATGTTTTCATCACAGTTTCCTTAGCCAGGCCTAAGGCGTTCCTCCACAGAGGCAGCCATGCTTCTCTTTCTTGGTGGTATCTTTTCCATGATTGCTTATCTGGTTGTTCAAGAGCTCAGAGAGCATATGCTGAAACAATAACAAACTCATAAGGAATCCAGACCATGCTAGAGCTTCAGATTTAGCAGCCATTGTTAGGGAGAGAGGCTGTTTGATGTTTTGTGTCTGTGAATATTATTATTATGGGCTATTTGAAAAGGAAAAAAAATAACCAGTAAATGCCCTATTAGAGGAAGAGCAGCTCTCTTGAAGAAGGGAATTTGTCAGACAGGGAGATTATTAAAAGGTAGCCAGAGCCTGCCATCAGGAAGATGATAGTCTTTTGCCATAAAATGCAAGATTCTTCAGAGTTACAAAGCTCCTATATGTGGAGGCAAAACTCCCTCCCTTTCCTAGAAGCTAGGAATAAATATTTAATAGCTCTTTCTTTGTATGCTTTTAACCAAGGCCTAAACTTGCTAGCCTGTGGTAGTATTGGTAGCCCTGATATGTGGCAAGTGGATGGTCGTATCAAGCTGTCAGTAGTACTGCCAACAAAATAAACTGTTTTGTTTTCTAAACCTGCAGGTTAAAAACTATGCTCTGTTTCTTGTGGTCTTGGTCTAGGCAACTGAGGCACAAAAGGAAGTGGGACTTTCAAGCTTAAGCATTCATTGAAAACTTCATATACTGTAATCTCAGTATAATAGTGAGAAGTTATCAGTTTGCACTTTTTGTAGGCAGGCAGAACAGCTATGAGGTGGCTTGGGAGCACAAGCAAATTCTGTACAGATAATTTACTAGTCTCTGTGCCAAAAGCTCAGAGAGGTGGATTTAAGAAAGGAACAGCATCCCTTAGGTAGAAAAACCCTTCAGCATCCCTAACTACTAGAGTGGAAACTAGAGCAGGGAGGGAGGGAGAAGGGGACATCATGTGACAGCTGAGCTGAAATCACTGTTTGGATTTCCTCAACTCCGTCCCACCCATGCATAGCATAAAAGTAACAAGTAGTTCTTGCTACTTCTATGAAATACTTGGAGTTTTCACCTTTCTGTTCAACCCTGCCTACCTATGCTTTTATTTCTGTCCCTGCTATACCTCCATGGGAACTGAGCAGTATTTTTCTGAGGTAGAGCACATATTGCCTGCACTTTTCATAGAATCATAGAATCATCTGGGCCGGAAGGGACCTTCAAAGGTCATCTAGTCCGACCCCCCTGCAGTCACAGG
>JAOTQQ010000079.1:29606357-29797893 GCA_026546715.1 Gallinago undulata
CCTCAGGTACTGGAAGGCTGCTATTAGATCTCCCCGGAGCCTCCTCTTCTCCAGGCTGAACAACCCCAGCTCCCTCACATCTCCTTTCTCCGTTCTGAGATAAGGTCTGATGTTTATTTCTTCTGTGTGGTCTAAAGGGCAACTAAGTGCTGGCTGCTGCACTTAATAGTTATGATGAAACTGCACGAATCCTTAGCAGTGTCTTGATTAAACGTGCTGATTTGGCAAAGACAGATACTGTGTCCCACTTCCTTGAAGTGATCTGGCTAGTAATAATTTTCTTTGTGCTCATTTTTAAAGGAAGATCACTTGATTTGTCAGCATTTCAACTCCCATCATTGGCCAGTGTGCCTGCACAAAGCTGCCCAGCAATATCCCAAAATGAAGCTAAACAACAGAGCTTCTCCTAAACGCACAGCCCTGCCCCACACGGGTCATGCAACAAGGCCTGAAAATGGAGCTTCTGCAGTGGGTGACTTGCTCCTATCGGGAGTCATAGCGCACTGCACAGAGGTCCTGGAGAAATATAAGCACGTACCACGTTTGGTGGTCAGAACTGACACAGGGCTTCAGTCTTCAAAAGCTTCTGCGTTCTGCATCACAGTCTGATGTGTGCCTGTCAGTCCACCAAGTGGAAGCAAAGGAATGAAGAGTTTGAAAACCTGCGCTCCTTCCCATGGCTGCCTTTTCCCTGCCTATGAGGGGGTTGCTGGGGTCTGTCACAACTGTCTTTGGCAAAGCCAGCACCAATAGGTACTCTAGGACCTGAGCTGTTATGATGATACAGTGTAATTCAGCATATTTCTCTTTTGTGTTTCATGGACTCCTAGACATCTGAGCAGCAGCTGTGGACTGTTGCATCACTTAAGTAGGTTTTGCAAATGGAGAGGTTCTTGTCTGCTTTTGGCAAGACAGGTCATGAAAAACCAGAAGTGTTAGAAATCTGTAGAGTTGTGTATATGCCCTCCTATATACAGGATCTTGGAAAAACAACAATGCACTAAAGACCTGAAAGCACATGGGCAGAAAAAGAAAAATCCCCTTGACTGCAATAAAAACTCTTTGAAAGGACTTGGCAGTGAGGCGTGTTTCTTCTGTCATAACCAAAGCAGCAGTTCACTCACCAGGCTCACGTTTTTTCCCCCTTGACTCCCTACTGCTTTAATATTTGTATTTTTCATGTGTTTGTGTGAAGGGAAAGGTAAAGAGGCAATCTTGTGAACATCCTTTCTTCCTTTTGCTTAGGCCAACTAGTTTCCCCATTTGCACGCAAAAACCAGGAAGTATTGCAGTTTGGTTCAGGTGGCTTCCACCCTGTGCAAAATGCCAGACAAACACAGGCAGGAAATGAGCTCCCTGTGCCAGAAGGCTTCAAGAGAGACTGACTTCTGGTAAACTCAATTCTGAACTATAAGTTTGCAGCCTCTAGAAAAGAAAGGTTTGGAAATGTTAGCATCCACCCTTGTTTGACATTTGAAGAGTGCAACAGGGTTTTACCTTTATCTTCTCACTCCTTCTGGTTTATTTAATAGGATTGTCTAGTCTGCCCAGAAAAATTGTGTGTTAGTACATTTCTAGAATATTGGCTGGTAGCAAGCTGAATTATTATGACTGCTTGACCCTACCCATTATAAGACTGCATTTCAGCTTCTTGTAACTTTGCTATGGTTGGCAACGTGAGTTAATGTTTTACATGACCTGTGTGCCTGTGTCAGCCATGCAGAGTGAACCAACACCCACACGTCAGCCAGTGATGCTGGGCAAAGCTACTTTTCCAGCAATGAACAATCCACAGGTATTGGCAAGGAGAGAGAAAAGTTTGCTTTGCTCCTCTCCTCTGCATTCAGACCCTGCAGCACCACAGCCACACAGTAATACCTTGTCATCATAGTGCACCATGCATTGCAGAGTCATTCAGGTGGCCTCAGTTCTGGCATTCTTCTGTTGTTTCTGTGCTATTCTGTGCAGCCTCAGGAGGGTTGCCCCATACAGAGTACAAGTTTGCACAGCTGTGGGCGTAGTACTTCAGCAGAAATCACCCTGTGGTTCCCCAGACAGCAGGGCAGGAGGATGAGAAGCCCATCACTTCAGCAGGGGTTTAAAGCAAGGAAGTAAGATTGCAAAGACATGACTGGGTGCCAGGTCCTCCTGGTGGGAGGTGCTAGTCACTGTACCAAGCCTTTATGTGCCTTCTAGGGAATTGCTGAATATGTGGCTTAATTTGCCCATTGGTGGAAGATGAATAATATTTACTATAGATACAGCTGTTGTCAGGGGATTGCTGAGATATTACAGCCAAATAGTTTCATGATTGTAAAAGCAGGTTGTTCAACTGCAGTCTCTTTAACTGCACTGCAGTTAAGCGTGTTTAATAAAACATCAATGTTGATAGTGTTAGAAAACTTGACATATTTGGAGTTTGTAGAGTTTTGTTCAGCAAAATCCAAGTTGCCTCTGTTTATCCTTACACAGCATGTTACCTGTGCTTCCATTCAGACAGCACAATTCTTTGTATATGCATTATTTATTTGGGAAAAAAAAAAGGAAAGAGAAAGAAAGGAGCGGGATGTTTAATACAAGTAAGTGAGATGTTTAGTACAGCTTCAGGGTCTGGGAAACCTGTGGAATTATAGTCTGCTGTATTTAAAATTACACATTGTATTATCTGTATAGTTATTGGTGGGAAGGCTGGCCTTAGCATTATTTCTTAGATTTTTATTATACATCATGAAATGGTTACATTTGGTGCTAGCTTTCCCTGTAAGTAGTTAACGACTCCTGTAGCTAGTAACTTGTGTTGGTTTTGGAAATGGTGCAATTTATAAGGATGTATATTGCTTTTCCCTATTTCCTACCTTATAGCCTTACTGCACTAGAAGGGAAATAACATCTTAAAATCTCAAAAGTGGTGTGCCCTTTCTGCTTTTGTTAGCCTAATTCATCCCTCCTGTGACTCAGTGTAAACACTGATTTAAAGGCCCAGGAGGACTAATTGAATTGTGTAACTGTTATTTCTGTAGCACAGTTTCAAGTGATGTGCAGCTCATTTCATGTAATTCCATCTTCTCTTTTCCAGCTGTGATAAAATGCAGAAATAAGGAAGGAGAGGAAATTTGGACTTCTCACTCGAGAAACAGGAGTATCTTTTCTAGTGGGAAAAAAGTACCATTAATTTATCAACATTACAGTAGCTCTTTGCAGGTGGAGATAGAACAGAGCACTATCGTGAAAAAGCCATAAGAAAAATTTCTTGCAGATGAAACATTGGGAATGGGTAGTACCAGTAAAATTCAGCTTTATTTATCTATATTTTAAAAAACACAACAACTTGATAGTTGTGCTTCTGGTTATTTTCTTTTTATGTATTTTTAACCATACTGGCTGAGCATGAAACAAATGGGAGTAGTACTTTACACTGGAATTCTATACCCCGTGACAGTACAATGTGATTGGATTTGCAGCGTGTATGTTTCTTTTTCTAATGTTGTGCTTTGGCACTTACCAAATCACTTGATTCTTGCCAAAACAAACAGAAAAATATTACCAGGGAAGAAACTTGGTAATCAATTTTTAGACTTGAAAAACATCTAGTAAGCTATGTTAGCCTACAGTGAAAACATGTGTGGCTGCAGATATTTTTGTACGTTGGGTAAGTAAGCGGTTATCTCATACATTCAACTTTGATGGGCTTGATGAAGTTTGACTCGGCTGTAAGCAGAGACAGTTGGATCTCTCTCAGCTCTGTCTTCACCTATAATTGGTAACAGTAAGTTTTCATATGCAGAGAATAGCTGACATCAGAAAGGGGAAGAGCTGCTTAAAAAGATTTGGGAGGAAAGCCTATCTAAACTGCTTTATTTTTCAGGTATCAAAGCAAGCCAAAGAGTTCCTGGAATATGTTTATGAGGAGCCATTGATTGATATCCAGCAGGAAAATCCCATGTTGTACAAGCATGTTGAATCTCTGGCAACTGTCGTCCGCCTGAGACAGCAGCTAAAATCTCTCCGAGCCTATTTGTTCAGCTGCAGAGCCGCAGTGGCTGAAGATCTACGTAGAAGGTAAGAATTACAACACACAGCACAAGGATGTAGTTTCTTTGTCAAGTTGCTTTTCTTTGTCATATTCTTTTTCTTCCCCCCCCCCCAATCTAGTTCTGAAGGTGTTAGCTGTTTAGAAATATGCACTTGTATCTGATTTCCCTGGGTTATCTACTGCCAAAGAAAATGGTTTTATAGGGTCTGAATGTCTGAAGTTGTTTCTGACAACTGTTAGCCCAGGGGTCACACATTGTCATGAGCATCTTTTACTCCCCCTCAGGCTTCCTGGCTGTGCGTGAGTATTTTCAGTCAGGTGTAATCCCTCATGCTCCCTGCCATGGCATTGCAGTGTGTGGTAGCCGCTGTTGGGACCTTTGAAACACCTCACAGTATGGCAAAGCATGAGGGAGGCCAGAGTCAACCACCTGTCTGGCACTTCTGCCCTCTTCTGTGGTATGATCTCACACAAAGGGAGAGGCCAGATGTAGTCCCCCAGCACGTAACCCAGCATATGATTTATGTGACACCAAAGCAGTTGTGCTTTTCTTCAGCCACTATCTTTTCCATCCATGATGTGGCTGTGCTGAGTGTTTTGTTTATTGAGAAACACACGGTCACAGCACAGGAAAAACTGTTTCATATTGAGTTTTCTGTAGTGGAAACAGTAGTTTTCTGAACAGTGAACTTTGTTTTAAAAATCCTGTATCTTAGTCCATTCAGCTAGCGCTGCATTTTTCTAACAAGCTAAAAATGAACAATCTTTTTAACACCATCAAGCCACAATTGTGACCTTAAAAAAGCCAAGTTACTTTTGTTGTGGGTCTCCAAAAGAGGTGGGGACGTGTTTCTGTGCATGATGTACTGTGAGATGAGTAGCTCCAGGCACGTGCGGCTGACCTGATGGTAAATGCATCTGTAAGTGTGTGAATACCCCAAGTTTGTAAGTAAGACAAAACTGAAAATGGGAAAGCCACTGCTTTGAAATTATGAGCTGCCAAAGGGCAAGAAAGTGAGTGACATAAGCAACTGCATTTTGAGCACGGCGTTTTAGGAATGGGGGATCTGAATTCTCTGGGAGGGAGAGGAGGCTGCAGTAGTGCCTTTATCCCAGGTACGGAGTGAGGCGCTCTGCTATTTGGTACATATAACCTATGTCATTCTTTTGATGAACTGCCTAGAACAACTAAGAGAAAGATACAGTGAGAGGTTTCTGGAGGGCACGACCGAGTTCTTACATCAGACCCAGTGTGTGTTAATATGTGTTTGTGTCTTACTGCTCAATTCCTATTATTTCATGGGGCAGCTTACAGCATTTAAAAAATTAGGATGATTTTTCTTTTATTATAGAGAATAGTATTATCTTGCAGAGCTGTTTTGCTGTTCAGCTATAATAACTTTCCTATGCTATCCTCTTCAGCTGCAATAAAACTAACAGGAGAATACGATTTGTGAAGGCTACTGTTCAGAAATGATGGCAGGAAAGAAATTATGCTTTCTGATTAATGCTGAAGGAAAGAATGCCTTGGTTAAAATAGACAGGAGGAGGCACGAGACTGAATGGACTTGGGTAAGAGAGTGAAAGAAGAGAGATCAAAGGAGGCTTGAGCAGAGAAATCAATGGACTAGAGACAAAGGGATGAGGGAAAGCCAGGAGAAGGAAGAGATTCAATGAGGGAAGGGATCTCAGGAAATTAAGTGTTAATGAAGAAAGCAGGGCAAAGGGGAAGCCCCAAAATCTGCCTCCAAAACGGAGAGATGACAAATGCTGAGGAAATGGAGAGAAGAGAGAATGAGCAAAAATTAGCCCAGAAGCGTGTGCATGGTCTTTTCTTGGGTCTGGGAGAAGAGAGGAAAAACTCCCTATATCAAAATGAAACACCCAGAATGGCAGATGGGGAATCTGGGAAATATTTCAAATACTCCCTTTTCTTATCTAAGGGTTCCTTCACACTGTCTCCAATTAAAGCTGTCTGTGGTGGAGAGGAGGATCCCAGCCCAAGAAGGCTTGGCTTTTCTTCTAGGGAAGCACCTCCAGTTTGGTAGGACTTTTGAAAGTGCTGTAAAAGCCACTGAAGGAATGTACAAGAAGCACCTTCTTGGTCTGTGAAGCTTGGTTCCAGCTCTTTCTTGGTCTGTGAAGCCTCTGTCAGGGTGGGTTTGGTGCTCAGTTAGAGGTTTGCAGAATAACCCCAGAGGTTTGCAGAGATGGAAAGGAAGAAAACTTCTTTTCCCGCAAGGAGTTATTCCTTGCTCAAAGCAATCCCAATAGCTTTTCTTTCTCCATCTAGTATTCCAGTGTGCAGGCATTCACTATCAATGTGATGGCTTTATAGAGCACAGCTGAAAAGTAAACAAAGAAAATATGTGATTTAAATTTCCATTTGGCTCATCACATGGGCAAGTTGCAAGGAAAGGAGGAGTTTAAACAATGCGGTGAGACAGCATTCCTAAATTTAGTACTGTTTCCCAGTTAGAAATGAAAGACTGGGGGAGAGAATCCAGTTATCTGTCCTGCACTAAAAACATTCTTCTTCTGCATGGTCTTCACCTTAATATGCGAATGACTATTAATCACAAGAAAGTGAACACAGCATCTTGAAGACCTGTCAGACCCATATAAACAGACTGAAACAAACTGTTAATATTGCTGTCTAGGGAGAACTAAAAACAGACTGATTAATTGTATTGGCACCTTGCTGCTTTTGGGACACTGATAGAACCTGCCTTATTAGGGAAAAAGCAGATCACTCTGGGCTTTCTTTTATTAATACTATTTGCATTATCTTCTTCTTTAAATCTATACCTTGCTCTTGAACTCAGATTGCAAAATGAAGATGGCAATGAAGCTGGAAACTCTTGGTGTCCTCTGGGAAGACAAAACTGTTTACAGTGCTTACAAGTCACTTTTTCTGAAGAATTCCAGATGGCTATAAACCAGGTTAGCTCAGGATCCAGTTGGCTTAAATGTGGAAATGTTATTTATAATGCTTGGTGTGCATAGATAGGTACTTTGGGAACTTTGAAACTTGGCATCTAGCAGAGAACTCAGGGCTAACCACATTGTGAACTTTGAAGGAGCAAGTGACTAAGTAGAAAAGAAGGAAGGAAGAAATGAAAAGAAGCAGAAGAAATCCTAAAAGTAGCTAGAAGGCTCACAATAAAAGTGGTCTTCATCAGTTATAATGATTTATTCTCACCTCTTGCTCTGCCGGATTCTAAGCTCTTTTTATATTTGCAAGGGAAAAAAATAAGGAACTCAGACTTGGCTGGGAGGAGAAATAAGGCCCTCCACCGGTGTGTATCAGCAGCGTTCCTCTGAGATTAGCCAGCTGAGACTGCGCCTGTTGCTGAGCTCCCTGTTTTACAAGGGACGTTGTTATGCCTAGTCTGCTGTGGCTGTCACCTCAGTATTGCAACAGATGTAACTTGCCTCAAATGTCTTTACTCAACAAGTTCTTGCTTGTTTTGGTTGCCTTGCTTGTGTGGATGCTGTTCAGGCAGAAACATACAAGGCTGAAACCTAAAGCCAGCATAGAATTAGGTCAAATGGAGCTGTACAGATACCACCACTACCTGCAGGTTGTGGGATGATGAATGAATGGCATAGGCAAACAAGATGGAGTCAATAATACTGATATCTGGGAAAAAGCGAGAATCTTTGAGTCTGTTATATAATGAGGTTATTCTGTGAACCGTGCTGAATGATGCAAGTTTTATTCTGGTTTGGCTTTCCTCCTTTTATCTTTAGACATAAGACACACTAACAGTGTGTCTGTATGCCACAGCCTCTTCTCCTCTGTTCTTGTCATGATTGAAGGCTCTTTAGGTCAAGGAACTGTCAGAATGATTTTTTGAGAACTCTTCAGGCACCTCCACAACTACTGTAGGGTAGGCTAACCCAGGCCAACGTTGGAGCTCTCTCTGGGCTCTCTGATCTCTCAGCTACACACTTAAAATTGCAGTTCAGGTGTTGCTAGCCCAGATATTTTAAATAGATGGCAGTTACACAAGGTAAATGCTCTGCAGCACATTCCCCTATACATTAGCACTTGTTGCAGTGTCCTCACTCTGTAATGTGAGTTTTTCTCAGTAGTGGTGAGAAACTATATAGAAAAATTTCTTCTTTGTTACACATTTCTGTCTGATACCATTTGTCTATCAGCTTCAGAACAGGAATACATCAGTTTTGCCCTTGCAAAACACCAGTGCTGGATTACATTACTTAGCATTTTATAGGAAGACCAAATCAGAGCTTGCTGTTGCAGTTGGAGGCTAAAGGTACACCTCCAGTGCTGCAGACGTGTGGTCCTGGCTGAGCCTGCTGGTCTGTCAGCACGATGCGAAACAAGCCCAAATTCAGTTATGCTGAACAATAGAGTCCTGTCACTTCCTACAGTGAGGCCTTAGACATATCACTTCTGACACAGGAGTAGATTACTTTCAAAATATTTGTGTGGCAATTGGGGAACCTGTCTAAACACATCCCAGGAATCCTGATTGATCTTATGCAATCACTATACCACCAAGTACCTCACATATGTGAAGCTGGGGCTATGTCATCTTTCAGACCAAGGACAACAGAAGGTCATTAAGTCATGTCCAGACTTCAAAGGACAGTTTTATACATTTTCTTTGGTTAGGCCATTTGGAGAATGGAAAATCCCAAATCAGGAGAACAAAGACACAACTTGTGAAAGCAGTGGCCTGCAAAAAGAAAGTTTGATCAGGAAAGGAACAGAAAGATGTGGTTTCATAGCACTCAGGGCTCTGAGTTAATGGCAAGATCAACAGAAGAAGAAAATTTGTTGTATGGGTGATCGGAAAGAGGGCAAGAGAGAAATTCATTCAAAGAGGATATATGGATATCCTGAGAGGATCCAGTGTTAAGACCAAACAGTACCCCCAAAGTGAGAAAAGGTGAGCAAATAAATGCAGAAAAGTACACACAAGCCATTTGCTGTTTTATATATAGTGTAGTCATTGCAGTAGCTGAAATAAAGTGTGCCTGTTGATGGAGATCTTACAAACAGACTGCCTCTTTGCTTCAACTGCGCATGCAGGGTGCTTGCAAGTTAACATCTTAAAAAGCACTTGGCTAAACTGTAGGGAATAGAGTTAAGGTAGACTTTGGCCTTTCATTTCATGTAGGGGTAGCAAACAGAACTGGGGCACTAAAGTGTGTGCCAGAGCAGCCAGGACAGAGGCAGTACTGCTGCTGTCTGTTCAAACCAAGGGAAGGTTAAAAGCACAAGCCAGTGCTCTACCATGGTAAGTATCCAGTACCCAGCATGCCAGGGTATATATGATAAGTTTTCCAGAGGACAGGTGGGTCTTTCAGTTCATGTTAGCATTTTCTGGTCTAGGGGCACATGTGCCTTTCTTTGTCAAATAGATCAGTAATAGCAGACATCTTTCAAAATTATAGTTTCCATTCACCTTTTGAAACTACATTGCTTTAAAAAAAACATAATTATTAGATGTGGACACTGTGTTAAATATGACTTGTGCCAATTTTGTGTCTGTGTTTTTATATCAGAACTTCCAGAAGCAAACTGGAAGGGTTCAGGAGTGCCTGACAAAAACAGAGAGCGTTTTCTTTTCATTTCAAGTTAATTGGAGGATCTAAGCTGTTTTGATTTAAAAATGAAAGTGTGTGCCACTAATTCTCCACTTCTTGCTTTCAGTAACAGTGGTACTTGATTCCTGAATTTGAGCTGTAGTAATTCTTCTTTCACAATGTTGCCATAACCTTGCTCAAGTAACCACAGAGGAGTGAGAGTAAGTGCACTGCATTGTAGTTGAAAGTTTATATACTGGTTCAGGATTGGTGACGGATGAGAAGAGTAGCTGTTTTAACATAGGGGTGCTCATGGGAAATTTCGTAACAACATGAAACAATACCTTACCTGGACATGCTCGCTAATGGATCTAGCACTCAGTGTGGGCTGAAGGTAGTTAGGAATGGCTGCTCCCGGAACATAACCAGAAGAGTATACATACCTCACAAATGTGAAATGGTTCACAAATGCTTTTTTAACCAAACTATAGAATTAGAAAAAAAACATCATTAATCTGGTATAATACACAAAAATTTAATAAATAAGTAGTGTATTGTTTTGTTTTAAAATTCATTTATTACTACCTTTTGCCTTTCAAATCAGTGGGTTTCCTGAGTAACTTTTTTTGGCTGGAAAGTTGGGGTTCTCCTCTCTCAACATACTTCTGGGAGCTGAGATTTCTGAGGAAATACGAAATCAAAAGTCTGAATAAAACTTATAAGAATTAGCAACACCGGAAAAAAACTCTACCTTTCCCCCTCATCTCTGATGCTGTTCTCCACCTTAAATTCACAGAATCTGTGTCAAATGAATTGCAAGAGAAAACCCAGTAAGAAATGCTCTTTTCCCTGCCACATATATTTGGGGTAACTGGCAATTCACTGATATCCCTCTGTACGTTTTAACGCAAATAATAAGTCTTAAAAATTTGAGCTACTGTCAACGAGATTGGAGTGCCTAGGTGTGCTATGCAGACAGCCGCAGCTGTTGGTGGTGCGTGCTCCAGGGACCTCAGAGGTCCTCTTGCCCCTGGTCTAGGGGACAATAAAACCCATGGGGACAGCGGTAATCGGTGTGTGCTCGCCTGTCAGCCACTTCAGTGCGTGCTGCAGTAGCTTAGAAGTAAATTGGTGGTGGTGCAAGCTGCAGCGCCAGGGTATGAGCTGTGCTGGCTGAGGAAGTGGACTTGGTCCCCGGGGAGCTGTGCCAGCCGTGGGTGTAGCAGCTTCCTGCAGAGGGGTGGAGGGGACATCTGAGGGTGGCAGCCTGCTGGGCTGGTGCATCTGCGTCTCCCATGAGTCACAGCTCACTCACTTCCCAACCTGGTCAAACAAGACACTCCTGGCTGGCACATGCTGTCCTGGTGCCAGCTTTCCCTCCCTTCCTAGGTTTCAATAGGCTTTTTGGTACAAAAGAGACTCGGTTGTGCCCACCTGCCAGCTAACTTGATTTCTTTTGATTGCGCTGTAAAGAGAAGAGTTCACTCTGCTTATCACATTTGTACTTTGGTTATAGTGTCAGGCTTGGGCAGATTAATTGGTTGTAGCTTTAGCAGAGCTGTCAGGGTATTTAACCCATCGGAGAAAAATTACCTAAGCTGATGATAAACAGGCTTTAAATGCAGAGCAATTACTTAGTGCTAACAAAGCACCGTGACTACACACTTTGTCCAAATGCAAAAAGCAAAGTCTTATCAGTGGTTCTGTTTGCAGGAGGACACTAAAAGATAACCTTTGTTTGTGCAAATACTTGCCTGATAAGATCATCCTAAAGGGAACGGATGAAATTTCTGGTTCTATCTTGCCTGAAGGTTATGCTTCAGATTACAAAGTATTGAACAAAAAAGAATAGTAACTACTAACTGAGAATGCTCAATTCTCTTTTTTTTTTTTTTTTTTCAGTTGGGCTGAAAGTCTCTGATGGTGGGTTTCTTTCCTGCTTGCATTGATTGCTTTTATTCCTAGCACGTAACAATAAAGCAATTTAGAGACCTTTAACCAACAGGACTTTGGATTTCATTGTTGACAGGAACTGGCAAAGCCAGAGGGCTGGTTAGCATTGAACTTGGTTTGTTCACTGCAGGCTTAACCCTGACTGGTAGCCAGGGTTTACAGCACAGCAATCCTGTGACTCACGACTGTTCTGTTTTACATGGATGGTGAAACTGCCCCGGGAGTTTCCAAACTGTGAAAACTTAGGAGGTGCTTTTAGTGGGACGTGCACTCAATACTGTTTGCTTCTCAGGGGTCACAGGTCACATTCTGAAGCAGCAGAGGTTTGAGTTTTTATTGTGATGAGTCTTAACATCTTGCGTTTGACCTCTGTCTAGCTCACTCCAGTTTTTTTCTGTGTTAAGATTGGACTGAAAGGATGCTGTTTATTTAATGCTTTTAATTGACCAACTTTAAAAAAAAGAAAATCTAGTTCATTATAGCACATCAATCAAAAGATTTACAAAACTGACATCTTTTATTTTGCTTTCAAATAATTTATCAGAGATTTCTCATTTGATGCTTGTAAAGGACCTTTATATCGAGCGGAAAAATAAAATGCAAGCACAAGTTTGGGTCTTTTTGAATCAAGGACTTATTTTAGCCCAAGCGTGCTCAAAGCTCCATCTCATGCAAGTGTAGTCATCTTACAGAATCATAGCAGAACATCATAGTTCTGCTCTGTGTCAGAATTTTAGATGTGAATGTGATTTTAGGTTGATTTGGATGCCATGTAGTACTTTGGACACTAAGGGTGTTTGTGTGAGTCCCGTATTGCCTGCTGTACTCTGCTGACTTTGGCTTTCTTTGGCCAATTTCAGTTGCAGAGGGATGGTGATGGCTAAGGCATTATGTTCCTACTAGTTACATGAGTGGAAGTGTCTGGGTTGAGAAGCTGAAGGCTCTGAATTAGTCCTGTGTGCCCCCTACTGAAAAATACTTCATATAAGCCATGCCCTCATTAGACTCAGAGAACCTGCAGACAGGCAAGCTGTTGGAAACTGGCCGTCACTCGTTTTCTTGCTCACTGAACTATGTAGTCTGTGTGAATTTCCTGCCCCAACTGATGTGCTTGCATTTTATGATGAGGTTTTTGGAAATTGTGTTTCAGTTTGATATTCTGGTGCCCCTTATGCTTTTGTTTTCCACCCACTCGAGGCTGACAAAACTGGCAATAAACAGACATTTTTGTGTATGCTATGTTCAGGTAGCTTTTGAGTTTAAATTTTTGTTTCCGAATGGGACTAATAGAAATTTTCTGGAGGAGATTTTAATTGCAGACATGCAGCATGGCAGGATGTGTTTTTGAAACAGACGCTCAGCTCGCCACAGTGTGGTGAGGGCAGGTCATTTATATTTTGAATGATCAGGGACTGAGTTGCTTACTTTTAGGTGATTTCAGTGGTTTCACACTGATGGAGCTGTGTGCTCTCCACCTTTGGTGACGTGGGCAGGTGTAGAGGGAGTGTTTTGCAGCTCCACACGTGTTGGGAACCCTACAGGAACTGCTCCGGTTGCTTCATAAGAAAATTTGTAAATGCTGTTGTACATGTGAGCTCTGGGTGCTCAGCTGTTTTTCTGTGGCCCACCACAACCAAAATTGTGATTTTTCGAGTCAATAGAAGGACTGCAAAGCTGGAGCTGGACCAGCCTTACTTACTGAGGGCTTTTTAATGCCTCAGTTTCCATAGCAATGGAAATAAGCACTCCTCTCACTTGAGTGCCAGGTATGTGCGTGTGTATTATGTGGCTTGCATAAGGCTGGGAGGGCAGTGCCTACTTCTTTTCCTGGAAATAGATTTGGAAGGGAGGAGGAGTGATGGATGCTGGCTCTACAGAACTGCTGCTGCAAACTAACATGTCTCAGGGAGGGGGACAGATATAGGGAGAGGGTGAGTGTCACCAGGGCCTGTGCTGGCTGAGACCCCCCCTTGACAACGCAATTCCCTCGGTCATGAGTGTGCTCTTCATCTGTGCTCTTTTTATTAGGAGTTAGAGCTTGCAGGAAATAAAATTCAGTCCTTGAAGGCAGGGGAACTTGATGTTAGTCATCGATATTAGTCATTGACAGTTTTCTGCCTTATAGGCTATTCAGGCTACTTCCTGAAAAAGGAAATCTTTCATTAGCTAATTATTTTCCTTAGCAGTGCTGTAAGGGCATCAGCAAAGTTCCTAGCAAAACATTTGCAGTTCCTAGCAAAGCTACCGCACTGTTTAGTGTCTGCCTGTGTGATCAGGGGAGAATGATGGGGAAATTTTAATGAAAGAAATTCTATCAGAGCTGAAAAATAGCAATGGCTTCAAAATGCTGTTTGGAGTTGACTCCTTAGCAATCAATTTTAATAAATCTTCTATGTGCAAATGAGGAATTAGAATGTCATGTCATCTGAGATCTGGATTTTGACTGTTTTCTAGTGGTCTTTGACATTGTGCCAAATGTATTATCAAGGTGTGATGCAGCAGAGCCACTGAAACACATTCACCTCTAATAGGGGCGATGGTGTAGCCTACAGAACTGAAAGGGGAAAATCCAATATTGCAGTGAGACTGCAGCTGAGAAATAGGTGGGTAGAGGCACAACATGCTTGGTGAGTCAGAAAGAGCAAGGGCACAATCCTGCTCCAGAAGAGTGCTGTAAGATTGGCAGTGCCCAATTGTCAGTGCCTTGCTTGCAGGACTCGAAGCTTACCTTTTTTTCAAAAGCACAAAAGGAGTATGAGGTTTTGTACCACTCACCCTAGGAGCAGTGGAAAGTCCTAGTCTCTCCAAGACAGCTGTGAAAGCATCAGTTTAAGACAACTAATGGAGTGGAATAAACCTTCATTTCTTAGAATCAGTGATTGTGGTTGGTACTGTTCTCCCTGCTGATCCGTGTTTTAGCTACTTATGTTGTCTCAGCTTCTAAAATCTCTTATTTGAGTTCCTGTCTGCTTTCTCATTAGTCTCATTATCATGATCATGTTAGCTCGTATCAGCCTTATAGTACCTTCAGTTTTTTTAACATGTCCTGTGGTCTTTCTGCTCACTGCCATTTCAGTTCTACCATTACAAACCAATCTTTGTCAGAGCTTTGTTCATGCATTTAACAATACTGAGAATTTCGTTTCTGTCCTGCCTTAAAACTAAATGATTGTAACATAGGAACTGAGTTGACAATTTCTTCTCTAAGCAACATGAAGTATCTCTCTTGAGATATTTGGTTGCTTTTTTTGCAAGAGTGATATGATTCTCCATTCCCCATGATGCCTTAGCGTGGTGTTATATTTGTTCTGTGTGGGTGGAAAATAAAGCTGGTTGGCTGCTTGTTTCTCTATGTGTGCACACAAAGATAGACACTCTAATTAGATGCACTTTTTCTTTTCCTGACATCTTCATGGCAGATACATAGGTTTTCATAAACTTTTCTTGCTAATATCCACTTACTTTTACAAGGTCCATTTTTCTCTGTAATGTTGCTTTAACCCAGTTTTTTCATTTTACTGCAAGTCACTCTAATTAGGACATCTTTTCTCTGTTCAGGTTTTGGTAATTTAGCTTTACTGAACAGGTCTGTCAGTGGATAATCAATGGTCTTGCCTGAAACCTTGGTTTATATAAGGAAAATATGCCTTTCTCAAGTAAGTCATTATAATGTGTATTTTTCTCTAGGAAAAGGGAATTTGTATCAATCAACTTGACGTTGGAAGGACAGTATCTGCGTGACATTTTTCCCAACATAGTTATTTCAGTTACAGAACCATAAACCACATACAAAATTAACTGTTACAGCTTTCTAGCAGACCAGGAATCTTGTACTAAAACCCATAAGAAATACTTCTAATGTGTAGTTTGAGTTATTTGGGTTTATTACTGGGTTAATTGTTTAAAGAAACGCCTTCTGTGCTCAGGGTGAGCTTTCAACAGCTGTAAATGTTGCGGTACAGGCTTACCTGACAGCTGCAGTATTACACTGGCACAGCATTCATTCTTACTGTGGAATTGTTGTGTCCACGAGGAATGCTGTAAAAGTAGCTGTTGCTTACGAGGTGATATACTTCCAGTTTCTGACAAGCTCTCTCTCTAGCATCATTGGTCTGCAGTCTTTTAATGGGCAGAGGAAATCTTTGGGTTTCCCAGTCAAAAATGTGTGACACACATCCATTTTTCTCTTTTCCAGGATCTTTCCCAGAGAGTATCTTCTTCAGCAAATCCATCTTTATTCTCTTGCAGACCTTCAGCAGGTAAGTTTCTTCAACTAGTTCTACCTGTTGCACGTTAAGCTTGTTCTCATCTTCAGTGCTAATTGTGCATTCCCCCTTCTAGCTGATCATAGCATAGCTTTGCTTCTAAGCCACCTCTGTGGTTTATAGTTTAATATAAAAATTAAAAACCAGGGGCGTTGGTTAGGGAGGAAGAAGAGAAAGCCTAGAGCATTGGTGTTGAAATGGGGCTGGAAAGAGGCTGCAAAGGAAACTGTAGTTTGCAAAGAGAACTTTGCTGTGAGAGATTTTTCATCTGATCAATGAAGACTTATCTAGGACTGAGCCTACAGGTGACAAGTAGTGTTTGTTTCTTTGCTTGAAAAAATAGTTATTCAGCAATTTATGAGTTTGTACAGACCCTAGTGCAGCATGTTTATTTACAAAGTCTACTAGGCATTACCACAAGAAGGAAAAAAAAAATAATTAAAAAACCCAACACCACAGAAACCTTACGAAGCCTGCTACACAAAGTTAAGCCCTGCAGTGTTACTGTGACAGATGTGACCACAGAAGAGGTAATGTGCCAGCAAAATGTGTCTTACATTGATACTGATTGAACTAAGCAAGCACCTTGTGGTACATCTGCCTGACCAGCAGAATTTTATTACGTACCAGATTAAACAAGAAGAATTTGGCAAAAAGAGGGGAAAGGGGAGGATAGCGAATCTAAGGTGAATGTGCTGCAGCTCTCAGATGCAAAATGGAGGAAGCAATGAAGATGCGCTAGCTGACCTGGGCATATCTGTGTTCACACTCTAATGCCATTGCCAGTGATATGTAAAACACATTATTTTAAGCTTCTTCCACTGATGTTTCCCTTGTCTCATGGTGCCTTTTCTGCAGAATGATAGGTAGCATAGTCAGTTGTGGATGTTCAGTTGACACATTTAACTTGAGGTAGTTCGGATGCCCCTCAGAGCTGGAGACTACAGAACTGCAGGAAACATGGCTTTTGTTGGCTGGTGAAGTCCCAGGGTAGAAATGATTCCATATATAAAATAAAAGGGCCAGTCATCTGAGGTCTAAAACTGTTTCCACATCTTTTCAGCATGTTCTGCTATCTCATCTTTAATAATCAAGCCATGAAAAAGCAAGCTACTTAACTCCAGAGCTGCAGTCTCCCTGGTGGGCCTGTCTATTAGCCCCTAGTGCTTTGTAAGCTGCTTAATCAGTTCCTAACATTGGTAGTAGATGTTTTAGAAGCAATCAGCAGCTTATCAAGCACCCTGTGGGAGGGAGGGAGGGTAGAAGTCACAATTCATCCATTGATTTAGCAGTTCCCTTTAGCTTGTTTCTTTGTGTTTGTGTTTGCAAGACACCTTCTCTTCCCCTGAGGGCCCCAGCCCCAAACTTATCATATTTAGAGGCAATATAATTCGATTACCATTTCTGCTGGGGTGGGTTAAATTGCATTTACCTTTTAATCTAGCTGTATCCTTGTTGTCAGCCTGGAGAGGGTTTTCCACATTTCAGAGGCTCCAGGTTTCAAATCAGATTGCCTGTTTTTGTCAAAGTAGAACCAGAGTGGAAGAGGAAGGAGGGCTCCATTGAGAAAATGAATCCATCAGCCAGAGAAACACTAATGCCTTTACAGTCCCTGCCTCCTCCCTGATTTGCCTCTTACCACTGCTTTCTCCCAGTTCCTCGTCATTTTCTACCAATCTGCAGTTTGGGTGTTTTTTAATCCTAAAAGTTTCCTCTCATTTTGATTCCTCTACTGCCTATTTCCTCATATCCATCAACTGCTTTTGCACTATATCCTGCTGTCATGTAGATTGCATATGTTTGGGGAATTAACTAAAAAGGTTTATTAAAGATTAATGGAAAGATAAGGCATGGTGAGTGAATTAGAAAAGCAGAGAGGGGTAATCTGCAGATATAAGCAACCTTTACCCAGGTTAGTCCCAGCTCAATTCTGATTTGTTTCCTAGCCAAGTTCTCTTTAAAGATCCTAGAAAACATGGGTTGTTTCCTACCAAGCAGCTGAGTTTCAAAAATGTGGTATGAGGGTCTGTTCTTAGGTGCAAAAAAGTTGAAATACCTGTTTGTCAGTAGATGAAGCAGCATATAATGCTATTCTAAAATGAAATCTAATTTATATCTCTTTCTAAGCTCAACATAGCTCCATGCCTAGATCTTATGGATGTGACTGAGTATACACTTGAACTATCTGATGGTCTGAGGATGCTTGTCACTTGAATCCATATGGACAGGGCTCTCTATTGGGCTCTACCTCACTTAACTGTGAGGTTAAAAGCAGCGTGGACAAAATTGAAACAAAATGTCCTTAATTTTTGGAAGCTCTCTAAATCCTAGGGAAGTAGTGGTTTTGCTAGTACCTTATGCATTCACAAATGCTTGCAGTGCAGATGTGAATAATCTTGACTTTTAACCAAAGAGGCAGCAAGTAATGGTCTTTATTTGTACGTGCATGTATATTTAAAATGAACACAAATGCACACATGTACCCCAGGAAGGTTTCACTGCAGCCCAGGGCCCCAGGGACTACACTGAAGCTTACAGCAAGTCTATCTATGGGCATTCCCATGGGGTACATATTCTTAGAATCTTCTTGTCGTTGTTGTTGGAGGTGTTAGCAGACAAGATAACTAATTACATGCAGATTTAACAAGCAGAAACACAAAGTGTGACAGCTTGCCTGTTCTGCCCCATCGGCTACACTTGCTTTCCTTTTCAGCCCTCCCTGGCATCATCTGCCCAGAGTAGTCTGCCCTGTGTCATGCATAGCACCACTGCATCTCTGTTACCCCATTTCTCCAGGGCTATTCCAATCAATTAAAGCTTTAAAGAGGGAGACGTCCAGTTGTTGGGAAGCAAGTATTCACTCCCAAAATTCCTGGGTTTAGCAGACACAGTATGCTGGAAAAATGGATTACTCTTATGTGCAGTACAGTCTCTGATGGTACGGTCACAGTTCAGGATAAGTTCACCTTAAACCTACTGGAGGTAGGAGGTTCCTACCTAGGAGAACCTGCTGTTCTATGCTGACATTACTAATGGAGGTATCACTGGTTTTGTGGACATCTGGACACAGCTCATGCAAGCTGAAGTTAAAAACTGTCCATTCGTTTTGTGTGACTATGGGGCTGCTTTTGGTGAAACTAACAGTTTTTACGATGTTAAACATTGATTTAGACAGAAGCTGACTCAGATAAGACACTTAGATTTCTTAGGAAAAGTAATTCTTGCTACTTACACTAGATTCTACATTAACCAAAGCTTTTAAAGTAAAAGACTTGAAGGGGCTATTGTGACAAGTTCAAAGTGCAGGTGCTTAATCCACACAGAGAGTTAACTAATGTCTTGCCTGGTTTTTATGATAAATAGCAAGATATACAAGTGTACAGAGCTTATTGTAGTGATGGTCTTTACTGTAGAAACACTCAATCACAGCAATTATTTCATCCTGATTATACTATTCCCCAAAAGATATTGTAAAATAAAAAGGATCCATGTAACGTCAAAAATGACTAGAGGTTAAGGATGGAAATTGTGAAACAGGAGGCTTGAAAAGACAATGATTTGAAGAGTTGTTTACATAGAAACACTCAGGGAAAAAAAAATTGAAGTGACAAAATATGGGAATTTAAAATGATGAGTTCGAATTATATTAAATCACTGTGTAAATACTGTTATTCAAAATATAAGTGGCTTTCATTTGGTTTATCTCCATTTACTTTGGAAGCAAAGTGAGCTAAATTGTATTAAGGCCATTTTCATTCTGAATGTGTATGTCCATACAAGGATTTAATGTAGTATAATTTAGCATTGTAGATAAACTAATCCATTAAAATTTAATTAAAACATGCATTTACTTCAGATCAACTTTCCTGACTATCTACCTGTAGATAAATCTATAAACAATGTGAAGAACAGTGGAGAGAAAGGATGAACAGGAGAGCCCTATTCTCACCATTATACAGCACAGGTCATACAGTGAATATGACATATGCATAAAAATCCTACTGGAAATACTTCTTTGCAGAAGACATAGCAAGCATGGGGAACTCAATGCCACAGTTATACTACTGAAGCCAGAAGTTTATCATTGAGAGGATTAAGTGTCCATAATGAGAATGTCCACAGTTACACTACGTAAGATAAAGAGATTATAAAGTTTCAGAATAGACATATTATTTACTGAGAGGATTAGGAAGATGTCTTCCCTATTGACAGAGGAATCAATGATTTCATCTTCCTCTGACGTATGTAGTACTGATTTCAGCACCTGATAGCGTTTGGACTAGGTGAACAGTTGGGCTAACAGAAGCATTTCCAATATGAAAATCTTAATGTTTATGTTCAAGATTTTGGGCATATGAGGTTCCCTAACAAAAATGTGGGGAATAAATATGAACTTCAGTGAAATCTAAGTTCCATCTAATTTGAGCCTAATATAATTTTAGATCAGGATTAGGAAGCTTTAGAAGAACAAAGAAGTTTGCTTTTCCGTGCTTTTAACCCATGCTGTATTTTCATCACACCTTCTTTTCTAATGTCAAATTTGGGTCCTCCCTGTGTTTTCCTAGACTGAGATGGAGGAGGAGAATGGGGATGCTCTTTCTAGCATTTTTACATATGCAAAACTTTAGACAAGTTGTTTCATGAGTCCTAATAATAGCAAAGACCACAAGGAGATGTGGACTTTTTTTTGTTCTTTACTTACTAGTTTTGTTCAGAAGTAAAACTTCTTTTCTGATCACTCAGTCCTCATGTAATAACTGAGAAATGCTCAGTTTAGATTTATAACATACAGCCTGAGAACTTCCAAGCCCATCAGTTGTGGTGTCCTTGCCCATCAGTTTATTTTTATTCACACACAAAAAGTATGGGATGTGGTGTGTGACCCACATGCCTGTGCTAATGAAAGTCAGTAGTGTGCATGTGGCTGTATTGATTGCCAAAAATGGGCTTTGGCTAACATACTTTGGGCTTGCTCTAGTTTTAGAGGTGTTACTGGAATAGGTGCATGACAAACACCCCCCAGACCTTTAACTCTTAATAGATATAGCCATACCTGTAAAAGCACTAGTGCAAACTCAGTTATATCAATGAGAAAGTCTTTTGCTGTCATTGATTTCATTCAGTGATTCAGTATAAACTCTATTAGCTTAAACTTTTATTTACCAAAGAGGTTTACCCATGTTGCTGTGCCAGCAGATCCCTTTAAGTTTAGGCAAGCCCTTTTTTTTTTTTGCTTGGGTGCAGGAGGTGGCAAATGAGAAGGAGAATTAGGTTTTTGGCAGGCTTGGCTACGCTGAGGTTGCTGAATATTTGTCTGTTGCAGTTATTTGCAGGAGTTCACTGTGCTCAACAAGGCAGCAAAATGCCAAGTGCTTCTGTCCTGTAGCTGCCACAGTTTGGAGTTCAACACTGTAGTGAAAACTTTAATTTACATCCCCAGCCTCCCAAGCAAGGGTTGACACAGCACCTGTGACAGAAATGCAAGCCCTGCGTTGTGCTGCTGCTGGTATTCAGCTGGCCACAGGTTGGAAGATGTTGCTCAGAGTAGAGCTGGTTTAAAACAGTGGTGGGTTTTAACTTGCATGTCAGATACTGCCCCTGCTCTTAAATATTTGATAGGAGGCAGGCAGCCACAAACAGTTGCATGGGGAGGTGAGAGACATCCTAGTGTTCATTTGTATGGTGGTCTAGTTCTCATCCTAAGGCATGTGAGGTCCAGACGCTTTTCCCAGCTCTGCTACAGGCATTCTCTGACAGGCAGGACAAGTAATTTCTAATGGAATTAAGGTAAATTGGGGCCCACTTTACTATGTGTATGTTTAAAATAGGTATCCTAAGCACATTTTAAGTTCAAAAGATGGAAACCAGCACTTTGGCGGGATAGTCCACCTGACCTATTTTAACTAAGTTGTACAATTTAAATACATGAAGATTTTGAAGCACTTAGATAATTCTGTACTTGAAGTATTTAAACATACATCTTGCAACATAAAGACATAATGCTAATACCCACCTCTGTGTCCTTCCTTTATGACCTGTACCTGTATGGCTGTAGTATTAATATAGTATTAACTGTATTAACAGGAGAATATGAAAATAGTCCTAGGATGGGAAAAACACATAATGTACATTTCCATAAATATTAAAAGGTCTGACAGCAAAACACCAATTAAACAGCTTGTATACTTTCCTGTGGCTATGACTCCTTTATCACTCATTTCTGTCACTCCCTGGAGTTTGCTAGCACTGAGTTAGTTGCCTTTCAGCAGAACAGGAAACTTCAGGTTAGCTGATATTCCAGGTGTGTGTATGTAATTCCCCGAAGTGCTGACAGCTCTGCTTACAATTAGTGGTAATGGCGATGATCTTACTGACGTTTCCTTTTCACTGCAGCTCTGCTGGGGAAGGGAGTTGCTGTCGTTCCAAATGGCTCGTGGTCAGGCAGAGAGCAGAGCAGAACCAGCCAGGCTCGTGGGGGGAGATCTGGTCAGGAGCATTTTGGCAAGCGACAGCCAGGAAGACAAGTTCGTCTAAGTTAGGCGTGTTAAAGTCTTGGAGGCAAAGTGTGGAGATACAGTAAGATTGTTAATAGATATTTTTAATAACAGAACTGGGTTTTGCGCTGCTTGAAACCAGAGTTTTCAACAGGGCTTATTAAATACATGTGGTGCTTTTCCATGTGAATATGTAATGTAGGCCACTTGGGGTAAGTGTGGCTTTTAGAATGAAACTCTGTTTAAAGCAACCCAGCAGTGGTGCCAGTAGTTCGCGGGAGCTTCTGAGTTGAGATTTCCAGAGATACTTTAATTTTTTCAGCCTCTCGAGGAGGCAATAGCAATATGAGCTACCCCTTTTCTAGTGCTTCGTGCTAAACCAGGTTTCTTCTGTTCTTTTTTTGCTGTGCAGAATGAAAGACCTAGCACTGGAGATGAGGGTTAGCAGTGTGAAAGATTGGGCTCTAACCTCATTGCTTTACTTCACATAAAATGTCTATTCAGGAGAGGCAGCTGGACATATCTCAAGGAGTAACATCCCAAGAAACCAAATTTCCGAAGGCAAGAAAATACTGTCTCAGGGCTACCTGCCTGGATGAGAGAAGAAACTTTTTTATATATATATTTTTTTAAAATGTACTTTGTGCTCACAGAGGTTTTTTTCAGAGTAACCCTAGCCATTTTCTTGGTATGTTGCTTTCTTGTTCTAAAATCCTTCAGAGGACTCCTACTTAAAATGCCCCTGAGCCAGTCCTGTGCAAGGCAGGAAATTTTCTAATTTTGTGGTATCACTCATGAAATAATGTCTTACTCAGCTGGCATGTAGAGTCAGTTAATATCTCTGCATACAATTGCCTGCTTAATCTTAAAAAAAAAAAAAAAAGGCAGAGGCACATGTATACTCTCTGGCTGAATGCATATTTGCTTGTGTGTTTATTTAGAGTCACATATGTTTTTAAGCAGAGGAAAGTGCTTTATGTTCCCTACCAGGCGAATTCCTGGTACTCTTTCAACCTTGTTTGATTAAAACAGCCTTTAACCTTTGCTTGAATACCTGTTTCTTGAAAGAACCTATAAATCATCCCTGCAACAAGATTAGGAGAACTTGGGGTGTGACAAAATTGACATGTAGCTGCCTGGAAACCTTGGGGGAAGGAGAAAGAAGGAAAGATGACTGAAACACAGTGAGTGCGAAGGCAGAAGCTGCAGGGCTGGAGTCTCATTGCAGAGCTGGCTGGGGAGCTGGCAAAAGTGATTTCCAGGCGTCTTGTTTATACTGAGACAATTCCATCTCTTTCTCACTTGTGTCAGCTTGCATAAAGAGACTTGCTGAAATCTCACGCTTTTCTTCCCCTCCATTAGAGGAGTTGGGGAGGACTTAGAGGGACCTTGTCACGCCTGGGACTCCTGCTATAAATTCACTTGGACTGTCACCAGTTTGTTCCTCTCCCCCAACCAATGTAGAAATCTGTTTTCACCTTGTTCCCTGCTATCTACTAGTCACAGATTAGCAGCATTTGCTCTTAACCTTGTTTTGGTTTTCCTCTTCCCTGTGCCTATTATACTTAGTGGCTAATTTGTGGAGTTTGTGCTTATTATAGTTAGTGGCTAATTTGTGGAATGTCACTTTAATAGCAAATTAAAGTGCAACATATTGAATGATTTGATCTGGAAGGACCACAAAAAGCAAATGGCTCTGCCGTCAGTGTGGACCACCTGGTACAAAGAAGCCAAAGGGAGCTTGTGATTTCTGTTTATGCTAATTCTCACTTGTTTCTGCTTTAGTTTGTTGTATTTGTTCACTGGTTTTGGGGGGGGGGGGTTGGGTTGGGTTTGGTTTGTTGGGTTTTTTTGTTCTTCACAGTGTTTATTGCCAGGTTTCCTTTCGGGATGTTGTCTGCCCTGTGTGGGTGATGAGTTAGCACGGCACGGTGTGTGGCTGCACGGTGTCGCCTTCTCTGTGTCAAGGCCAGTGATGGCAGAAGGGTGTAATGCATGTCAGAGACAGCACCTTCTGCTTGCATCAGCAGTGGATGGCCTCACTCGCTCCCATCCACCCTGCTGCCACCTGTACCACAAGCTGAACAGGCCCTTGGGACAGCCTGCAAAGGCTGTAAGGGAAGAGGAGAGGGAGGATGGGGTGGTATCACCCACCCTGCAACTGTCAGGAGCCGGGATTGTGGCCCGTAGCATGGTTGGAGCAACAAAAGATGGGGCTCTCCTGAAGTTACTGCTGTGGGTTTTTTTTAAAAATTTGTTTTACAGCAGTGCGTGGTGGCTGACTGTCGTGCGCATCCACACAAATACTAAGAAATCATTCTTCCCTTAAGTCACTTGCAATTTAAATAAACAATTTAAGGCAATCTGAAAGCGATGACTGGGAGTCAAAGTGGAACAAGGAAAGCTGACCAGACCAGTATATTGCACGAAAGATGGGACCAAGCTGAGATCTGATATAGGCCTCCCTGGGGCTTTTTTACCTCACGATCATCCTTCCTCCTTCCATTTCCCTTTCCTCTGAACTAAAGATTAATTGTGCATTGAAATTGTAACAAGAATTTGCGGTGTTAAGAATCTGGCAAACGGAAGGGAAAAAATCCTCAAGGAAATTAGCAGTCCGAGACCATTGTCTGTTCACTAGATATAAATGACTAGGAACTTCCCAGCCAGGGAGTATGTTTTCCCTTTCTTTTTCTGCAGCCTGTATTATCCTTAGCTAAGCATATTGTAGCATGCTTGTCTCCAAGTCCATGTTTTCATCGCAGAAATCCCAGCCCTGCAGAAATCTGTCACAGGGCAGAAGTTCCGTTTTACCCTTTGTGCTTTAATGCCCAGTCTCCACACATAATTAATGCTGAAAATACATGCTTGTTCTGCAGTTAGCAAAGAGATAAGGCAACCCTTGTCGCTTTCCTGCACCCTGGTCTGCTCCTGCTCCTGCTTGCGACAGGGATCACCCGTGACAAAGAAGATGCGTCAGAAAATGCCTTCTGAAATAGATTGCGCGACGTAAGGATAGGAGGTAGAGTGTGAAACAAGGACAGTCGATTGCAGCAAAAGGGATGGCATTAGGAAAAACTTCCCAGCTCTTTTGAGCACTGGAGACTTGTGGAATCTCTGTGGTGAGAAGTTTTTAAGCAAGTCAGTCGTCTGTCAGTTCGTTGAGCCACAGGGTGAGGAATATTGGAGGTTTCTAGAGCTGTTTTTTTCTAGACATATTTTCTTATGTCACTGGTAGTTCTTTCAAAAGCGTATTTCTTGTCTGTTCTGGAAGTGAAGCTTCCACCAGTGGAATTTGGATGGTAGTGAGCACAGTGATGAACTAAACCAATCTGTTCAGATGGAGATTTTATTTTCCCTTTCATTCAGTCCAGGAAGCACGTTTTCTGTGTTACTCTGAAGTCTAGGCGAAGCTGGAGCTTACCTCTGAGCTTATTAGCAAAAGACTTGGTTCAAACTAGCTGTTTCTGGAAACGTAGAAAGAAAACAACCAGGAAGAGGCAGAAACCTTGACTTTGGAGGATGATGGAAAGCTGTGCGTGATTTTTGACCGCTCCTTCAGATAGCCTCCTTCTGCCAGGCTTGCTTATGACACTAATCCCAACAATTAAAGGACTTTCTATTCCTTCAATGTATATAATTGAAATGGTGAATGAGCTTCATGTCTACCACCCCTTCTATTTTGTCAGTGCCTCTTGGTCTTTTCATGTCTCTTCTGCATTGCGTCAGTGCCTCCTGGCAAATTGTGTCTGTGTCTGTCTCTCAGATAGAGCCAAGTGTGTGTCTGGCCTTGAGAAATAATCATAAATTTTGTTCTGTCAAGAGGAGAGGCCGGGACAATCCAGTTGAGATTTGAACCTGTAGTTCAAGGTGTTTTAGGGATTTCATATCACTTAACCCATCCCCTCCAGGCATCACTTGTGTCTGACATGTAAATCAGGCTGGAGGAAGAAGTGGAACAGATTGCTCCATGCTCTAAAAGAAGGTTATGAGGCAAGCCTGTGTCTTTAAAGAGCGTGCCTTCTAATAAATGTTATCTGCAGAGAAATACACCAGCCTCTACATAAGTAGTTAATGTTACTGCTTCAGTGTTGGCTTATAAAACAACTTTATCACCTCTATGACGATAATGATTAACAAGCTGATTTACAAGGGTGGGGTCACAAGCCATTTGGCAAATTTAGCTTGTCTCACAGTGGCAGTGATACTGTACCTAAGTTTTACAGCATTTTCACCACTGTACTTGGAATATTAAACCCTTGTGGTGGGGCTCTTAAGCAGAGCATTAGCAACAGGTACTCCTCCATGAGTATAATAACCAGGGTTTTCTCCTGCGCTTCCAATACATGAGGAAATTACAGGTCCAGGTCTGAGAGTCTGGGAGTTGAAGACATTTCTATCTCCCTTCACAGTGTTTATTCCCTGATCACTTAGCCACAATGAAGTGATGAAGTACATGTTCCTAGACACGCTGGTACGTGATGCCAGTGGTTGTTGGCTGTCCCTTATGTCAGACTGGCAGGATATGCAGATGTGGTTAGATTTCCCTTCTTTCTCTTGGATTCTGGAGAGCTTGTGTTAAAATATCCTTCATCTGCAGATTCTCCAATATCTTGAATCTTAATATAAGAAAAACAAGAACAAAAGCAAGCTGCTACTCATTTTACTTTCATTATCATTTCTTGGAAATTACTCAGACTAGAAAATTCAATCTAACAACTATTTTAATCCTGAAACCCTTGATGTGGTTTAACATACCATGACACTCTTCAGAATTTGGAGTTCTTAACGTTGGCAGTTCCTCACATCGAGCAGAACAGTGTATCTGAAATCTCGGCAAGCTGTATCCTCTTTACTGCCTGTCTTGACAATCCTCATGTAGGTGATCAAAGGTATTTATGATCTCCATGCTATGTAAACATCTACTGCACTTTTAGAAGTTGGTAAAAATGCACAGAGAGAATAGGGTATTTGATGACCCTTACTCAAATTCACAGCGTAGCCTCCTGCAGGGACAGAGGTCTTAACTCCTTACCTTTTACTTCTTAGCTAGCGTGGCTGACAGGAGCCCTGCCCTCAAAACAAACACTCACTGCCCTGAGAAATATCTGAAAACTGTACTGTTTTTTTTTTCTCTCCTGTCCAGAAAGCTCATCACGTCCAATAGATTTTAGTGTTGATTTATGAGGCATGATGCAAAGGTTGGGTATTTCTGTGGACCTGGGCTAATTCATGGATGGAAAGCTATGGAGGCATTACTTGAAGCAATACTGTGTAACAGCTGACTCATTTTTGCTTCTGTTTCCACACACGCCCCCTCTAGGTCCCCCTAAAGCTCTTGTAATATTACCTCTTTGGGAGTGACAGTCTGAGTTTGGAGGGGACTTCCATGCTTAGCTTGTCTCATCAGTATTTGATTGTTTTTCTGTGGCACCCAGGCAGAGGCTTCTATTATGTCTTTTCTAGTTTGAACAATTGTCAGGGACTGGAACAAACTCTAATTTTGTGTTAGGTTTTATTCATGCATTTTTTTTTGTCTTGTTCTGTTTAGTTATTACAAGCCATGAGTTTAGGTTACCATCTCTCTGGGTCAGAACTCTCACCAGAGAAGCTGTGCCACTGTTACCTTGGGCAGTTTTCTAGTTTGTTTTTTTAATATGAAAACGTATATATTGCAACACTGTGCTCACTACGTTGCTCTCCTGTGGGACTGGTTTGTGCAACCCTCTTTCATGCTGATAAGTACGTTCTCATACAAGGAATCTTTGTTGACTGAAAAGTGACTTGGCTCCTCTCTGCTGTGTGTAATGGGCTGGGGTTTTAGAGCCCTTGTGCTGTGCTGCGTGGGAGGAGGAGGACCAGGGGCAAGGCCCCTTGATCCCCCTTGATAGGGGATGGAACTATGAGTAACTTCCAGGCTTTGGATAGAAGGATCAGGAAACCTTTGAGGACCAGCAGCTGACAATGAGTTAAACTTTGACTGATCACACTTTCTCTCACGATCATATTAATATGATGTATCCAAGGGGATTTCAACTTGTACCATAGCCCCTGCTGCCTTTCATCTTCTCTGTCTTCCTACTGAATCAGGAAAAACTTATCCCAGTGCATGTCCATCGTGTCTTCCCACCGCCCAGGGCTCTCACAGCTGCTGCCAGCATTGGCTTGTCTGCTGGCATTCAGCAGCCCCTGTATTTCCCATGAGCTCCCTTGTACAGGGCATAATTATTTCTTTAGATTTATCCTGCTACCCAACTGACCAGTAGCACAAAGATATACGGAGGTTTACCTTTATTCGTAACTTCTACTTGTATGAAAAGCCTCTGTTCTAGAAATCATCTAAAATACTTGTCCCAACACCCCTTTGGCATGCTTTCAGATACTGTGTACCCCTTTAATTTCTCCCACTGCTGCAGACGAGTCTCTGCCTTCCCCTCCTGCTTGCCAGTACCACCTTGTTTCCCAGGCCGGGTGCAGGAGGCTGGGCAGTGGGGTGGGTTGCTGCTCCTGCTGCTTCTCCTGGCTTCTCCTCGCCCTGGCAGCCCCGGCACCTGCAGCCCTGCTCTGGCAAGAGGGATGCTCTCAGCAGTGTGGGCAGGGAGGCTGCTCCAAAACACAGTTTGTCCCATTTAGGGTGAGAGATATGTGGCAGTTAGTGTAAAAAGCAGTGTTTGTTTTGTTGGCTTAAATTGTAAGTGCTTTGAGGGCAGGGCCTGTCTTTTAATGTGTGTGTACGTGTGGGTGTGTATTTTTATACAGTTCCTAATGTTCCTTCCTGTAGTTAGGAGCTGCAGTGTGTAAAGCCACACTGTCCTGTGGTAGCTTAGAGAACTGCTTTTCCAGATCCACAGAGATGGACAGTGATTCTGGTCTGAACACTGGGGCTATTCAGAGACACAACTTGCTTTGGGCCTCCAAACACAAGTATTCTCCTCCCTTTGTCACCAAGCAGTGTGCCCCAATACATTCCAGGTGCAGCAGAGGTAAGCTAACTGTAAGAGCATGGCCTCCTGTCCAGAATCCTTGTGGGGTATGTTCCTTGACCAGTTTAGGAAGAGAAAGCTGCATTGCACCCTCCATCAGTTGATGACCGGGTACCCTCATTAGTCAACTTTTGCTCTTAATTTTGGAAAACGAAACAATTGCTTGCACTACAAAGAATTTGGATTAGAAAACATACCTTGTTCTTCATGTATACTGCAGGTAGAAGAGAATCTGAACTCAGTAAAATTTTAATTTGTTTTAAGGTTGATGTTTTTTTGGGGGGAAGGGGGGGTGAGGGGGCAGCAGGAATATATTTTTAAGTCTTTGCAGGTGCCTGTTGAGGCTGTATTATGTTACAGGGATAAGCCAATGGTGAAGTTTCTGGCTTCTCTTCCTTTGACATACTCTCAACTTAGTTTTGTGCTAAATTTCTGTATTTCTTATGGAATGTGATGGACTGTTCTACAGTTTGTAGTGTGATTTCACAGTTTCTCTATTTTGTAAACTGAAATGTCCTTAGGAAGGGTTTGGGTCAAAGCTTAGGAGTGATTCCAACAGTGAGAATAGGCGTGTGCCGGGTTAGACTACGTGGGGGCTGTGGAGTCCCCATCTCTGAAAGGCTTTAGTAGCAAATACAGCTGTAAAGAATGACATAGATGTCACTGGCTCTGCCAAGACCACCTCTTGAGGTCTTCCTCCCCCCACCCCAATTTCCCTGATATCTGGATAATGCATTACACTTGTTTAACAGGCTTCTATTTAATCACTTGTGTTTCCTTGAAACTCAAGATCAGACTCCAGCATCAACTGGGAGAACATCCTGTGTCAGAATATCTCTGCCTTCGTGGTTCTGGGTTGTCTAAACTGACTGACCCTGGGCCTCCAGCTGTCACAGGAGAGTGCTTAGTTGCGGGAGAAGTTTTGACACCTTTCATTACATGTCCTACACTCCTTTTCCCAAGCCATAAAGCACTCACTAGGGAAATGTTACTGTAAACTCCTCTTGGGGACAGCAAGTAGAAATCTTCCTTTTTTCTTGCCAGGGTAAATGGAGATGAGGATTTTATTCTTATTAGCTACAAACACGAATGACAGAGGGCTGCAAGGAAAAGTCATATCCTGTGCACAGCCCTGAGGTCTCTGATGAAACAAAATTACACAAAATTTACGGATGCTAAAAATAGTGATAACATCAGTTTGATGTTGCATTTTGTCTTCCTCCTATAATACAGTAAAATGGCCTGTAATTCACATTGCAAAATTGGCATGCATGGCTCTTTGAAGATATCACCTTCATTGTATGTCTGCAGTGGCCAGAGTTACAAGCCAACCCACTACAGTGCTACAACCAGCCATACAAATAAATAAATAAACAGGGACAAATAACACCAGCTCTTTGGGGGCAGCTGCCCATTCTCAATCTGTCTTGCTTAGGTTGTGAGCTCTTCAGCATAGGAAACCTTTTGTGTCTTGTATAGACCTAAATTCACCCCTGGTGCTTAGGAAGGTAATAGGTTATGTTAATTTTGTTTATGACATTATATAAAATGTGATCAATTCAGAGGTTTAACTCTTAAGCCCTTGCTGACGGTGACATTAGCACAGGCCTAGAGAGTTTGTTTGCAGCTCTGTCTTCAGCCTGGCATTTTAGGCTGAGCTTTTGTGGCCTGTGAGAGGTGGTTGCTGTAGCATAAAAAAGGGTTGGAAAATATGTATGTATTGTGGTTCATTTATTGTTTTTGTATGCATATTTCATCTGTTAGTGCTAAATGGCTTTTTTTGAGGGTGATTGTAGCCATGTCACTAGCTGGGTAGCTTCACTATTTCTCTCCTCCTGTTTGTTGAATGCTTATCAGCTTCCATGTCTTTCCCCGACCCCCAACTTGTTTGGCTTTCAGACCCTCTGTAACTCTAGAGGCTGCAAGCAAAATAAAAAAAATCTTCCTTTAAAGTGAAAAACAAACCCCAGCCTAAGGTAGCTAAACTAACTTCTGACCATCTGTTAGAAGGTTACTAATATTAGTACCTTGGTCTATGGCTTCATTTTCAGATTTCATGTAGCAGCTTCTCCGCATTGTTTATATTCTGGCTTGAAGAGGATCTTCCTATACCAGGATGCAATAGGAACGTCATTTTTCCTCTAACATGAGCGGATGTCCTATCTGCAGCACTAGCAGTAACATTGCTGCTTCCTGTTGTTGCAGATGTTGTTAGCAGGGGAGAGCTGAAGGCGAAGAGGGGGCACATCTCAGCCTGTGCCATTCAGTGCCATCAGCATCAGTGCTACCTAAGCACCTTCTTTTCCATGTGAACTCTTTAGTGGTGGCTATCTTGGCTAGTGGGCAGGAAGTTGCCTGGAAGACAAATTTATTTCCTTTCTGCTTTACATAGGGAGGCGTGCTTCTCTTGTTCCTCTCTGCCCTCAACTTTGCACTCTCTAGATTCATTTACACTACACCCAAATTTAAGTGGTGTGTTACCATATTTAGGGAAGGGATGCCTGAACTGAATTTGGCACTCATAATCTCCCCACTCTTAGGTTTCAGGACACAGCCTTGTACAAGCCTTCAATCAGCAATTATTGCATTCTTTTTCCTTTTTATAGGAGGTCACTATCAAATCCTGTGACACATTTCTATCACTAATCTGGCAGGCTGCCATTCAGACCACAGGAAGCCCAGGAGAGAAGAATATACACTTAGGGCCTTATTCCATCTTCATTATTGCCTACACCAGCAGAATTCCTTAAAGTCTCTGGAAGTTTGATCTGAATGGAAAGTATTTTGCCTGAATAGCACCCCTTATTGAGGCATTGTCACCAAGTCACAAATTTAGATGAGTGTTGTGGCTAGCAGTTTAATCTATACTGCATGGCAGTTTTTTCACACCAACACAGGGAGTGCTAATCACTTCTAATAGTCTAGCAGGATTGTCTGGCAGTGAGGGACTTCTTGATTTGAGAGCTGGACGCCGAAGAAAAAAAACACAGTTCCTATTCAAGAGTTTATCTGAGAATTTATTCATTTTTGCAATGAGGGGAGTATTGTATTTTAATGGTTTTCAATGAAACACAATTTTACTAAAGGAGGAAAGCCAGGGTTCCGTTCACAAAAAATATGCAAAAAAACCCTTGTGTGTTGGAGGAACAGGAACAAAGACAAAACTGCAATTTGTGCATAAAAATTAAAAAGAAATGAAAATCATAAATGTAAGGCAGTATCCATAGCTGTCAGTCAGATGATAATGTGGAAGCCTTAACCTCTTTTCCTATCTACTTTTTTGTGCCTTAGTATATGAATACATTGTTGTACTTAAAATGGCTAATAACTTTGTGTGTTACTGCCATACTTACCAAAAGACAGTAACTTTGGTTTTATGTTTGGATCATTGCCAGTTCATTGGCCACTGTTGTCACTTGTGATTTCATGGAGCTATGAAGCTATGGAGCTAGTTGGGAAGTAACTTTACTGTTGTTTTAACCAGCAGCACTTAGCTGCATGTCTGTATTAATAAATATTGTCTCAGTCCTTCAGGGAGTTCTGGTAATTTTTCTGGGGGTTCATTCAATATTGTCTTCTACCCACTTCAGGTTATTGAAGGAAAGCTGGCTCCTTTCTTGGGGAAGGTGATCAAGTTTGCCACCTCTCATGTGTACAGCTGCAGCCTTTGTAGTCAAAAGGGTTTCATCTGTGAGATTTGCAACAATGGAGAAATTCTTTACCCCTTTGAGGACATTTCTACAAGCAGGTACTGTAATGTCAGTCATACATTTGGCTCACCTATCATATCATTGTGAATTCTCAGTCTTGTGACCTTTAATTTAAATAACTAGGGACTGGATCCCACTAATGCACCTATCTGGGCAGTTTCATTATATTACTGGTCTGGGGAGGCCACCATGAATAGACTTGGAAATAGATGGGAAGAGCTACTACACAGTGTGATTTATCCAAAGCTCTTCTGAGTTTGCAAAATAACCTGAAAAGCCAGGAGAGTTCTCTGGAGTGATCACAGATATCTTTCTGGTATCTGATGTCACTGGGCCCATGATGTACTGGGATTGTCCATTACAAAACAATAACCATCTATTCTGAAGTGTTTTCTCCATGAAATGTTATGTCTAATTCTCTGCTTTCTCTGTCCATGCTTCTCTATGTCTATGTATGTGAGATTTTTTTAATGACATTGCTATTCTGAGGTGGTTACGAAATAAATATAAATGTATGCCAGTCCTAAGCCAAACAAAAGAACCTTTATTTCACATTATATGGAGTACTGGATGCCAGATCAGGGACAGGAGTTGCATGGAACACCTAGAAGCAAAATGGAGGAAACCAGAGCAGACTTGGCAATGCAGCAACGTTACTGCTCTTTTTCAAAAATATCTTGGATTTTGAAAAAGGAGATTTTTTTTTTTTTTTTTTTAAACTCAACAAAAAGACGCTATATCTGACAGCACAGCATTCCTCCATAGATAAGTACTCTTCTGGCTGTTTCAAATGCAGTCATTTTAATTTGTTCTCCAAAATGTTCCACTGAAGGGAAAAAAAAAAATAATGAAGAGCCACCTTTGGAAACAATCAGGACAAGCCTGCTAAAGGGGCTTCATTATGAATATGATTCCCCTGTGTGCACAAAGATGTTAAATTACAAGTAACCAAGGACTACTCTTCAGGGATTTTCAGCCTGACCTGAGTTTCAAAGACTGTTTGCACATTCTTTTCTAGACTCTTATTCTAAAAAATGCACTGACAAAGCAGTGGACATAAGCTAAACAAGGTGTGCAGCTGAGCTCTGTAAATGGTTTTCAAGAAAGAATGTATCTAGGGTGCATGGTGAGATAGGCAGAGTTAAAAAGAGAGAGACTAAGATGACATAAAACATAAGATGTCTATAGAGACTGTATAAAAGGCAATTGAAGATATTCCCGAAAGATTGATGAGAACATGTAAGAACATCTGGGAAGACAGGCTTACTTGAAATGTCTGTGCATTTGATTTGTCTGGGGGATTTTTGGTCACAAAAACATTGTTGAGTGTATATTGTTCCCCCGCCCTTCAGCTGAGATCAGACATACCTTGCAATTACAGAGTTTAAAACCTTCTGGAATCAAATAGTATTTGTCAGCAGTTCAGTGAAAGCCAAAGGAAGCTGCTTTAGCTCCTGGTTTTATGTGAATTAGAAGCCAGAAAGGACTTTTGTTCATGTTTCACAAATGTGAAGTTGTGGTTGATGTCATGCCAAAGACAGCAGTCTTTGTTAATGATTTTAATTAAAACACAATCGGCATGAAAAGTTCTCCAGTATTTCTCTTTCTTATTTTGTCAGAGGTCATTCTCCTTACTCCTTTTGTACTCCTTATCACTAAACCTTGCTTTTATCCTTAGCGTTTTCCATTTTCCTTCCTAGTTCATGTGTGCACGTGCACCTCTGTGAAACCAGCCAGATTATTTCAGTTCTGGTTATTTTTTTTTTGCTCTTTTCCACATTCAGGCTGGATGCTACTCATGCCAGCAAAAGGAGCTTGTATGCTTTACTGTTCCATCAGCTGCAAAGCAGTGAGGGAGAAGGCCAGGTAGAGGGGGTTTGGATTTGCTTCCATCTCTTACAGACGAGAGAGGTTTCGGAGGTAGGTGTGCCAACCTCTGCAATGACAGGTGTAAGGCGAGGAGGCTGGTTAGAAATAAGTAGATGTACAGAGTAACCTGTGGCAGATGGAACGGCAAGTCATGAAAGGTTCACGTGGAGACTTGGGATTATACCTGACATTCTGATGACATGTCTTCAGCTTCCCGTTAGTTAAGTGACGTACAGAGCTCTGAGTAAACAGATCGGACTTGTGATTTAGTTCCAGCATTCTGAGTCCACAACATGCAGTGAGAAGTGACTACAGTTCCCTTTCTCCATCCTGGTTTTCTGGAATCGCTGTCTACAGCATAGTATTCACATTTTGTTCTCAGTACTAGACTGCCAAGTACCCTGTGTAGCTGCTGAGTTAAGGAGAGATGAGCAGCAGACCTCTGAAGACCATGGTTTTCCTTCTTGCTTTTGAATGTTGCTCATTCACTTTGGAGCATGCTGCTAATTCTACCAGCAAACTGGACTGTGAGGTTAGAAATACTTGAAGGTGTGTGCATGACAGCTTTTGCAAACTTCACCTCCCTGTTGAATGTTTGAAAAGTGAAGACTCTTTGGGGTGCGTATGTGTTGAGAAGGCATTTGTTTTTCTGGCTACCCCCCTGACTTTTCTCACTCTTTAGAGAAGAATGACAGCTGTCAGAGAGGCCATTACAATTCCAAGGTGGTTCTCAGCTGGCTGTTACCTTTCCATCTTTAGACAGATACAGCTGAGAGAAAAGGAGGGCCCCTCTTGAGGGCTGGAGTTTTCTCTTTGGTCAGGTTATTTGCTTGAGAGACATTTTTGTCAGTCCTTGAGCAAACAGAGTGAATACCTGGGTTATGCACTCCTCAGGGTTTGAATACACATATATTACATACCCTTCTCTCACTAATCAGCATGACACATTCCTTTGTTGGCAAACGGTTCCAAAACAAACACAATCAGTTCAGTTAATTAGTGGGTCTGTGGGCTGTGCTTGGCAGGCTCTTTACATCCTGCTCAACAATACAGCAACAGTTTGCTGCCTTGAATGTAAGGGTGGGCTCACAAAGTCATAAGCTTTCTAATGATACTTCCTTTCTGTGGCTTTTCTTGGGAGGTGGCCATTCTTCACAGAGCTTAATGAAAGCTGTGGTTCAGTAGTTAAACAATTTCTTAAAAATTGTCCCATCCTTTTGGATGCCTCTTCCAGTCAGTTTGATTCTTCTGTCCCTCGCATTTTCTTCTTTTCTGTCTTACCCATATTTATGTAACAGTTCGTCAGGGGTTCTTTCTAAATTTCACAATTTCAGCATCTTTTTGAGGGCCTTTAAATCATGAGAACTATATTTAAAACCTCCTGAGTTAATTGTACATTTCATGGAGCAAATTGCCAGTTAATGTAAGCTCTCACAGCCCAGCTTTTGCTGGAGCTGTGGCAACTTAAGCAACCTGAGCATCTGCCTCCTGTTTTATTTCTTGGACTAAATTTGCCCTGGGCTTAAATTTAGCAGATAGAAGTATAAAATTGTTCTATTATGTCACTAATTTAATTTTAAAAGTATTGTGAAATGAGTTTAAATATCCCTGGTTATAAATTGGTTTGTTAGAGCTATCCTTGCCCTTTTGTAGCAGCCAGGCACTGCCCTTCAACTTGTTCTAATACTCCTTGTTCTTCATTAACATGGTGAAAAGTTTTTGTTTCTTTCCCCTAAAATAATTTAAAAAAATAAATTAAAAAGCAGAAGTGAAAAGAAGATGGCTATGAACTGGTACTGTTGTCTATAATATGTGGCCATATTTGTTTTATAACTGAGAACAATTTTTAACAAGTTTGAAATCTTAAGGAATACTGAGAAAAATGCCATTGGAATGGAAATAGAATTATTCATGAAAAAGGATTTTCTGTCCATTTAGATAATTAAGTAATTATAGTTATGGTTAAGATTATTATATGCTACCCAGTGAATAAAGTTTTGGTCTTGCCTGTGTGTCAGCATCCTACTGCCCACTTTCACAGGCAATTTGTTGTGTTTAGCTGGTAAAGTTACTTGCTTGGTTAAGAACTATTTAGTCAATTCCTTGCCTTTTGTGTGGTGTCTGTAGATGTACGTGAACCATGGAGAGTTGCTCTTTTGTGTTCGTATTCATTTATCAAGACTAAACTGTTTTCACTTTGCGAAGTTAGTTTGTTCTGCAGATCAGTTAAGACATGTAGAGACCTTTTAAGATACAAACCAGAAGACCCAAGTTTAAAATAGATGTGCCACAGAACAGGCTTGACTATATCAGCCAGCTTGGATGCCTCTATAATCTTTGGCCACCATCCTGATAAGACCTATGAATGTACTTAACTTTACACGTAGTGAGAAGTCTTACCAAAGGCTCTGAGGCTGTGCTTAACTTCATGTGCATGCCAAAGTCTTTGCAAGGTTACAGATCACCATGTTATGGATGCTGTATCACTGGGCAGAAACAGCTTTAAGCATTTGGGAGAACGTTAAAGATAGATATTAGGTGGAGAGACTGAAATAAGTAGTATAGAGCATTTGCAGGAAATATGTTGGCACAGATCAAAGGCATCACTCGAAGTACATCATTTTCCCTCTTGCTTTGATTAGTTTGTTTTATGCTAGCCAGCCTTTCCCCAAGCCCAGTTCCCTTGAGCTGTGTTAGTAGTTTAGTACCTGATTTTTGAAAGAGCTTAGCTTATCGGATGTTGATAGTTGATTCAAAGCACCCTGAAGTGATATGCTCAGCACTTTCTTTAAAGAAACTTAGGCACTTAAGTAGATGATAAGTTCTCTTGATAATTTAATTTCAACTGAATCTGTCAAAACTGGTCAAAATCTTCTGGCCTAGATCTTCTGGTTTTTATCTATGCAGAGTCGTGCAGTAATGTTATCTAGAACACATAAAAAGAAAGAGATTAAATATACTGTTGTGGTTTTTTTCTCATCAAGCACTGTATTTTGGAACTGAGTTAGCTTTAGAGGTCAGTTTTTCCTGCCTCATGTCAGAGTGGTTTTAACTAGAACGTTCAGTGTAAAGGCAGATGTTTATTTCAAGTAGGAAGGTCTCTGCAGTGCTGCCTTGTGCTCTTCCCTGATGACTGAACATCAGCCATTTCGCTTCCACTTTTTATTTTGCAGCTTCCCTCCTGTGCCATCTTCCTCACTCTAGATATTTCCAGCTTGCCAATCAAGACCTTTTAATTCTTCATTCTCCTTCCTCATGCAAATTCCCCTTTTAAGACAGACTTCTTCATCTCCCAGATACAGTTCCTTGTAGACCAGACAAGAGCTTGTCAATTGCTTTTTAGCACATGAAAGCCAACACTGCCAACTCTTAAGTGCTCAGAAATTCTTAAGTTACCCTAATAATCTTAGTTTTTATATACTTACTTTATTTTTTTAAATGTTAAGTTCTGTTTTTCTATTTTGGGTTCAAATAAGCATGTCTTCAGCATTACAGTAGAGCTACGAGGTCCAGGTGCCTTTGCCTTTCTCTTTTATTGAAAGCATAAGTCCTGGCTTAATCACAAGATTTCCAAACTTGAGACTTAGAGAAAAAAGCAAAATAGTAGAATCATGCGGCCAAATTATAACGGTTGAGGACAATATGTTAATACTACTGTTACTAGTATTGTCCCGGCTCTTTGCTTCTAGGTCTTCAACCACCGCTTTGTGAATACAGTTCATTAATAATAGGGGAGGTAAAGGGGCTAGGTCCAGTGCATGGCATGGTGTGGCAGCTAGCAGAGGCAGAGGATATATATGTAAGCGATGTAAGCACTTGAATCTCTGTGGCATCTCCGTCTCTCCAGTGGTTTGCAGGTAGTGTGGATCTATCATACGTAGGGCTTTTCCCCATTTCCAAAGTAACTTGGCTCCACTGACTAAAGTGTAACCACATGAGTTTCAGATCAAATGTTTTATTCCTGATTTTAGTGTCCCTTTACTGATTTCTTATGAACTGCTGCGTACAGGCCACATTACTTGGCTTGGCATCTCTGAACTTAGCCAATTTGCGAAGTGCAGTGCTGAGGTTGGCAGTCAGTCCTTAGTTCTCCTGCTGGATACAAGTATGGAAATACACGTAGGTAAGTGTAGCATAAATCTCTGCAGCCACAGCTGGGGGGGTAACTGAGGACACGATTCCCTCCTTAATCAGGAGCATCAGAGCTCTGCAAAGAGGGGTCTGGGAGCTGTAGGATCCCTTTGCTCCTGCTTGACCCTGCTGCCATGCTCCAGTGCGGTAACTCAGCCTGTGTACACAACTATTCCGGGAGGAGACCAGGTGATTAAATCAGACTCTGCTTCTTGTTCAGCCCCAGCCTGTAACAAATTTTTCCATGAGCATCCAAAATGAAGGCCTGTTCTGCAATTTCTCTGGATCTAGCAATGGAGGAATTGACACTAAGGTTCCTCCCCACCAGCAGAGCACTGGTGGTTTTCTCTCCCCCCCAGTATGCTGCCCACTTTTCCCCTCATTTGTGAGGTTTAATATCTCTGACTACATTGCACACTTGTTGGATGCAGTTGACTTTGGCAGTGGGTGCCAGCATGACAGGGCAAGAGGCAGCGCAGACAAGGAGTCACCCTGGGGGCAAGCCCTGGGTGGCAGAGCCAGGGCAGGGGCTTATTCATTCATCTTCCTCCCCGGCCTGAGGTGCTTCTCCAGCAGCTCAGTCTAACCCATGCTGGGTAGGGAGCAGATCCGGGTCTGGCAGTTTTCCTGCAGGGACACTGCATACCTTGTCACTTGGCCATCCTAGGGTGGCGTTACTAGAGCAGTAGTGGTAGTCTTGGTCACAGATGCTGCATCAGGCTGTGTTTAGGCTGGTCCCTGCAGCTGTTCCAGAGGGGGGTCCCAGGAGTGGGGTCTGCTCGGTTTTTGGTTGGACTTCTTTTTTTCTTCTTGAGAGGTACATTTTTCAAAAGCAAGTCTAAAGTAATAACAGGTGTGTTTTTTTTAAAAAAAAACAACAAAACACAAACAGAACCCTGTGTTTAGTAAAGACTGTGTGTCATATAAGGCGTTATCCTAACAAGCTCCTTACAGGGACAAATCAATGTCATATTAGTGCCAACTTTCTTCCATTCATTTACTACATGGGCGTCCCTCCCTAGGCAGGCTCCTGCGTTGGTTCCTAGGCAACTGTAATAATATTGCTGCACGTGTGTGTCAGGCATTGATTGCCTTTGGGGCTTTTTTTTGTGTTGTAAGTGAACACAGGCTAGTCCTTTTTCTTTGTGTTTGGCTAAAGTCTCTGAGAGTTTTGAAGGGCACGTCTGTGATATTCACAGCTGAGCAATTCAGAAATACTTGCAGACAGGCACACGTGCATGGCATGGGACGGTGATCACGCTGGAATCTCTAGGCAAAGCTTACTTCAACTACTGTGGCTTGTTCTTGGGACATTTTTTAATAGCCAAGTTACAGGTGGCTTAGTATTTTGGGTGCTTGATGAACGTATAGCATCATCTAAAGAAAAGATGATGAACAACCCTGTTTTATCTTGGTTTTACTCCACATGAAGGGAAAGCAAAAAACATTAAGAGTGCTAGTCAATGAAGGGTTCAAATCCTTACTGACATTCCTTTTAAGGGATTACTCACTTGAGCAAATGTGTGCAAGATCTGACACAGAGGAAGTGGGTTTTTTAAATGAAAAAATGAAAATTAACGTTAAATAAAATTACAAGAGAAAGGATGGTGGGTGAATACAGGACTGGAATGAGACTGGGGAGCTCTTTGTCCTCAGCTCTTCTAAGAGCTCCTGGCTGACCTTGAGCATGCCAGTTCACCTCTTGTTCCCCAGTTGTGAGGTGGGAATAGCTGTACGTCTGTCATCTGCTGTTTGTTCATTTCAGGGATGAACAGCATAACCATGAGCTGCTTTGATTCCCCTCTTGGTGTTGGGAAGGCAGACGGGTACAGTGCACATGCATGGTACTGAACCTGTCCTAATAAACCTTGCTAGTTCCAGCAGCTTTATCCCAACATGGTCTTGACAGTCTGTCAACCTGTAAGGTTTCTAGCAGACAAATAAAACTGTCTTTCAGATGACATCCCGGGCCACCAGTTGATCATCCCTGGTTTATTTTGTTCTGCTTAAGGTGGAAGGTCTTTGAGGCCTTTCTATGTTGCACTGTCTTCTTTGGGCACCTGATTTTACCCATGAGCACCTAAATGGTGGTGCAGCTGGGAAATGTGAGTATAATCAAGTGGTTGTGCAGAATCTAGAATGAATTGAGCCGTAAGCCCATGAAATACATGTGGGAAGCATGAAAACAACTTGCCAGAATTTACAGTTTACCAAATATTGATATGCAGATGTTTTAAATGCCCAGACTTAATGAGATATACTAACATTGTCATTTCCTCAGCATACAAGGAAGGATTTTATGCTTTTAATGTAGAAAGGCTTTTATTTTGTAACTAGTAATGATAATAAGAGCATTATAATCCATGTCTGGCTGTGGAGAGCTTTGCCCTTTCTCTCATACACTTTTCAGTGCAATTGAAAATATTTAGAGGATTGAATCATTCTCTGCATTTTTGTTACACTGGTATTCAAACAAGTAAAACATTGTAAAAAATAAAAATTACTCTGTAGTCTCAATCAGAAATTGAGTCGGTCAAGAAGGAGGAAAAAAAGAGAGAAAACACCGAAATAGAGAGGAAGCTATCTCAGATGCCTTCTTAGAAGGCTGAAAGTCTGTATGAAAACAACATAAAATGTTCACCAATTCTTTAAATAATGTTTGAAAAATAGCAAGAGGCTGTTAATGTGCAGTATCACAATATCATTCATTAAGGAAGGAAATATGAAAGACCCAAATGGCTTTACAGGCTCATCAGCATATTATCTGTGGTGTATGGAAGTCTCACAAGAGATGCAGGGCTTTTTTGGCCTCTAACCAAGGAAGGTTAGGATTCAGAAATAATACCTGAACTGTGAATTACCTATGACAACAACAAGGGTTAAGGAAGAGATATCTAAGTGTAGCGAACTATTACGTGAGCCTTTTATAGACTACAAAAACATGTTTCCCCAAAGGCAGGCCAAGAACAGCATTGCCCCTTCTTTCCTGGTGACTGAGTGTCTTTAGCAATGAGGGGATACCAGCATGCCGTGAAGGCTGACCCAGGTATCCTCTCTACCTGTCTCTGCAGAGAGCAAGAAGCAGCTTTGTTCTTCTCCAGTTCAGAGCACTGTCATTCCAGGCTGCTGTTCTGTTCTCATCTGCACCCCACGGTTGGGGCTAGGAGTACATCAGCCTTCACCAGAGAAAGTAGAAAACTGATCTTCAGAGAAGCAGTCAGGGGTGGACCAATGGTGGCCACCACCAGAATAGGCCAATGATGGTCATGATGGCTGCTGGTGCAGTGGACTTGGAGATGCGGGGCTGTCTTTTTGCACTGCCTCTGGTTAATGCCTGACAGTGTGGGACCCTACTCAGAGCTTCAGCTATTGCGCCAGCTCTGATAAATAACAGTGCAGACATTTCTTCTCTTCTCTTCTCTTCTCTTCTCTTCTCTTCTCTTCTCTTCTCTTCTCTTCTCTGCTCTGCTCTGCTCTGCTCTGCTCTGCTCTGCTCTGCTCTTCTCTTCTCTGCTCTGCTCTTCTCTGCTCTTCTCTTCTCTTCTCTTCTCTGCTCTTCTCTGCTCTTCTCTTCTCTGCTCTGCTCTGCTCTGCTCTCTTGGTTCTGAGTGACATGAGAGAAGTTTGTTAATTTTTTTCCAATGAGCTTATCTCTGAAAAATGAATTCATATTAATTTAAATGCCATCAATCTTGGTTTCCTCTGCTGGCTCCTCGCTCATCCCTCTCCATCCATATCAGCAGCAATTTTTTATAAGTTTTGTCACCTCCATGCGTACTGTGAAGAAATACTGAGCGAGCATAGGGAGTGGCAATGTGAGAGTGCAAAACTACACTCCTCATCAATCATCATCCTCTAGCAACTTCCAGGGCACTGTAAATTGCTGACTAACAAGGGAGAATTAGCTTGATAAAATCACCATTAGTGTCAGTTGAGAATGATGTAAAGTTTTAAAGACACTGCTGTCCTCTCTGTCTCTCCCTCATCCATTAGTGTGTCTGTTCATGGAGATCCCAATCCAGCAGAGCACATAAGCACATGCCTAATTGTAGGCAGATCAGTAATCCCAAGGAAATCACTGGGATATGAGTCCTAAGCATGTGTTTATGTGTTTCACTGGATCAGGGCCATAACACATACTCTGAGCGCAGAAATGATATATATCTCTGTGTGAACCAGTTTCTTGATTTAAAATGAGATTCAGACTTACTAGCTGGACTTAGAAATAGGACAGTCAAGTTTTACTGCAAGAGAGCATAGTAGTTAGTAGATATGCAATATTATGCTTAGCTTCTTTAACTTTTGTTTTCTTACTTGTTATTTGAGTTTTATCAGTTTGTGCTAGCTAGCAATGTGCCTCTCTAAGCCTCTGCACAGCCTGATCAAAGCTTTGCAGTTACTAAAATTTAGACCATGTTTGGACCCATGCATAAAACTTAAAGTGTGGCCAAATCAGGAACAGTTTTTTAAAACTTACAGGTGAGGTGCAGATGCAGGTAATCACAGAATCACAGAATCTTAGTGGTTGGAAGGGACATTTGAGATCATCGAGTCCAACCACATTAAAAAAAAACCAAAACCAACCAACCAAACAACAAAAAAACCCACACAAAACCACAAAAAAATGTAGCTATCAGGTTGTGTTAGCTTATGGACTTCTCTCTGTACTACAGTTTGCCTTTTGGCTTCTCGGTGCTTGGGGTTTGATTCTTCATGTTTTCAATTTTTCTTCACGAACTTGAAGACAAGACCCTTATTTCTAAGGGGAAAAAAAAACCAAGCAAAACCAACAATAAAAAAAAGCTCAAAGCAAACAAACAAAAACCCCACTGAAGATATAACAATGGACACTTGGATCTCATATAGTCATTTGACTATAATAGCTGTGAGAAAGGGAAGGTGTGAGGCATTTCAAGACTTCCCACAGAATCACCGGGGTGACCAGTCCCCCTCATTTGTATTTCAAAATTGCTCTGAAGCTTGATGTTTTGTTGCTTTCATGATTTGATTATCCAACTGGAATCTAAGACTTTGTACCTCTGACACTGTCATCCCTTTATTTTGTCATTTGGTTACAAAGCTGTGGTGACTTACCACTACAGATAGTTATTTGCATCGAAAGGCTGGCAATGTCCAGCTGTTTAGTTGTAGCCCCCTCCGTGATCACCACGTTTCAATGCTCCACAGCCATCTGGAACTGGGGCTTGATCTACTGTGATGTTGCATCCATTGCCTCAGAGTGCCCCAAAAGTCCAGTCATCTTGTTTGAGCAGCTTGTTTGAAGTCATAATATCCCATTTGAGAACGGAATAGCACAGCTTTGAATGCCAGAAGTGATAATTGCAATGATCTAGTCTGATCTTCCACAGGACACAGAACAGAAAATATGACCTACCTCTGTTTCATTTTTCACTTTGTGGAACTTCTTCTCCTGCTGTTGAAGTGGACTGTACTTCACTCTTTCCATAACAAGCTGACCACTGGAACTTCAATGAGGAATATATTGTATCTTGACAGCGGCAAATGCTGAAATGTATCTTAATGGAAATTAATGTTTTTACTCTTCCTTTACAAACCAAAGCAGCAAACTTATCTTTGATGAAACAAAATCGATGTCTATTCTGTGATAGACTTGAATACTAGTTAATAGGAAGATAAATATTAATCCTTCTAAAAATTTATGTCTGTGAAGCAGAAGTGCTGGGACAGATTCTCAGCAACTGAAAGTGAATGCAAGTCAGTTTCAGTGGTCCTGAGTAGCTTTACACCAGCAGAGGTGTTGGCAAGCCAGTGTCTTTTACAGCTCCACTCTTGTGAAACAGCACTCCTTAAGTTACCAGAACTATTTGAAAGAATATCTACTGCTCACAATCCGTGTAAAGTCCATTGCACGCTGTCATCCTATTTTGTCATTCAATTTTGATGCTAATTTGTCTTTGCAGGTGTGAAAGTTGTGGTGCTGTCTTCCACTCAGAGTGCAAAGAGAAGGCTGTACCATGCCCCAGGTGTGTGCGTAAAGAATTGCAGAAGAAGCAGAAATCCTTCTGGAGGCGACTGAACATGGATGAAAACTTCGAAGAGTCCTGCAACATGTTTGAGTTGTCCTATCAGAACACATGAGTTCCGTAAGGTGGCAGCCGGCCTGAAGAGAATCCCTTTCCCAGCTGCCAGCTCAAGCAACTTCTCAAGCTTAGCCAGGCAGAAACCTTGCAAAATATCTGACCTTCTTAATCTGTGAATAGCAGCTGCCAAAGTGGCCATAAAGCCTTGTTGGCTTTAAAATACCAATGGCTAAACTGCATTTTGCATTGGAAGTCCAGCCGCTAGCTCTCATACAAAATATGGTTTACTTGAAATGCTTTAGGTCTAGCTAATTAAGCACCCAACCTTTTCTTTTCCACCTCTGGAGAAGACTTTTTCCTCAAGGCAGAAAATATTTGCTGCCATGACCACGTTATTTTTTATGTTGTTCATTTAGAATCGATGAATCATCTGCTTATTTATGTGTATCATTTATTTATTATTAGCCTTGGGAGAGGGTTCTGGTGAGGTGTTTCACAGAACCCAATAGGGCAGGAATGATGCTCCTTCTGATACTGACATGTGGTTCCATTTCTTCATGTTTCCAGAGAGCTATTTTTAAAGGATTGGTGCATTTACATGTCATTCCTTCCCACGGAAAGAAAAGTATCTCCCATCAAACCTTATTGAGGGTGCTTGCAAACATAAGAAGCAGAATAATTCCTTCAGCTATGTTTATATATTTATAACCACCCCAGTGAACTATTCCATATGCAGATAAGCAGGGGACTTGCTGCTGTTTTTGTTGAGGCTGGGTATATCGGTCAAACTCTGTCACCTAAGCCCATTGAGTTTTACTCTGGTTATTCTTGATCCATGTAAGGCCACATCCTCATCTCCAGTAACATGATGTTGGTTCTGACCTCCTGCTAGTCTTACTTTTAAAGGCATTTTAAGTGGTTTTGTTTTTATTTTGTGAAGTTTACTTTAAATGCTTTTCTAACCTGAACCTGTTAGACTGATAGTCAGGAAAGTGGTCTTGTCCATGTTAGTTAGAAAATACCTCCAAAATTGTGAAAAGCCAGTTTGCTGTGCTTGTGTGCAATTTGTGTCCTGTGTTCTCTGTGAGCTCCAAGGGATTTCGGTGGTGGAGAGTGAAGTTCCTTGAGTTACGGTTCTGCTCCACACACCTGGAACACAGGAAGTATTAAACATGTTAAATTACATATATTATGAAAGGAGAGTACGTGATAGATGTAACTGGGGAGATATGTGTCATCACTGGCACTATGTTTAATTCATTTTGGCTTCACCTCTGGTGAGCACTTAGAGATCCTCCTCCCTCCAATCCACATTCTTAACTCTTTCTGCAGACCCTGCAGTAATGTGTGTATTACATACCTACGAAAGCATTCACGTATATATACACATACATCTATATACAGAAAGCAAATACGGTTTCACGAGAAAAAAGCCAGTCATATGCATGTGTATTTTTTCCTCTCTTCTCACATAGGTTTGTGAAAATGCAGAATACTGATCTTTGCTTCCTATATAATCTGCAGGCTGTTGGATTCAAGGCAGAAAGCACTCTTGATCGTTGAAGCACCTTGAAGTATTTTAAGTAAAAGAACAGGGTACATCACGGTTACATACAAAGGTAGAATGTTACAATGAATTGCCTTACACTGGAGCATAAGTGGTTACCTTTTCCAGCCTCCACTCAAAGAAAGTAGCTGAATCTGAGCTTTCTCAAATTTGAGTGCGACTACTATATATATAGAAGCATGTTTATATCTGTATGCATTAGACAACCAGTGCCTTTCTTTTCCAGAAGTTCTTTTCGCAGTGGGATTCTTTGGAAGGAAGTGAGGGTTTTTCCATGTTCTTAGCAAAGTAGTATAGGGATTCCCATATTTAATAAACCTCCTGAATCATACACCTTTGTCACTAAAATTAATACTTCCTCTACACAGGGATGTCTCTGTCTCAGCGCACTGTTCCTCATGTGAAATGAGTTGCTTTCGGCTATTATCCTTAAAGATATAATCTTCTTTGCAAGTCCATTCCCAGGTGAAGAATTCCCTGCATGTTCACAAATGCAAACACTGGGGAAGTATTGTGGAATTAGTCATGCAAACAGGAACTGCTGTGGTGCTGGCTGAATAAACAGTACGCTCCTGTTTTTCAGCATGTGTCACTACAGCTACTCCTGTGGCAAAGCCAGTAGCTCTGAAACTGTCAGAATCTGGCAGGTACTATTTTGAATTAGCTCTAGACATAATGGTGAGTCATTAAAGAAAAAAAAAAAGATGGTGTTTTTCGTATCATCATGCTCTAGTATTTAAGATACTTTACAGCACTGGTTCGTGTCCTGCTCGGTTTAGAGAAGGCTGCTTGTGTGCACTGTCAAAAACCCTATGGAGTGAAGGAATCAAGGTTCAGACATTGCAAACTATGAGTTACTTTGACAGTCCTCTCCAAAGTACCAGTCATGGGGGTGGACACATACTCTAGTTGAATTCTGGAATAACAACATAGGCAGCATTAGAGTTACTCTGGATTTGTACAAGTATTACAGATGGTTTCTTTGCTAACTGACATTTACAGGAAAAAGGAGAGTATGATGTCGGCAGAACTGTTGGGATTAGTCATAGGTCCAGAACTACTGCCACTACTAACAGCAAAGAGCAAAAGCGTATTGTTACGGTATGCTGGCAGCGCCCAAAGCTTTATGTTAAAGGATACTGTACAGTACACATCAGATTCATTTCTTTAAAATCCAATGTTGTGGGAAACAAGCCAGTTTCTAAAATGGATACATATTCATTTCTACCTTGGAAAAGTAATACAGCTTCTTGCAGTAGTATAGGAGCAGAACATAATGTGGAAAACGCTTTCCTCGCAGGGTTGCCTAGCTCCTATCCAAAGAAAGTTACTCCATATGAGCAGATAAAATAAAGTCTTCTATTACTGCCTTTCATAAGCACAATGAAAGGCTTGATCCTGCCCTCAGAAGGTGCCGATGCAGTAGGAACAAGCCCTGTTCATTCTTCAGGACTGCAAGGCAAAAGAATAAACCAAAAGTACTGCTCACGTTACTGACTCTCAAAAAGACCAAACTCAGTTTTCCTGCAAGAGCCATCTGCTAGCAGGAGACTCAGCCTGGGGTTCTGTAGGTGGTTTGGGTTCCAGACAGCGCTGTACCCCCTGCATGGTTGTCTCTGCTGTGCTACGTGCTGGTCCCCACTGCTGCTCCTTCCCCATTCTGCAGCCCACGGCCTCTGCTCTGCAGACTTCTGGGTGGGCATCAGCTGGAAAAGTACCTGGGGTCTCTCCAGATTGCACAGCTCTCTTTCCCGACACAGACAGGTGAAATTACATATTAGTAGTTCTAGTCTTGTCCCACCCACACATGAAATAAATTTGAACCATAGCATTTCATTGTGAATCAAGAATAAAATGTGCTGTTTGTCTCCTTCCCAGAGAAGGTGCTTTCATAGCCGATGGGGAAGGAATTGACCTGTAGATCCAGTTACTGCTTTTGCTTGTACAGAACTTGTAATCAGCGTAGAAATAGGGTGCTTCCCTGCAATGGGCTATAGCCTGACCCTCTACAACTACTTAGAAACTTCTCATCTCAGTTTAGTTAGTCTGAGATTATTTTAATCTAGAGATCCTTATTCAAGTCTCTTTTCCTATTAACCCTGACCCTCTAGCTTTTCTAATGGGGAGAAGGACCTACCTAGGGGATGCAAAATACAGCTTTTTTTTACTATTATCAACCTGTAAAAAGAGACATTTGGATCCTTTATGTAGAAATCTTTCTCTTGCTTTTCTTTGTCTGTCTGATGAGAAATGATGATTTTGTGATGTGACAAAATATCCTGCCTGGCACATACCAATATGAGGTCATTGCTGGGATGATAGGAATTGGCAGTTGTGAGGATTTCCTAGATAAGTGAGAAAAAGTACTTGTTGGTGAGGAGCTTGAGTTTTTCACAATGCTCCACAGGTTCTGATGGCCCTTTTAGGAGTGAGTCATCAAGGTACCTCTAAAGCTCTTCTTGTCAACGTTTCTCTTAGTATCAGGATACTGTGTGTATTATAATGGATTAATGATAATGTCCTGAAAGACTGCTTTTTTTTTAAAAAAAAAAAAAGCAGAGGATGTCTGTTTAGAATGAAATGGGGAAGGTGCACTGTTGTGTTTTGCTTTTTCCCCACAGCAACAGAAGCCACCAAGTTTCCTGGGCTTCCCCAGGTCACAGCCTGGATTGCGACTGTTGATCTGTGCAAAAGAAATGTAATCTAATAATTATCATAATCTCCTCTCCTTTTCTTTCTGCTGCTCAGCTGCAATCCAGTCCCCTGTTCCTCTCACTGTCTCTGTCCCTGTCTTTGCTCACGGCGCTGAGCCTACAGCGAGACTTCGAGCTCCATAGCTCATTCAGTTGCTTTTGAACCAGTCATGTCTGATCATTCTCTCCTTCGTAATTTGCCTTCCAATTTTCCCTTCCCAGTAGGAGTGCCTTACAGTACTGTATATTAGTGTCTATCTCCCTGTTTTGGATTTCCTGGTTGAATCTGCTGTTCAATTAACTGGTAGGCTCAAACTCCCGTGGCTGCGCACGCTCTTTTGCAGGGGCGGCTGAGTAAATCACTTTCCTTGTTCTGCCCTCGTGAAGTGAGCTTTACAGGCTGCTTATGCCAGCTCTGAAGACACCAAGCTGCATGGAAACCCCTCACTTTTGCTCAATTTGGTGCCTTAAATTTTCAAAAGCGAAGAATTTTGTCAGGAATGCTCTGCCGTGGTGCAGGGTGTTTGGCATCAGAGCTCGAAACCCTTGCTCATGGCAGTTTCCATCTTGCTAGGAGTGGTGCCCATCAAATTTGTTTACTGTCTGTGCTTTGAGAGGGAAATACGAGAAAGGACAGCGTGGAGATGGTTTTTATTACCTATATTTTGGAGAGTAGCTGGGCTTCTCTTCAGCCAGAAATGTGGTTGTGCTTTTGTGAGACCTTCCAGAGCTGTACATACGTAATAACGGCAAGCACTGGCCATTAAAACAGGATCAGGTCACGTGCCTCCTAGAGCCACTGGCCAGCCCACGCCACGTGGCAAGGGGCTGTGGGACCAGAGGCATTTCCTCAGAGCTAATTTTATCGCAGCCTGCTTCCCTGAAGGCTGACCCGGTGAGGGTTTGGCCAGCATTACCTTAGAGAGAGGGTTAACCTGCTTCAGTCTTAGCATAATAATGCTGAAGTCTGTGGCCAACTCTTCCAGCATATGTTAGCCCTTGGGTGGGTGTCCATTCTGACTGTGATCTGTTAAGTCCATGTTTGACAGCAGCAGTTGCTGCATTTTAGCAGTGTAGTGAGGAGACAGCCCAGGTGATGATGTGCAAAGTCCTCCTTTACTTGAAAGCCTTGGTGTGCACGAACTGGCTTGGGTCATATATTAAAATGCCAGTTTTGTCCAAATTCCTTAGGGTGGCCACTAATTCAAATCACAAAGATGCCACTTGTGGGCAGAAGTGTCAGTGGCTCAATTATTTATTTATTCACATGTAATCCACGCGTTAAACCAATATAAATCCTTGAGTACACAGTTTTGTTTTGGTGGAAAAAGGATTTGTTTCAGTTTTGCTTATGTACTTGTCTACAAAGTCAATCTTGCTTAAACTAAAGTGTGTTTTCAGGCTGATAATTAATGGTATTGATGCCTATGATATCGGCTTAGCTCATGCCAGTCCCTTCTATACTTGAGCTAAGCAAAAGTAAGAATTGATGAGCAAAACATGCGTTTGAAAGATTTTAAGCTATAAAGGCGGCTTCCAAATGAACTGCAACTCTGTTGAGGCGGCTGGAGGCTGGGGGAAGCCGGGTGTGAGCAGCAGGGTGCAGCGCCTGGTTCTGTCCCTGGCAGCCCCCGCTGCCCTTCCCAGTGGAGCACCGTCTCACCCGCAGCACTCCCAGTGGGTTTCAGCACCACTGGCAGCGCCCCCTGAGTTTTTGGGAAACCATTACCTGTGTGTGCTACGCCGTTAACTTATTGGCAGCAACATTATGTGTGTTTCGCTGTTCTTGTGTTTGGTTTGGGTTTTGTTTTTACTTTTGACAAGGATTTTTTTTAAGTTATCTGCAACTACTAGGCAATAGACTTAATTTATTATTGATGTGTAATAATGTTATAATTTAAATTCAGTGAGTTGAATTGCTTGTTGACACTTGAGCAGGGTTTATTTGGGTTCACTTGTGACAGCATCAGAGCACCAGTCCCTTGTGTATAACGGCAATTCTCAATAAACACTAAAAAAAATGTCACTTGTTCTTTTGAATTTGCCTTCTGGTGGGTACTGCACTGTGGATAGGAAAAATGCTCATTTGCTGGTGAAAATCTTCCATATCCAAGCAAATTAGGATATTTACTGTTCCTGGGTCTGAGCCGGGAGGTATCTGGAAATACTGTCATTGACTGCATCAGGCTTTGTGGGTTTGGATTCTCAGTAAAATCTCTTAAATGTTTTTTTTTGAAAGCCACAAATGCTTGACCACCAGCAGGTCCCAATGGGGCTTATTGGGAGCTGTGGTTGTTGGGCATTTTTGGCTACGGAGCTCTTGGAAGGCATGAGGAGGCAGCTCCCCACTGCATGGCTGTCACATGGAGCTGCCAGAAGGGTCCAGGCTATGGGCCTTGAATCCTAAGGGAGACATCTCCCAGGTGGACTGAAGGGACCACTGTAGGGCTGGGAGGACTGGATTTTCTCATGTTGTAAGGGCTGTCCAACCGATGGGAGCAGGCCATGATTCCTGTTCTTCTGGGCTGCTTCTTCCAGTGCACCGAGGAGGTTCTGTGGCTCTCTGGAGCTGTGGATTTGGTGAGTACGCGTTGCAGCACTGACCTCTGGTAGAGCTAATGGGCCTAAAACCCCTGCCTGAGGGTCCCCAGGGAAATCCACACCTAGCCCCATGCTCTCATGGCCTTCGAAGAGGAGGATATATCCCCTCCCTCACTGCCCTCCTGCCCCTTCCCAGAAAGACCAGAACTCTACCAGGAATGTCAATCCTCTGTACTGCAGGAACCTTTGGACTTCATGCCTGTGATGAAATCAGCTACAAGCAAGGAGTTAATGTTTGACCAGGACCACACAAGCTGCGCAAAAAAATCCATGTGCAAGACCTTCTCTTCCTCCTTATTTGCTTTACAAGGTGAGCAAATTCCGTTACGAGGTCTCCTTCCCCTTTCACTGCCACCTCCCCTCCTCGCTGCACCCTGCACCCATCAACACAGAGCAGAGACCGGAGGGGTCTAGGGAGCCCTGGGAGGAGCACTTGGGTAGCTTTATTTTCTGTCCTTCTGTGGCTGTACTTACACTGCTTCTTCTCTCTTCCTTGCCCCTTCCCAGCCTCTCTGTTGCACTGTTACAGCCAATGTACTGTCACCAAAATGATCTGCTGAAGTAGCTGTCATGGGCAACTTGGGGCTGGAGTTTCAAGCAACATTTCTTTTGGTTTCAGTCAGGAGCTAGAGTGGTGGGATTTTTCTCCCTTTTGTGCATTGGCATTACGTGAAAGCTGTGTCCACCAGTGACACGTAACTCTCCCAGAGAAACCTGACATTGGCAGCCTCCTGCACGCACAGCCTTCAAAAGCGTGGCTTTTGGGGTTGTTCTGTTAACCATTTGTGTTAATTTATCAGATAGCCTTTAATGGAGCAGGCCACAGAAAATACCAGTCAGGCCGTGAATTGCGGCCTGCCCTCCAGGTCCCTTGGGAAAGGGTAGCAAAGTGGCCTTTCTCTCTGATGGTGAGCAAGGGGGACAGACTGGCACCCACAGAGCATCCACCCCCCTTGCTCGCTGCATGGTTGATGCTCCTCAAGCCAGTGTTTCATAACCATGTAAGCTTACATGTTTGGGAATATTAGATCATGGGCAAATCTTACAACCCCTTGAGTCCAACAGCCAGTCTTTTGGATTTTGTTCTTTCATGTTCTCATTCCGTGTTAAATGCTTTACAATAGGTTGAGCCAGGAGAGTTGATCGTCTCCTGTGGCCAAGTCCCATGAGTGGTGTTATGGTTCCTATCACCTGAGTGTGTCAAGCCAAGCTCCATCTCTTCTCTCAAAGGTCAGGACAGTTCATTTTTTAAAAAGTCACTTTTCTATCTCTTAGGCCAAAGTGAAAAGTATTTGGTTTAAACGGGAAGTTGACTGGTTTTCTAAAAGGTGGCAAAACTGAAATGCAGCTCTTTTTCTGGAAATTAGGTGATGGTGTCCATGAGTTTATGAAGTCCTAAGGACACTATCTAAAATAAATCAAATGGTACAAGCTCCTTGTCCAGAACTGTCTCCAGGTTAAAGGAAACAAAAGGTGTTTTTTTTTCTTTCAACTTTTCTTTAACGTGCATGATACAATCCCAATTACAGTATAGTAATAGATTAACCCAAATGGAGCTACCTTCCTCCATCTTTCCTTGGGGACAGAGAGGGACCTTCCAGGTCTGAGGCTTACCATACCTTTTCAGTGAAAGGCATGCTGAGGGCAAATGGAAATATTCTGGGAGTGTGTGTACATAGCTCTGGACTGTCTTTTTAAAATAGTTCTTGTTTAACTAAATACTCTCAAAAATAGTGGTCCCATCTAGAGGCCTGAGTGCTACCACTGTGAGAGGGTGGTGAAAAGCATCTCAGATAATCAGCTGTCACAAGTAAAACCAGACAAAGTCTCCAAGGCAAGTAGGAGTAAATTCCAAGCATTTTAAGTGTAGACAAATATAAAACTTGGCATTGAGGCTGTAAACATGCTAAAAAGTCAGTTTGCTGTTTCTGCTAAGTGACTTTTGATTTTCTATAATTGAGTTTGAGGCATTAGGCTCAGATATTAAAAATGAAATTGTGAGGCTCATCTGGAAAGGAAAAGAAGTCAGGTAAGAGCTTGTGTTAACGGCTGAACTTTCATTGACTTGAAAGTTCCCAGGTGTTTACCATGTAGGTACAATATGATGTATTTAGGCATGAATAAGAAGGAATTGTTAATAAAGTTGAGTATTGTTTAAAATTAAGAAAGTGCATGTTACTGAATCTGTGTAAGAAAGTGATAGAATGTAATCAGTGTGCATGGAGCAGTTCAGTCCAAAGTGCTTTCACAGCACTAAAGGTTATAAATTAATCTCATTTGTGACTGATGCTGCAGGCAGGTACCTAAAGCCAACAGTGACTGAGTCCTAGGACCTGGTGAGTGTCTCCCCACTGAATTGTGCCTTTCCCTGCAAGGAATCCCACTGATTTCTGAGAGCAGAGGGTACAGACTCCTGCAGGAACGAGGTCGGGGTGGAAGAACTGAGACCCCAGCACACACTATTCTGTCATCAGACATCAGCACGCAATTGCTTGTGACACTGGTGGAGGATGTTTGTTGTGTACATATTGCAAAATGCCCTCTTCTGACTTGGACTCTGCACTTCTGGAGAGCACTTGTCTCTGATTTAACAGGCAGCATGATCGATCCTTTAAGCAGATCCAGGCTCTGCTAACTCAAATGAAAGCTGCAGTTTGTGAAATAACCAGAGCTGGGCTCCCGGTGTTTATAGACATGAGCTGTGGCAGTGTATAAAATCAGCAGATTGTTTGTAAAATGCATGTGCACCTAGCACAGAGTTAACCCTGGGTGATAGCAGGTAAAAGAGGGCGAAAGTATAATAAAATATGGGTCTCTACTGTAGGTATTTACACAGTATTGACATTGTTGGCTGTGCTTAGAGATTTATGTCAAGTGTTATCATGCTGTCATAAAACAATAAAGTACTTCTGTGAAGGGCTTAGGGCAAAAGGGAGGCAGAGAAGTCTCACTATATAAGGTCCTCCTCCGGCACCCAAGGTAATCCATGGGAATGTTTCCATAGCTGTCGGCAGGAGCTGTGTGGAGGCCTGCTAGGGGAGGGCGAGCAGAAGTGGCATGTTTACTGTGTTTAGAGCAGGTAACTAGTGATTTTTGTCTCAGGGAAGATATTGCCACCACCAAATTGTAGGAGCCTAACACAGCTGACAAGTCCACCTTGCAATTAGTGGAGAGAGATGAGGGTTCCTCCCGGGAGCAGGGACATATCTGAACTGGATTGTCCTCTGGTGTTCCGTAGACATGCTGACAAGGACCCTTAAAACCTGAGAGGTGATATTCAGAAAAATACTATGCTTAGGGTGCCTGTGAGGTGAAAAGGCCAAGAGTCCAGTGTCTCAGGGTTTCCACACAGCGTGCCCTGGACTCAGCACACTTTCAGCTCTAGGCTGTTGCAGCTCCACTTCTCACACTGGGCTCCCAGTAGGCTTCCCCTCAACATTCTGGCTGCAGGACCAGACTTTGCAGCTGAATTCAGTGTTTATATGTAGTGGGCCGAACTGAAATGCCAGTCCCAATCCGTCAGAGCACCAGCGAGTGTAGATCCAGGCACAGGGCCTGCCTGTCCCTGAGACCGCAGTTCCAGTTTGTCCTCCCTGCTCATTGTCTCTGCTCTTCATTTGGTTATGGCAATATTTCTTCTCCATGCCATGCTGGTAGATGAGACCTGTTTGTTGTGCTGCAGAAAAGTATTGCTCTTCCACTAGAGGTGGTTCCTAGGTAGTTGTTCCCTGGTTAGATGCCACTGCAGTTTCCCTGCGTCTTTCCAGATGCAGGAGGTAATTCTTTTCCATTAAAGCATTTAGCAGAAGTGTTTCCCCGCCACAGCAGTCCCACAGCTATCCTGTGAGGGGTGGGAGCGTTGACTACTTCCCTGACCCTGCTCTGCTCAACACTTCTCAAAAATCAGCCAGCTTCAAAAAAGAGAAGCATGTCTGTTGAGAAGAGACATTTTAGAGCCCTTCATAAACCGGAGTGTTACTGCCATCCCAGCCTGCCTGGCTTTCCCTGTCAGGAACCAGAGTGCTCCACACCTGCTGGTTTTCACTGTTCTCTGATACAGCTGATATGGGCTGTTTGGAAAACAGATGGTAGGTTTTGGGCGCTTCAGCACCTGACCCCACATCTCTCAGCTGTCTAAATTAATTTTGAGCCAAGGCAACTAGATGAGTCTTCCACACTTCTTGCTCAGAAGCATTGCTTGTGCCATTTCCTGTCCCAGATTTTATCTTAAAAGCTAATGAGTAGAATTCTGTCCCTCACTGGATGGATACACCAGCCTCCAAACTCCAGGGCTGACTTCACGTTGGGGAACAGCTCTCAAAGTCCATGGGCTCATTCCAGCAGGATCTCAGTGTGGGACTGGGTTGGTCCTTCCCTCTGAGTGCTGGGAGATGTCACAGTTACATTAAACAGCCTCAGTCCCGTGGCACCTGATGTCCCTTTCATTCCTCCAGTTCTCAGCTCAGCTGGTGCTGAAGATGTGGCCCAGGTTTGTTCCTCTATTCCCTACAGGGCCACAGACTCTTACTCCACAGGACCACCACCTACCCCAGCAGAGCACTGTAGGACACCCTGTCCTTGCACCCCACTGTCCTTCTCCAAAAAAAGGGGGATTTTAAGCTCAGTTCAGTCAGAGGCGAGCACTCTCCCACACGTGTACCCCGAGCAGAGCGCTGCGGCACCAGCATCCCCGTGGCTTTGTGTGCGATCTTTTCCCATGAATATCTCAGTGGTGTCCTCATCACATGAGCTCTTCAGCCTCTGGGGCGGTGAGGCAGCCCGGGAGACTGAGATGACCCTTTTAGCTTGCACACCCCTTGCTCTGCGTAGCCGCCGTTAAAATCACCCGCTTTACCCCCCCCGTCGGGATTTGGGGGGACCCTGGAGCGGACCGCGTGGGACTGGCAGGCCAGACGCCGAGCAGAGCATGTCTCTCCCTCCTCACACCCCTTCTCTTCCCTTTATTGACCTGCCTCACTGATTGGAAAAGACCCATGTGTCCGTCCTCCATCCCCCCCCCCCCCGCCTTCCCCCCCAGCCGCACAATTGTCACCGCCAATTAGTGCATTGTTAGGGCACACAATGGCGCTGTGGCCACTGGAATGGGCGGCTTTTGTGCGTCTCCAGTCGGCCGTAGGGGCAGTCAAGATTCATTTAGGGCCTTACACAACATGGACAGAAAATACTATCAGAAAAGCAAAAGGGGGAAAAGAAAAAGGGAGAGAGAGAGAGAGGTAGCAAGGCGGGAGGGGGGGCGGGGGGGGGAGAACTCCGCTATTCAGGGGTGAGCCCAGCCGCATGAAAGGCCCAAGAAGCAGTGCCACATTGAAGACGCCCCTTGGAACACAAAAAAAAAAAAAAAAAGGAACCAGGGCTTAATAGTAATTAGTGGGCAAACCGCGAGGAGCGCGCTGGCTCCGCTCCCCAGTGAATTGTTCGTGCACTTGCTGCCAGGGCCGCCCCCGGCCCCTGCCCCCGCACCGGCGGGAGGGGAGGGGAGGGGCGGCCCGGGGATGGGAACCGGCAGCCCTCCCTCGCCCACCGCGCTCGGGGCAGGCCTTGTCCGGCTCCTCTTTGTGGCAGGTAAATTGGATTTCGTTCTCTACAGCCGGTAGCCCGTTACGGGAGATGGTCTGCAGCCTGAGCGGGGCAGGGGGCCGTGGGTTTGGGATCAGGGCCTTTAAACCGTCCCCGTCCCCCTCTGCAGCCTGGCACCACGCTCCTTGCTTCCAGGTTCTCCCAGCCCTGTCCCTCTTCCCTCCCTGCAGAGCCTTGGAGGTCACTGCTGTTGTTCTCTAATGCTTCTGTTGTTTCCCTCTTTGCTCGTAAAATAATCACCTGTGCAGGTTTTCACCACCCGTGCAGGGAAATGCCCCACAGCAACTCTGTCACCTCAGTAGCGGTAAGGAATCTGCTCAGGCTGAAGACCAGACCTTGCCCTCCCTTCTCCCCGGAATTCTGCGGGGTGCAAACAGCACTTGCATCCACCCCCTTCCCCTCCCTCCTGTGCCAGCTCTCAGTCACGCTGAGGCCTTCGTTGGTACCTACAGAACTCCTTAAAAGCACATTTTGGCCCAGCGCAGCTTGGGCTTGTCTTGGGTGGCTGCGTCAGTGTGCAGCTGAATACGTTTGCTCACTCCTTCTGTGGAGATCAGCTCGGTGCAGTTACCAGCCTCGGCTCCTGAACTTCCTCTGCTCGGTGTAGTCAGAAGCGTCTGTGCCCGACAGAGTTAGCTGTTAGTGTCTCAGGGAGATGCCAGGTTAAAAGATCCATAAGGCAGGTCTGACCTTACATAAGTGTGCTTAAGCACTGAGGAGCAGTTCAGGGTATCTTAGCACTGAGGAGAAATTCAGGGCATCTTAGCCCAAATAGAAAGCAGAGACACAAAATTACGGCTCGTTCCTTCTGTGTTGTCAGGGGATTGAAATAAAATCTTTTTAAGAGAGCTGCAGGGCCTGGTGGTTAGTTTGCTGGCTCTTCTCAGGTAATGGGTGAGCACTTTGGCTCTCCTGGGGTACAGGGTGCTGGAGCGGGTCCTGATCTCAAACACACACACAGTCCCACAAACCTAAACTGGGCTCTTGCAGATTCAGCTCAGTATAGATTAGACCAGACGCTAACTGACCGAAGTTAGTAGTCTCTGCTGGAAACCTTTCCAAACTGCTGTGAATGGAAGCGATACCCCCCCACACACACACGAGTACAGTTCTGGACTGCTGTCTGTCTTCTGACAGAGACTCAAAATACCTGTTAGCTACAGGTACAGCACTACCTTCTCCCTAAGGCACCCGAGCAAGCTTAGGAAATGCAGTTGCTGCTCCAGCCACCAGTCTTTTTCCTGACCTGGAAGCCACAGCCACTCTCTGTGTCTATACAAAATGGGTTTGATTGCATTAGAACAGCAAAAATAAGATTCACGACCAAGACTTTTGGTCTGTCCAAAATCCCATCACGGGTTTCACACGAGGCTGAGGGCAGCACAGCGGGCATCAAGGACTCGGCTGGCATTGCTGGGATGGCTCCCACAATGCAAACACGATCGGGGAGCTGACAGCGTACGTGTCTCACAGATAGAGCTGGTTGAAGGCACCGTCTCGCAACACAGAACGTGTCTGTCTCTCACCAGCCGCAACACATCCTCTCTCTGCTAATTAGCAACTTCCCTGGCGGAGTCTTACCTGAAAGGATTATGTCGTATTCTCACCTTAACCTCTCTCTTCCTCCTCCAAAGAGGGATGTCTAGTCCTGTTGGGATGCAACCTGGCTGGCCCAGGTAAGGAATCAGCCCCCTTCCCCTCCAGGCTGTCCCTCTACCAGAAAGGGATTTTTGTCTCCAGGACAATCAGCCTGGCCCTGGCTGAACGGAGGCGCAGCCTCGCATCCCTGCAGCGTCGCGCTGGAGGTCGTCAGCCTAATGTGCTCTAGTGGAACAGAAACAGAGAGCAGTGTCTGCAGCAGGAGCCAGAATGGTCTTTTTCCAGCTCAGGACTGGAAGGCTGATTTACCAGCTCTGTGTGGCCATAAGGGCAAATCACAGACCTTTTCTGTCTGCAAAAGCAGGGAGAATTACCTGTCCTTTCTCCTGATTTTTGTGTTTCTTGGCTGCTCAGCCTGAGAGCTGTTTGTATTGCAGGTACATTTGGCACCTAGCACAGTGAGGGGCAAATAATGAAGCTGTGTGGTGGAAGCTTGCATAGTGATTTCTCTGAGCGCAGCCGGTGGGGTCCTGTCTGCCTCGTGACAGTGGATCGGCTGGGGGTCTGGCAGTGCCTGCCTGCGGGAGGCATGGAGAAGGGCTCAGCTGATCCCTCCTCCCAAATTGTGGAACAGTTAATTTCACCAGCATAAGGGAAATACATACAGAGAGTGAAACCCACTGCAGCGGGACAGACCTCCCTGAGCAAAAAGCTGAGCCAAGCCACTCCACCATTTTGATGCCATAAGGGAGGTGCTGGCCTGTGTGAACCCCACCTTTGCAGATACCTTTTTGTGTCAGTTGTGCTACCTTTTTTTTGTCAGCTTCTCGCTTATATGAAATGGGTTTGATTGTATCAGTTTGGTAAAAAGAGGAGGACTACATGACCTGGTCATCAAAGATTTCTGGCAACCGTGTGCTAGCACTTGTGGAAGGATTGAAAATATTTTGGGATGTTTTCTTGCATCACCAGGGCACCATCCCAAGCAGGGGAACATTGCTGTGTGGTTGATGGTGCTGCATGTGGCAGTGAGGTGCAGGATTTAGAGAATGGATTCCTTCTTTTGCCCAGCAAATCTCTTGATTTGCTCCAATTCTGTAACAGTAGTGCTTGATAAAGTTGCTGCTATTTAAGATTGAGCTCTGTGGGTCACGTGCATGTGTTAATTCTTAGCATCTAACTAATGCCTCAAAGTGAAAGTTGCAAGCAACATGCTTTCCGAAATCACTTTGACCTGAGTATTATATTACCCCATGAATGACTTGCAGAAGGAAGTAATCAAAACGTGTATAGTTCCAGCTAGTGCTAATTGCCTTTTCATCTGTTTCTGTCTTGTTTTACTTATGTCCAATAAATGTTGATTGTGCAGGGATTTAAAACTGTATTTCAACATAATTTGGTTCATTTGACGTGAATGACGTGACTCACTAAGCCTTAGCTCCAAATATTCCTCCAGCCCTGTGTCAAGCACTTCAAGGATGTCAAAAGCAGATATGGAGAATCTGAAGTGCCTGGTCTTAACAAGAATGCCTGAAAGGTCAGGGAGAGGACATTGTTTCGGGAGGTGTCTGGCCTTGATACTTACTGGCTCATGAAAACCTGAAAACACAGCACGTGTGTGTGGCATGTGAACTTTCTCCTTCCAGAGTGCTATAGATGAGAATGCATACAGGATAAAGCTTTGAACTGCTGTGTGTTTTTTGATTAGCTCTGGTCTTGAGTTGGCAATGTGGCATGTTGTAAAGGAGTCCAGTTGCCAGAGGCTGGGTCTATAATAGTTTCTGGAAATAAAGATCCCTTAAGGTTGCCTCAAGAGGGTCCAGAATTGCTGCATCTGGAAAATCTCGATCATGGTGTCTTGAGAGGTTAGTGAAGAAATGCAGTCAAAGCAGCTTATGTGCTTGAAACCTACTTTGATTGTATGAAACTTAATATTTTCAGGAAAGGCCAGGCTGAACTTGAACTATTCTAAACAGAGACTGAAGTCACTCTTAACAGCAACAGTTATCATACCTTTTTCACCAGTTCATAGAATTTTTAAGGAGAGACCACCCATCACTGTGGATGTTCGTACTGATCGATAGTGGTTTGTTTGTCAAGTGCCAACTCAGCATAGACAGAAAGTTTCTTGGAAGCATTTCTATTTTGACTGACTGGCTTTCTCGGAGAGCCACGCAGGACCGAAGGGACAAGCACTCACCGGGCTGTATCCTGGCTGAATTCTGCCTGGTTTCCCAGCAAGGTCCTGGCACCCCAGGATTTCCATGTCCCCCATCCCAGGACCTCCCCCACTCTGTGTTCCCAAGGCCTCCCTGGGCAGGAGGCTTCTAGGACTTCTCCATGTTGTGACAGGAAACCTCCTAGCTTTTCCTGATGCTGCAGGATTTCTCAGAAGTACGGGCAGCTTGCCCTGTTTGGCAAACTGGTGTGTTTTACATTGTTTTTTAATGTTGGAATTTTCCACAAAACAGAAATTGCAGGTTTCAGCCAGCTTCAGTCTGGGCTGCTTGAGTGTTTTCACCAGAGGACTTTGCACATTGGCCATTGTGAACTTGCATCCTAACTCCAAGGTATTTGCTACGTTTTCAGCCAGAGGTTCCTCTAACCTCTCTCTCCCTTTGCTGGATTAGAAAACTGCTTAGTACGTTTTTTCCCTGGAAATAAAGTACGGCGACAGATTTATTTTAATTTCAGTGTAAAACAAGCAAATAGAAACAAGATTCCAAAGGCTGTGACCTGAGGCAGGTCAGGGAAAGCATCGTTCCAAAGCTGAACTGCTTTGAGCCATTTCACCCTGAGGCTCTCTCACAGCAAAGGAGAGGGCAGAAAAAGGAAATACCTATTTAGAGATGGCGTTAATCAAAACAGCATTGGTCTGAAGATAAAGTAAGCAGTAACTAGTTTATATTATTTATATGATTTTTATTATTTCAGGGTTTTGATAGCTCTCATGTATAAGTTGGGGTATGGTTTTACTCATGTCATCAGAGTCAAAGCTGGTGTAAGCCAGCCCCGATCTGTGCTGGGCGGTGAAGCTGTGCTCCTTCATGCCTGCCGAGGAGCCTGCCCAGGGATTAGGCTTCTCAGATCTGCACCAGCGGTCAGAAGCCAACACTTGTATTTTTGCATGCCAGCCCCCCAGTAGGTTACAGGGAAGTGGTGATGGTCCCACCTCACGTGCACATAAAAGGTTAGATGTGCCATGGTGGAAACCAGAGCTTCATGGCTGTTAAGGTTGTCTTTGCTGGACATCCAGACTCAGGGGGTTTGTGGGAAATGCTGGGAAATGGCCTGAGCTGCTCAGACCATGGGAGTGGTGAGCACTGACCCCTTGGTCAAGAAAAAAAATGTCAGATTTCATGCTTCAAGGCTGCTCATTTGGCAGCTTTCCTGAGAGTGCAATTCACTTATAAGCATACAAATGTATATACGGTACAATCACCCTGCTTGGAAATCCCAGAGGAGCAAAGTATTTAACTCTGCAAAATACTTGGAGTAACTTCTTTGCAATGTATAGAGCAGCAAGCATTTCAGAAATGATCTAACTGTGTATTTAAACAGTCATTACTGCCTTCTGGGTAAATAACACATGTTTTTAAAATGGTCTTTATACACAATAGACGCTAACACAATAAATCCTAATTGCTCTGAAGGGCCCATTAGGCTCTATCAGGTCAATACATGGCGGAGGTTTTTTGAAAGTCACTCACCCTGTTGTTACATAAGCCACAATTTGAAAGTCCATAAATAAGTATTTGCCCAATGAAGAGTGAGGGCTCTGCCAGGGCCATACTAATTTATCATGTCAACTTCACTGTGGGGACTGTTTTCTTTTCAAGGGCTCATGTGAAAAAAAGAAAAAAAAAGAAAAAAAAGCACAACATGTTTTGTTTCAAAAACTACATATCTGAAAAGTTTCAGGCTGCAGTATCCCCCCCCCCCCCAAGAAAATAAGATGTAAAGTTCACTGCCTCCTCCTTATCTCAGCACTCTGAGAATTGCAGCAAGGGGATTTGAAAATCAGCTGTGGCTTTGGAGCTGGTGGCCAGGTTGGGACATGGCTGGGACATGGCAGGGACCCTTCCTCATCCCCACTGACCGTCCTGCACCTTTGGGCCAGGGCCCTGATCCTGTCTCTGCCTTCCGTGTGCTGTGGCCCCTTGGGACAGGAACCCCCCTTTGGAGTGCCAACCCTTCCTCACAGAAAGGGGTCCCAGTCCCCAGGGAGACCAGTGGAAACCAATTACGTACTTTTTATGTGCACTTATATCTCCAAATATTGTGAAGTAATAATTGATGAGTCTGGCAAGATGAGGTTCAAATGCAGCCGCTCTTTCTGATTTTACTTTAGTCTTATTTATCTGAACTTCCAGTAGCATTTTACAAACTGCGGCCCTTCTGTCAGGTGTTGTTAAAGTCTGTGTCATTGTTGGAAAACAAGTTTTGCATTAATTCCCTCAGAAGTTGTCTAGTTCCATGTAGCTTTTGGAATATGACTACAATTATGACACAGTTTCCCTGCAATATGTTCAGGTGTGTGATTGTAAAAGTATACATACAACCGAATAGCACTGACGGAGGTTGGGATTTTCAGGGAAATTTCAGCAAGGCATCCACAGTGAAAAACTCCTGAGTGATATAAATCTGAATTCCTTTCCCCAGCCCTTTTAACTCCTTCGGGCACATGACAAAATGTTTGCCCTGTGCTCTGGTAGGATTCGGGTGCCAGGGACCCTCTGCCGGCAGTGATTCTCGTGCTGCTCTGCCAGCTTGCGAAGGGCTCAGAGCTGCCCTGCCTCCCTGCCCGCCTGATCCCTCTGGCCTGCAGGACTTTGGTCTCTTGTTTAGAAGCCCACCTCCGGATCCAGTTATGGAAGGTGGGCCTTGGTGCTGGGGTGTTCAGTGCCGGCAGCCCGTGGCTGTGTGACTCCCGGGAGGGGACACAAAGCCTTGCCAGGGGTGGAAGCAGAAGCACCCCTGCCTCGGTGGGGCGTGCAGCCGTGTCCTGCGTGGAGGAGAGGCATCACTCTCCTTTTGTACCAGTACATGGTGGGTGTGCTGTGCTGGAGCTGGTTGGGGGCTGAATCACGATGCCACATGTGACATCTGTTCGTCCCTGCAGCCCCTCTACAACAAGAGGGGCAGGAGGTTCCTGCCCTGCTTTGGTAGAGGCAAAGCCAAGAGGGAGATCAGTGCTCCCTGGCTTTGTCCCTGCCCAGAGCCTGGGCTGAAAAGCTCTTTGCAAAATCTGCCGAGTTCTCTAACAAGAGCCAAGGCAATAGCCAGGCTTCACAAAGGCAGCTCACTTAGTCCTTTTCTAAAGTCTTTTAAAAGTCACAGTATCCTTCACAAAGGCAGTTTGTCCAGGTAAACAGTGTAGGCGGACAATACGGCAGTGAAAGAACCAAATACAGAAACTTTTACCACTTTTTTTACTTTCTGCTTCTAACAGGAACCACTGCATCCCGGCTGAAGGTGCCTCAGCGGGTGGAAGGTATGTCCGTGAGGACATGTGTATTGTCAGACCATGTTGGTATCCTCTGAGCTGGAGCCACAGGCAGGAATTAGGTGGACTCCCAAGCCGGCCTGTCTAGCCTGGTGGAGCTTCACGAATACCTCTGCACATGGATTGAAGGTAAAGCGATTTCCTGATCATTTGTAGAGTTTTTTTAACAACAACAGCGAGTTCTTAGGGGTGGGAAACGCTTTCCCTTCTGCCTCCAGGGTTTGGCACGGTAGGCTTTGTGCAGGCCCAGCTCCCGTCAGTAGTGGTGGTGGATACACATGAAGCTCTGTACTCTCATGCTGTACTGTAGAGATGAATAACAAGCCTATCAACTGTACTTGCACTTACACCATATTTAATCCTGTTCTGTGTGCTCTGCTACGTATTCATAAGAAACAAAAAGGAAACAGAAGCACAGAGCAAGCCAACAGATGTCTACCTGGCTCTTAATTGGATTTCATGTGTCCCCAGTGTAGCAAATACAGCATTATTTACAGCCAGGCTCTAAGAATTAGATACATCTGGAGGAGTGGCAAAACCTGAACCAGGCTGCAAGGGTTGATAGATTAACTGCAGCGAAGAGCTGCCCCACTTTCCCCTTCTTTTCTTCTCCCTTCCCTCGTATGTACCTGTTCCCCATTGCGTGTCGAATCAAACCAAGATACTACCTCAGGGAACGCTTATAAAAATGAAAAATACCAGCAAAAAAGAGAATTTCTGCGCTTGTGGAGCTTCATCAGCATTTTCTAATTGTACAGCAATGATGATAATAAAAAGGCTGCCCTCTGCTCTCAGCTGTAATTTGGATAATCAACTGAAAGCCATAATGAAACTGCCTGTGATTGCTTTCTGCTGAGCTGCTAGTTCACAGAAACTCATTGTGGGGGAGAATTAAAAGTTATGACTCCTGCTACGGGGATATGCCACTGTGCTCCAAAGGAACACGTGACTTGTAATTTTCTTCCATAGAGCTTTATTACAGGCAAAACTTCCAGTGTAAAGCAAAGAGAGGCATGGGGACTTGAGTTTGGCTTTTTTTTTAAAAAAAAAAAGTTGTTAAGTTTGATAAGCACATGATGAGGTCGGCAGTGCTAAATGATACGCACACCTATGCATCCTAGTGTTGGATATGCACACCTAGGCTGGGTGGACTTGGAGACACAGAGGATTTTGGAGATGGCAACGAGGGTCTCTGGTCTTAAAATCGCTGAGGACTTTGGGGTGTGGTAGCAGCAGTCAGTGCTCCACACAAGAGCCACTGGCCAGATTTTACCCGTGGGAGGAAGGCGGGAGCTAGGTCAGCCTTTGAGTCTTGGCTTTCTGGGCTCTGGGTGCAGTTGGGGGTATTTTGGGTGTGTGAGAGTTTGGGTGCTGGTGCTCCCCAGCACCAGGCCTGAATGTGAGCTGCTTGCCTGTCTGTGCTGTGCTGTGGGGATGTCTTGACTAGCAGATCTACTGCTTGGCGGGAGCGCTTTGCTCCAAATTGCCCTTCCATGCACATCCACCGAGGAGGAGTCAGACGCTCCTCTGCGAGGGCTCGGGAGCTGCCCTCCCCCTTGGCCAGAAGGGGGGGGCCAGGCTGCCATGGCGGGTGCAGCCCGGGATCCCCAAATCTGGCTTCTGAAGCAGGTCTGTTCCCCTGCATGCCCCGGACGTGGGGTGGGCTTCAGGAGCGGTGGAAGCTGCTGCAAACGGGGCTGGTCGATCAGGCGTTTGCCAGGGCAGGGATGGATTCAAACTCCTGATGGCGGGCAGCCGAGCGGGGCCGCCGCCCTGGCTCTGGCCGGAGCCCCGGTTCCCACAGCGCCGGGGAGGGGACCGCCGCCCCGGGAAGAGGGTCTCGAAGGCGCCGGCTTCCTTCCCGGGCCTGCCGCCTCCGGGAGCGGGACACCTCCGGCGGCCGGGAGGGAGGCGGAGCGGCGAGACCGCCGGCAGCCCGGGGCCGGGAGGGCGGTAGCGCAGCTGCCCGCACCGGCCGGCGGGGCCGGTTTCCCTTCCCCGCCGAGGCGCGGCTTTCCGGGAGCGGGCGGCGGCAGGAGGTGCCGCCGTGACCCTCGTACCCGGGCTGAGGTACCATTGCCGGAGCACGGCGAACACAGGGCCGGGCCCCCGCACGCCTTCCCCCCCCCCTCCTCGGGTTTCTCCCCCATCCCGTTACGGCGGGGCGAGGCCCCGGCCCCTTCCCCGGGAGAGGGGCTGACGGGCCCGCGGGGGAGGGGGCGAAGCGGCAGCAGCAGCACCGCAGGCGCTGCCCCCCCGCCGACCCGCTCGGCTCTTCACGCCGACGAGGGGAAGCCCGGGACGGGGCGTGCGGCGCCCCCGGTTCCCGCGGAGGGGGTTGCGTGTGTGTGTGTCCCGGGAGGCCCCCGGTGTGCAAGGAGTTGGGATCCCCGCGGCAGGCAAGGAGCCGGGGGCGGTCAGCGGCTTGGCGGCACCGCCACCTTCCCCCGGGCCGGGCCGCGGGTCTCCGGGGTGCGGGGGTCCGCCGGGACGCCCCCAGCAGCCGGGGCCAGTCGAGGGCGGGGGGGGTGGGAAGGGTCGGTGCCCGGCGCGGCGGGGGACGGAGGGCAGCTCGGCGTCCCGGCGGGGCGCCGCGGGGGCACTCGGTTCCGCGGGCGGGGGCGGCCGGTGGGAGCCCCGGCGGGGGCGGGGCCGGCGGTGGCGGGGGCGTGTGCGGGGCGCGGGCGCGGCGCGGAGCGGGGGCGCCCGTCCGCCCCAGAGCGCAGGTGGCGGCGGCGGCGGCGGCCCCGGCGGGTCCCGCTCCCGGCCCGGCGGCGGCGGCGGGGGTGTCGGCGGCAGGTGGCCGGGGCATGCGGCGGTAGGACGGGCGGCGGCGATGGGCGGCCGGGGGCTGCCGGTGCCGCTGCTGCTGGGGCTGCCGCTGCTGCTGGGGCTGCCGGCGGCGGGGCGCGCCGCCTCCAAGGCGCTGGTGTGCCAGGAGATCACGGTGCCGATGTGCAAGGGCATCGGCTACAACCTCACCTACATGCCCAACCAGTTCAACCACGACACGCAGGACGAGGCCGGGCTGGAGGTGCACCAGTTCTGGCCGCTGGTGGAGATCCAGTGCTCCCCGGACCTGCGCTTCTTCCTCTGCAGCATGTACACCCCCATCTGCCTGCCCGACTACACCAAGCCGCTGCCCCCCTGCCGCTCCGTCTGCGAGCGGGCCAAGGCCGGCTGCTCGCCCATCATGCAGCAGTACGGCTTCGCCTGGCCCGAGAGGATGAGCTGCGACAGCCTGCCGGTGCTGGGGGACACCGAGGTGCTCTGCATGGGCTACAACCACACGGAAGCCACCACCCTGCCGCCTTTCTTCGGGAAGCCCACGCGCCCAGCCAAGGACACGGCCAAAAACCTGACGCCGCTGGGCGGGCAGCGCCCCTCGGGGCCGGACTGCGGCCGGACTTGCAAGTGCAAAGCGCCCCTCATCCCCATCTCCAAGGAGTCCCACCCGCTGTACAACCGCATCAGGACCGGGCAAGTACCCAACTGCGCCATCCCCTGCTACCAGCCCTACTTCACCCAGGATGAGAAGACCTTCGCCACCTTCTGGATCGGCCTCTGGTCCATCCTCTGCTTCCTCTCCACCTCCACCACTGTGGCCACCTTCCTCATCGACATGGAACGCTTCAAGTACCCCGAGCGCCCCATCATCTTCCTCTCTGCTTGCTACCTCTTCGTCTCTGTGGGCTACATTGTGCGGCTGGTGGCAGGGCATGCCAACGTGGCTTGCAACCCCGAGCACCACCACATCCACTATGAGACCACGGGTCCTGCCCTCTGCACCGTGGTTTTCCTTCTCCTCTACTTCTTCGGCATGGCTAGCTCTATCTGGTGGGTCATCCTGTCCCTCACCTGGTTCCTGGCAGCCGGCATGAAGTGGGGCAACGAGGCTATCGCTAGCTATGCACAGTACTTCCACCTGGCTGCCTGGCTCATCCCCAGCGCCAAATCCATCGCTGTACTGGCACTCAGCTCTGTGGACGGTGACCCGGTGGCTGGGGTTTGCTATGTGGGCAACCAGAGCCTGGAGAACCTGCGGGGCTTCGTGCTGGCACCGCTGGTGGTTTATCTCTTCACTGGCAGCCTCTTCCTGCTGGCTGGCTTCGTCTCGCTCTTTCGCATCCGCAGTGTGATCAAGCAGGGCGGCACCAAGACAGACAAGCTGGAGAAGCTGATGATCCGCATCGGCATCTTCACTGTGCTCTACACCGTACCCGCCACCATCGTCATTGCCTGCTACATCTACGAGCAGCACAACCGTGAGGCGTGGGAGCGGGCACAGAACTGCTCCTGCCCCGGGGACCCGCACCGCCCCAAGCCCGACTATGCCATCTTCATGCTCAAGTACTTCATGTGCCTTGTGGTGGGCATCACCTCCGGTGTCTGGATCTGGTCTGGCAAGACGCTGGAGTCCTGGAGGCGCTTCACGGCTCGCTGCTGCCAGGCCAGGAAGCCGGCGGGCGCCTCCGTGTACGGCGAGGCCAGCCCGGCGCTGGCGGGCAGGACGGTGCTGCCCAGCATGGCCTCCTACCACAAGCAGGTTCCACTGTCCCATGTGTGACCGGGGGGAGCCTCGGTGACCCCAGCCACAGGGAGGAGAGGGTTGCAAAGACCCCGGGCCACTGAAGGCAGGGGTGGCAGCTGGGCCACCTCTGGCATCCTCAGCCCCATCCTGGCAGTGCTGCCCAGGACCAAGCGTGTGCACCCACAGGGGCACGGAGCAGACACAGCCCCAGGCAGGGCAGGAAGAGGTGCTGCCAGTGACATGGGGGCAGAGGGACAGGGAGGCCTGGAGCTTGGCGTGGCCGTGCGTGCCTCATTTGGGGTCCCATGCCCTCTTTGGGGTCGTGGGGTGCTGCTGGCTGCGGGCCGGTCAGGTGGCAGGTAACCTTTGAGCACTGATTTGTGTCCCACAGTGAGCCCCTGGGCAGGTCTTGGTGATGCTGGGGTGAAGGGGAGAGCTGCAGTGGGCAGGGCAGGTGGTGGTCCCTGACCCCCCAGTGATGTGCGGGCACTGGCACCGAGCCCCTCGCCAGAGCCCAGGGGGCTGGGAGGGGGCTGGGGAGAGCTGGCATGGGGGGGCTGCCTCCCTGCTGTGCTGTGCCCAGTCCCCCCGGGGCAGAGCGGGACGGTACCCCCCAGGTCCCCGGAGTGCTCAGGCAGAGCTGTGCGTCGCAGAGGAGAGGGCTGGGGGTCCTGGAGGGCGATGCTGCCGCTGGCCCCACTCAGGCAGCAGCACACTGAGCAGGAGGGAGGGAACCTCACAGGCTGGGGGCTTTGTGGGTGGTGGCAGTGCAGGAGGAGGGGGCTGCGGAGAGGAACTGCCATCCAGACCCCGAGGTGGGCAGGGACAGGGTCCCAGCTGTCTGCAGTGCAGGTGGGGACCTGGCAACCCCAGGGGTCCCTTCTCCCCTGGGCAAGCGCGTGTTGGCTCTCCCCGGGCAGGGGGCGTAGGGCTCAGCTGTGGGGCACCGACTGCTGGGTTCAGCCCACTGCTCTGCGATGGGCAGCCAGCTCGAGCAGCTCTCCCCGGAGAGCTGAGGGACTGTGTGGGTGACAAGGCTGCCGTCCCAGCACGGGCTTCACCAGGAGCCCAGGGCACTGCTGGCTCTGGCACCGCGAGCAGCCTCTTCCTGGGCTGCCAGGAGCGCTGGGGTGCTCGGGGTCGGTGCTGCTCCCAGCGGGTTACCTGGGGTGAGGCGGGTGTCCCTGCCAGCTGTGGCACACGGTACAGCGGCTGAGCGTGGCACAACCAGCCCTAAAAGGGCAGTTGGGTTGCTGCAGCAGTGGGTAGTGTGTGCATGGGGTGTGCGCGTGTGTGTGTGTTTTTCTGAGCCAGGCAGCCGCTGGGTTGTGCAGCCAGCCAGCTTCAGCACTTCTTGCTGCTTTTTTAAAGACTGCACCTGTGTGGGAGACGGTGCCGGGTGTGAGAGTGAGCAGTTAATGCAGGAAAACAGCAGAGCGCTTGCACTCCCTTCCCTCCAGCTTCCCAAGCGTTGTTCCCTTCCCCAGGTCAGGCAGCAACAGAGCACGGACGGAACCGGTGCCTGGCATGAAGTGGTGGTGACAGCTGGGTTCCACTGAGCAGAGTGATGGTGGGGGGGAACCTGTTGTCAGCTTCACTGGCTGCAGCCAGGGTGAGGGGCTCCGACTGCTGCATGGGATGGGGCACAGCTGGTGAGAGGTGGCTGCCTCTGGCCTCAGCCTGCTTGTGAAAAGTACCCTTTTTATTTATTTATTTATTTTTTTTTTCCCCTGCCCTAAGTGGTGATCATGTATGTAACCGCCCAGCCATTACTTGGGTCCTTTTTGCCTTCCTTCAAGCGTGGCACCGTGACCTGGCTGCTCGAGCACTGGAGAACAACTGCTGGCTTTGCTCCCGCCGGCCTGCAAGGACCCAAGGCTGCTCTCCAAGCCCTTGGACCACTTCAGTCAAGAAGGTTTGCACCTCGTTTTAAAAACCAAAGCCTGGGAAGCCAGGGGGGACGCTCGAGGGGCATGTTTCCGGATAAAGGCGCTGCCAAGGTACCGCATGAGTGTCTCTGGGGCGTTCCGGCCGGAGGAGCCGGCAGCGCAGGGACGGAGGGCTCGGGGCTCGGCTGGGACCGCTCAGCCGCACACATCAGCGCTCGTGGGACAGAGGGCTCGCTCCCTCCGGCCTGTCGCAGTCCTCCGTCGCGGACAGAAGTGCAGCATGTCGTGTTACAAACTGTAAATAGTTGTATTATAGCCTGGTTTGTACATACAGCAGCCGTAGCGACCTTTGGTAGGGGTCTGGGAGAGGTGTGTTCCCAGCAGGGAGGCAGGCCAGGCGCAGAGACGCGCTGGGTAGCCTCCTGTTGTAACCCAGGGCATTAAATGACTCCAACTGGCTCCAATCCACGCCTCGCCAGGCTCCTCTCTTTATATAGTGCCTTTTGTAGATACAGCTAAACACACATCATGCAATACAATGAACAAAACCATGTCAAAGGTGGTGTTTTGTTGTTTTGGGGTTTGTTTTTTTTCTTTTTTACAAAGTGCAACTGGCTGTGTAAAGCTTTTTTTTTTTTTTAAAAAAAAAAAAAACAAGATCACCTAGAAACTGTTGCCTATTGAAAAATATAAGAGCATTTTCAGCTTTGATCTAAAGGTAGGTTACTACAATCAACTTGTGTCTGAGCCTGGCTTCTCAGCAACAAGTGGCAGGTGGGGGAAAGGAGCCGATGCCGTGTGCCCTGTCTGCTGTAGCCAATTTACATGATGGGTTCTTTGCCTCTTCCGTTACTTATGCTGTTAAATGTTGTTTAAATAACTGTACTATATTTTGTGAAAAAGCTAAAGAAATTTTATTCAAAGAGAAGTATTGAAATTAGTTATTTATGAGGACAAAAAAAAAGTGTGTTGTTTTCTTTGCTCTTGATTGATAGAATATTAATTACCATAAAAACTTAACTGGGGGCAGGGAGGCATGTGCTGGAGGGCTGTGCTGGGTTCTTGTCACTAGGGATGGTGGGGGTCTGGTGAGACAGCCGCACAGGACTAGCGTGTCCTGTGTGCCCAAGCCCCCACAGCGCTGCCCTGGGCATAGGGATGTCACGTACCCCTGCCCTCACTGCCCTGCGTGCTGCAGCCCAGTTCTGCGCTGGTCTGGGGTTAATCCTCAGGGGCTGCCGCCCCGGCTGGTGGCCGTGACCTCGCCGGCAGCACATTTCCTTGCCAGGCCAAGGTCATGCCTGGCTGGTAGAAGAGGGTTAACTATCAACTTTTATTGGCGTTCTGCAGTTTGTACAGTATCAGTCCCTCGCCCTGCGCTGAGATCAGGCCCTGAAGAGGTGCCCTTTGCTACTTGTCAGGCCAAGCAGGTGACAGCTCTCAGCCAAGCAGGATCTGCACGTCCATGCGTGTCCCTGTTGCCATCTGCTGTGCGCTCGCTGGTGCTGGGAGGAGCACTTCAGCAAGGACAGTGAGGGGTTAAGCCTGGCTCCCTGGTGACTAATGGTGCAGGACTGTGCTATCTAGTTAGGTGTGTAGGCACACACCAGGTCCCATTAGATAGGATCTCTTACCTGGAAGCAGCATTCCAGCACCCAGGGATAAACTGTCAGCCGCAGAGAATGACTCACCTGATTCCTCACTTATCTGCCCCCCCATGCTCAAGTACAGGCAAAGCACACAACACTCTCAGGGGCAGCTGTTCTGGGGTGTGGAGGGGACACGCACCATCCCGGCAAGAGGTTCTTACTGAGGCTCTGCAGACACTCGCTGCCTGCCCCTGGAAGCAAGTCCAGCACCTTGCTGGAAGCCTTGTTGTCACCCTTGCCTGCCAGGAAGCCACCGTGTCCTCAGCACCTCAGCGCGTAGGAGTTTGGCAGAGCTGCCACCCCACCGCCTACCTCAAGCCACTGTTTCGGAGCAAGGGAAGGGCCATTACTGCAGGCAGCCGTTTGTGAAGCACCTGCAGGATCCTGTTCCCGTGAGGACACGCACAGACCAGCCTGATGCACTGCTGTGTCACTCCCGTGCTCTCCTTGTCCCATTTGGTCAGCTTAGGCCATCCTTGAGGTAGCCACTGGCTTCCCGAGGGGCTGAACAATGCAGTTTGAGGCTGGGTGGCACGGGGAATGACAGTGTCTGACACCACAGGGCCCATAGCTTCTCAGATAGATTTTAGTATCACAGAACAGAAGCCAAAGTGGTTGTTTCACCTAAAAAAACCAAACCCCAACCACCAAACAACAAACCTTGCTCACAAAGGCAGCCTGAGACTTTTCTAATCCTATGAAAAAAAAGCCCACGTTCAGCCAGTTAAATGCTCTGTCCCAAGCCAGTCAGTTGACAGAAGCCAGGGGATGTGTGTGCATTTGTAAGCACACTCCACTCACTTTGGCAGCACCTTACATCTCACTGTTTATTGTCAAACAACTTATTTGTTGCAAGTGCAGTTTTCCCAGATAACGTTATGGGACGTCAGTCCTACGTAACACCACTGTGATGCTGTGCTGTGGGAAACACCAGCGCAGGACGGGGGCAGCAGCCCAGGTGCTGAGCTCTCAACAGGGCAGCTCACCCTGCCCCACGCACGCCTGCCAACCCTCTGGGCAAGCTCTTGCCTCAATTGCTCTTCTGTCCCCCTCTTCGGCTTGCTCAGGCTATGCTTGACGCCTATACTCTTACCCAGAAGTGATGGTCTTGACATTTATTCCACCCCTGAAGTGCCTGTCCTCTTAACTGCCCAACCCACACTGAAGTAGTGCTCATAAAATTGCCTTAGAAACAAAATACAGTCCCCGTACACAGAGGGGAAGGGCTGCTGAAGCCCAAGGGCATCACGTAGCCCACAGACACAACCCTGACTTCCCCCCACCCCCCGCCCCCAACCACTAAGACACTGCTCCCGTTGGGGCTGACGTTATTCTTGCCGGGCCATGCCATAACTGTTGTCTGTGCAAACAGTACTGGCTGCCAGATGGGCAGCGCTGCCCTGACACCCGATGCAGGCAGAGGCCACCTCAACAGATTAAATATTATTCAGCTGTTGGGTTAAGAGAAACAAGGTACCTTGATACCGTAGCTGGTTGCTCTTCCCTGGGAGTAGCGATAGGTAACCGTCTCTGCAATTCCAGTAGTCTATGATTGCAATTTTTCTTTTGCCTTTTTAAGAAAAAAAGTGCTGCCAACATATAAGGAATAGTGAAAGTTACAGGGCACCTCCCCCCACCCCATTCATCTTCCAGCAGAACCACCCAAATGTAATTCCTTCTGAAACACTATCACTGCTCATCCCTTCAAAAGGGATGATGTATGCTTTACTTTTTACTGTTTACCTAAGAAATTCATTAGCTGTGTTTTCCAGAATCTAACTCTTTTGGGGGACCAGAATGCTAGATGCTAAATGGAATTATTATTTTTCCTTTCTTACAAAGCTGAGTTGTCACTGAGCCCTGTTTAACACCAACTGAACAGACCGAAATCCTATTGACAATGTGCTCTGGGCTATGCCCCAGTAAACCTAAAGCCAGTTAAGGTTTGAGGCAAAATTAAGCCTGGAATGGTCATCTCCTGCAGGATGTATGGCAGAAGCACCCGTCAGCCTCAGCTGTCCTTCACCTGACACCCACATCAGCAGGAAGAGCATCCATCACATTTAGCAAAAAAGGCGAATGACTGCCGAGTTTTCTGCTGAGCCCTCCCAGCTGAACAGCTGCATTGGCAGAGGTGTGTGCCAGCCCACAGCAAAGTGCATCCAGACCCATCCCACAAAGTTGAAGGCACCTGGCAACCTTAAGGAAAGCTCTTTAGCAATCAGGTCACAAGTCAATCCAGGAGTTGGTCACTTGTAGCTTCCAATATAATGATCCTCAAGGGAGGACTTAAAAAACATCAAATCACCTCCAGAGAGACTGGCCCTACTTAAAGGCCATTTAAGCACAAAGAAGCTGTCAGTGAGTGTTTATTTGACTGGCCTGAGTCAAATTCTAAATCCAAAGGACATGTGGGAATAGCCAGGCAGGTACCAAGACTCTACCAGGCCTTCAGCCGAAGCAGGCGTCCCGGGCACCACAGCTGCCAGCTGACCTCTGCTGCTGGCTGCACAGACATTCTCAGGTCACTCCGATACAATGAAGGGGGAATGGATTAATGCACACCACTGTTTTTTTCCTTTCTTTTTTTATACTTGGGAGAAGCTGCACAGCACCGAATACCTGTGAGGGGGAATGATACGGACAGCTGTACAGAATACACAATTCACCTTTAATTAAAATAGAGTTTATTAGCTTTTCTTTTAATACAAACATGAGAAAGGAAAACCACCTGAAGATGTAGCGTTATTTTCAAAATTGAATTGTGATCAATACCTGAAGTGCCAAGTTCCATGGATTTGGGAGCCAGGGGCTGGCATATTTGCATACTGCAAAAGGCTATATGTATCATTTTAACCGCTGAGTGCAGCCAAACCTATGATTACACTCAGACAGCCCCACTCGCAAAGGCATATGGACTTGCTGTTCAGTGTAAGTTTCTGGACCTTGGCTGGAAGTGCACAAAACCCGTGCCATTCAGAGGGAGATCTGCTCCTAGGACAAATGGCCTAGAATCTATTTGGATCCAAGAAGGGAAGATACTACAAAGACTTGAACAGGAAGAGTCTAATAGTACTTATCCTGTTTAGAGTTCAGTTTCAGAGCCTGAAAATAAGCTCCATTCCAAAGTCTCAGAAAGAGCAAAACCCAAGCCTCTAGAGCAGTTCCACAAGATAAAATTCACTTGGCAGGAAAAAAAAAAAGTAAAATTAAAAAAATGGGTTTTTTAGAAAGCTTTTTGATAATTCTCAATTGAACACAGTATTTTTCAATCTACCTTGTCAGGTAGTCCAGGATTCTCAAACTCATTACTGTCTCATTATGAATGTAAATCCCTCCCAGGAAACAAAAACCCAAGGAGAACCAGATGGATGCACAATATCAGCTTTAGGAACTCCACTGTATATAGCATAAGAGATCTGCAGTAGAACTCAGAGAAGCAGTGCTGCACACACGCCATTCACCATTGGATTGCTACACTGTTTGGGATGGTGATGATGTTTCCACACCAACTTTCTCATTCAATGCCTCAGAAAAATATACAGATTGCGTCTCTTCCAGAGCAATATAAGTATTAGAAAATGAGAGAAGCACCATAATTCACAAGAAATGCAGCATGGACCCTATACATTTTAACAATACATAAAACCATATCTCTGCCCCCAGTCAAAACATTCAAAGTCTTTTGACAATCTCTACTGGAGTGAAGTTGTGGGTGCAGAGTTGGAATTCCTTCCTGCTGGGCAGCTTCTTGCTTATGAACAGATCACCAATAATAGCAGCTTTTAGTAGCCAAACCAGGGAAAAGCTGTCAACACATGTCTATGCTACTGTTTTCAGCTCCAGAGTGGCTTTATACTTTAAGAGTCCCATGTTTTGTTTTTGTTAACACTGCATTGACCTGAAATACAAATGCAGCGAGACTCTGGATGACAGGGGAGAGGAGGGAAGAACATTGTAACTATAGTCATGTGGTTAGTGTTTAAATTCTAAAATTTAAAACTACTTATTATTAAAAACCTCAAGAGTTCACAGCTATAGGCCTACATAGTAAGCAAACATCTGTGGGGGAGAGAAGGAGAGAAGTTTGTTTTTGCACCTCTGGATACATTAGAAGGAGGAGAGAAATGATTTGACAAAGGTCTTGTCTCTTGCACCAAGTATGCTCCTCAAGCTCTGGGCTCCCTTGGCTAGTTTACCTTCCTCTCCTCCTCTTGCTGGAAGACACCATCACCGCTGGCTTGTGTGCGTGGAGTGGTGGTATTCCTCCGATTCATATGGATGCTGGTTCACGGTGCTGCACCTTTCTCTCTCCTCAGGAGAGGATGGCATTAGAACGGCGGATACCAACTAAGTTATCAGCACTGAAAGATCGTCTCATAGCAGCTTTTGACAAGTCTTTGTATTTGTCTTCACACAGCCGGGAGATAGCCTGGATACCATGTTCAGATACAAAATGAGAAGCACACGTTAGAAAAGCTTGAACATTTCAAGGAAGCTTTTACAAGTGTAATATCAACAGAGCAGGCACTCTGTACCAGTGACGCCACGAGCTTTTTTACCTAGAATGACAGTTAGTAAGAACTACTTTGGTGAGAAAATAAAGGGGTCTGTCCCCATGCTAACAAGAACCCCATCTTCATTATTTTTCCAGTCTCACTGTCCAATAGAAAACTTGGATCCATTTCAGACTTACACATTTGTAGAAGTTATGTTCAAAATTACACCCAGTAGCTAGGTCTGGTACGTGCAGCAGCAAAAAATTTTTTAACAGTACAAAAAATGCACACAGATGTTTCTATGAGAGAAAAGGTTCAAACTGAAAAGGTTTCTGCTGGATGCAGATGAGCCTAGGAAGTGAAGTTCTACTAGGATGTCCATTTTGCCTTTACCTTCTTTACACCCTCTCCCTCAACACGCTCCTTCTGGGATCACTCACATGATCAGGTTCCTGAAGAGGACTGAGAAGGGAGGGCAGCCCAGTGCTTGATGGCATGGCAATAGCCATGGGACTTTAATAGATCTATTAAATATCAGCACATATGGACAAACAGTATTTAAATGCTTTTCCACCCATTTATTGGCTTGCCTCTGCTCAGTTTATCTAGCTAGTCAAGCAGCCGTTATTCTGGTGCAGCTATTCTAGTAACAAGCCTAATTATTTAAATCCTAATAACACATGATTGTCCAGAAAACACTGCGTGTCCTTCCCTGCAAGGCCTATTTCTGATTGGAGCCTTCAGGCATTATCAATGCAAATAAATAAGGATACTGGTTATAAAAGGCTGAATTTCAGTCCTGAACATTTACTTCCATTAATAATTTACCACCTATCACCAGATGATCTTTCAGAGTCCTGCGATCAGCTACAAGCCTACACCTTCCCTTTAAGGCAGCACCCATTCAGCACAGCCCAGTGCTCTGGAAGTTCAAAAGGTGAAAAGCACTCTGAGCATGAATAAACTTCTAAGTGTATTTTAAAATAATTATTTACATTTATTTCTGCTGACCTTCTGGAGGCATACACTTGGCTCAAGAGTGGCATTCTTTGAGACACTGCCTGCATGAGCTCCTGGTGCAAGACCAGACAGACTCTCCATCCTGTTTTAATGCTAGCACATCAATCATAAAGCAACCTGCGTTGACATATTTAGCCCCACTCGCCCATATGGTGTAAATCAGTTTTCAATCTCTGGAATACTAATTCACTGCTTCACACAGGCTCCTATCAACTGCTCGTGTGCTTTTAACTGAAAGGTAGAATTAAAAATTTTAGCAAATGGTTTAAATATTTATCACATTTTAGAACTAAAAATCAAAATGTCCTATATACATGCATTAGTAAATGCATTGGGGCAAATCACATACTGTACTGAAAATTACTCTGGTTTTAAATACCAACCCCCTAAATGCTAGCAAAGAAGAAACAAAACAGGCTCACAATCTATAAATCATCCACTTATGCCTGGGCACTGAGCAGTTCAGTAAACAATTTCTTGTGGAATATGAACTGTCTTACAACCACATTTACAATTAGTGACAGTGTTAGCTTAAAGTACAAGTAACAAGGGTGAGACAAAGCAGAAGAGTTGCACTGCTTAACTTTAAATACATGAATCTGTAGGCATATCATACCTATCATTCTAAAGGACCAGGAGGGATCACACTTATTCCCAAAGTTCAGCCACTTCTGGGGCAAAATAAAAAAAGAAACAACTGGCACTTGGCAGAATTATGGGGGGTGGACAATAGAACAATATAAGCCAAGAATACCATAGCACACCCCTCTTTGAAAGGGGCTATGGTATCAGTGTACACAGGGACTGCAGTAATGTCTTTGTTGAAAGGTCAACAAAACACGCAGAGTCATCAAGTAAACCTGGGCAGATGAAAGAACAAGACATTTTGCTGGGGAACCCAGGTAATTTAGATATTTTCAAAATGTCTTACATATCTCCAACTAAAATAACTGACTCTGCAAAAGTTCAAGTTTTAAAATGAGCTTTCATACCAAAGGTGGCTGCGGGGACTCACAGAAAGGCAGCCTTTCCCATCAAGAAGAAAGGGCCAGTAATCTGTATTTATACTCCTCTGGACATTCTGAAGGACTCCTAAGAAGCAGCTATTCCAACAGTTTGTCTTAAAGCATCATTTCTTTGGAAAGGTGAGGTTCTAGAAGTTGTGAAAAGAAACATATTATTTCTGCAGCTGTCCCCAGACAAATGATTTATTAAACCATGAGAGCAGTAAGAGTGCTGCCTCTAAATCTAAAAGCAGCTGTGCAGTGGGATGCAGTGGGAAACCTTCAGCTGGTAGTATTTAGAAAGGTCTGAGTGTGACTGTCTCTAGATGCTTGGAACACAGACTGTGACCAGGGAAGGACAGACAATCCATTACATATGACACTAATCCTTTCAATCTTAAGTAGCCTAGCTGAGCTACGGTTCCCAAAATAACATCCATTTTATTTTGCAATCTGCTAGACTTCCGTAATCCCTGTCCCTTGCTTTCCTCAGAATACTGGCTTAGCCTAGGCATGGTTTTAGAAGCACTAACTGTAGTTATAAAGGGGTTAAATTAGCCTGTAATATACTAATCTAAAAGCTTTTTAGTTTTTCTAACTGCCACTTAACATGATTAGCAACAGATGCTCTTACTACACATACAGACAGAGTCCCCTGCTCAGCCAATCTCAGACCATTACCTCCAGTTTCTGTGCTCTCTCTTTACTGAGAGGCTCCAGCAGAAAGCTCAGGTTATTGTCATCTGCTAGGGAGCGAAGATCGAAGTAGTATTTGGCGTAAACACTGGCAGGAACATTGATATTAAACTGCAGTAGCTCCAAGAAGTGCCTTTCCATCTCATTCCTAGGAGGTGTAAGGGACAGAAGACAAAAGAAAAAGAGATTGTTTTAGCTGGCTGAAAACACTGAAGAGACCTCAAGCTTGTTTTTAGAACCAGCAACTTTGAAATAGTCATCGAGAGCTCTGCATTATTAGTTTCGAGAGACAGGTCATTCACTAGTGCTCAAAGCAAGGTGCAGCTTTTGAGTCCTGGCACCTCCGGCTTGGAGAGAAAGGTAGTGCCCTGTCGTGCACTCGCTCGGCTGACCGGGGAGGTTCATTCTTCGGAGTTCCATTAGTGCAGCTGTACAATTCATGCGCCATTCTCACTCTCGTACGGCCCCACACTATAGTGATCAGATGAAAGGAATGATGTATGCTGTTTATTAGCTCTGAAGAACTTGCAGACATTTTCACCGGGCTGATAACAGGAAGGGGGTTTATTGAAGTAGAGGCGGACTAACAAAAGGAGTAGGCAGATCACCACGGCAACAAATGGATCTATGAAGAGCTGCTGCTATTATCTCACAGAAAAAAGCCTCTTGAAGCAACATGGATTCATCTCCGATAAATAAATAAATAAGCAGCATTAGGTGGGAGAAGGAATTTTCTCCTCAATAGCATTAGGCAGGATAACAAAGTACTATGTCAAAGGGCACTGTCCAGTTTTTACTCACTCGTCTATTTTCACTGGGCAGAATATTTGGAGGAAAGTGGGGAGAGCACCATGACAGGAAAAAGGCTGCTTCACCTACTGTACTGTGGTTAGCTAAATCCAAGATGTTCTATGGAGGAAAAACTATGTTTTACAAATTAACCTAAAAGAAATTGGTGGTACCCAAACCGAGCAATTCAGTTCAACACTAACTTAACGATCGCTCCTACTGGCAGCAGACCTATCTCAACAGAATTTAGCAACCGCATAGGCCAACTGTGAACACACCAGAAGATAAGTTGCACAAATTCAGTGCCAAGGCTATTCTTGCTTTTTGGGAGCTTTTAAAATGGATGTTTTACCTATCAGAGGGAGGGAAATAAATAAAAGAATCATCCAGGTTGTGTCCTGTATTGGATGGCAGGTCTCAATATGAATAGTAGCTTTGTGCTTGTTTCTAGCATAGTGGACTTAAGTATCATTGAACCTAGTGCCAAAATTAATTTCCTGTTCATATGGTCATAAGCCTATAGAAATGTAAATCAGATAATGTTTTGATGATCAGCTGATCAGAGCTTGATTTAGCCTGTGAATAAATGCTCTTCACTGCCCCTTTTGTACTCACTACGCTAATACATTTTAATTGTGTAAAAATACAATTCTTCATTGGATTAACAAGTCTATTAACAGTGGTTTAAAACCTGGGAAAGGATAATGCCAATGTGTTTTCTGTGCCTTATTTACAAATATATGTAGCCAAAAGAATGAACAGCATGTGTCCCCTTACAAGCAATCATAGCAAGATTAGCAGCTGCACAGTTAATTTCTCAGTGATTATGGATTCACTCTCATCAAAGCAAGCAAGTTATGACAAAGGATGACTTCCAAATATCAATATAATTTCCTTTGATTTTTTTTCCCCCATACAAAATAAGTAAAGCAAAACACCCCCAAAAAAACCCAAAGAAAACACCCTTTCAATAAAAAATCCACCTCACCTTGGTCAAATAAGAAAGCTCTTGTGATAGAAAAAATAAGGTGAACACTTAACCTATGTTGAGTAGGAAGAGGCTAAGGCAAATTAACTCACCTGCTAGTCATGAGGCGTGGATTGCGTATCCTTTAACTAACTTTACCCACAAGCATTTTCTGCGAGAGCCACACAGCTCACACTGCTAACAGCGTTGCGAGGTGGGGCTGCCAAACGAGTGTCTTTAAGCAGTAAGGAGAAAGTGGTGACAAGGTGCACTTAAGCTGCCTTTAGAAGAGGTGTTTGGCTTGTACACATACACATATACGTATACACACACCGATTTGCAAATTGGGTGAATTAAGCCAGATATAAACCCTTTTGCCCAGTTCCAGAGTGGTGAAACTCCCATACTTGGCTTGCAGTGTCTCAACGAGAGTATCCATCAGGTTATTCTAGATACACAGAGCCAAAAGGAAAATTCACAAAATGTTGACAAACAAAGCTTGCCACCAGTCCTTGTAGACAGGCCTTTACTGCACAGGAATGGTGCACCCCAGGAGCAATACCTGGTAAAGTCCTGCCAAACAATCCTTAGCTGGGGAGCTGCTGCGGTTTTGGATGGATTTTTTGGCAGCATCACCAGCCATCTCCAACGTTCGAATGTAACCATGCCTGAAATCCTTTGCCAATTGTTTTCTCTCAGTAATGCTTGTATTCATAATGCCTGATACTCACCATCAAGTGACTAGTTAAAAAAACACATTGGAACAACTAAAGCTAACAATTAACTATAGTACCAAGTATTAATTGAGAGTAAACTTATAAGCTTAAAACTCAGTTTTGCTGAGTATTTTAAGCAGTTTTCTACGGTCTCAATTATGCTGATGTTATCCAACTCAGGGGTAAGTGAAGCCTGCCAAGCTGCAGCAGTGCGGGGCCTGAGATGGACACCCCTGGCCAGTGTCAGAAAGGGGTTGTACAGTTTCTGTCCATACCTAAATTTAAAGGTCTAAGTCATTTCAAATGAGATGGGATTCCAAAAATCCCATCTTCAAATTGGAGAAAAAAAATAAGCCTAAATTCAGTCTATTTTCCTTACCACCATCACTGCTTTGAAAATAAAGTACTGACAATTTCAGGAGACACAGCATTGGCAATAGCAAATAAACATCCTGCTTGTTACAGATATTTTCAGTGCTATCAATTTGATTTGTCCCAAATAGGGCTAGAGGAAGAGACATCAAAAAGAGCAAGATGTATACTCCAGCACTCCTAGCATCGCTGACCCCACTTCAGCCATCTCAGTTATTTGCAGCAGTGCTTCAAGTATGTTCCTCAGATAGATGAGCACTCTGAGCCAGGTTGAGTGAAGATGTACATTGTATAAAATCACTAATTATGCCTTCCTGAAAGCAGGCCTAGCACAGCTCTGCATTTGGAGACAAAGAACTCCCAGGCAAGGGGTATGTATAAAACAAGGTACGATGTTTGTTATTGCTGTTTGCGAGGCAAAATAACTTGAATAACAAAAAATGTTTTGATGCAGATAACTCCTCCATTTTAGAAATGCTGCCCCCCACCTAAGAGGAATAAAACAGGATATTACTCCTCCTAAAGAGTCCCATATAAATAATTACTTACTCTACTTTAAACATTGGCTTTAGGCTGAATCCAGGGAAGACAGTTTGTGGCAAGAACAGACTGTTTCATAGAGGCAACCTCCCAGTGCTCTGTGCAAACCTCCACCACCTCAGTCTGCTCCTGTACTAGAACTGACTGTTAACTGCACACACCTGGACACATGCTCAATTACAGGACAGCAGTGTAATAGAACTCAAATGCACAGAAATCACGTCATGAAGTTTATTAAGGCCAGAGAGCCTGATATTAAGCTAGCCTTCTAGCACTGCGATAATAAGGAAAACAGGGGAACAAGCTGGCAAATGGAAGTAAAACAGTAAGGTTGACGTCTCAAGGCTCTCAGAGATAGAACTATTGAGAGGATTTTATTCTCAGCACCGTAAGGCAAGTCTAAGAACTCACCCGAAGAGGAGGAGCTGTAGCAGTAGCTGGATGTAACACATGGAAACCACAGATGCCAACACAAGTGACATCTGTCTGCCAGCAGCAGTGACTATGAATTCAGACCTTGAGACATTTAGGCCTTAGCTGGATACAAGAGCAGACACCTAAGTCACAAGTTATGGCTTACCTTGCAATTTTTCAAATCCTAAACCAGAAAAGGCAGGGAACAAGTTTTTTCTTCCTCAAAAGACTTTTGGTAAGACTATAAATTAGGCACTTTACAGGTACACCAATGGAAAAAAAAAAAAAAAGTGGAAAGAAGCAACCAGTCCCATGGTTTGTGACTCGGGTAAGAAGGTAAAGAAAACTAACTTCTAAGTTACTCATCCAAGTCACTAAAAATATTAATACAGATTTGTCTCAAAGTAGGGTTATTCAAAGTTTCCTAGGTTAAAAACGTGAATGAGGCTGAACATCAGATATACATCATGTACATAATATCACAGCACCAGAGACAGACTTTTTTTTTCCAGTATGATCACAACAATTGCCATTAAAAAAAAAACAAGCCCACCCAAAACCATAAGCCATCCAAAACACCCACCACTGCAGATTAGCTAAACCTTGCAACTTACATGTCCTCAACAGTAATGTCCTTCAATATTTGGCAATAATCCACATTCCACACAGCCTGATCATCCCAGACTTTAGAAGCCAGCAGAATAGCTCCTAGGACTATCCTCTTCCAGTTACTAGGGCATATGTCAATCTCTGCATAGGTTAAGAGCCTTTCCAAGTAAACCTATAAAAAGGAAAAAAAAATAGTTTTACATGTGTAGTTCAGATCTGGAGCTGAGTTCTGAGCAGCAAGCATGCCAGTCCAATACAACTATTTTATCCCTTTACCATTAAAGTGTGTCAAAATACATATTAGTGATTACTACTTACACTTTATAATCAGGAGCTACAGATTCCATTTTATTATAACACAAAAGCTGGACCACCAAGGTATACAATAAAGTTACTGAAGAATCAGTTCTGAGCAATGAGCACTGTTTTTTCAGGGAGACACTGCTATAGTTCTTTTTGTCAAAGTCACACAGTCAGTGACAGGTTCTCGTTAGGGCCCATCTAGGATAGTAAATCACTCAACATCACACTACCCTTTCATCACATTTAAGTTTCAGCACTTGTAACTTAACAGGAAGTGCTAAAGTCTGCACTGTGATTTCTAGTTGTGCGACAAAGACGCATTAATTGCCATCTTTCCACAATGAAAGGTGCGATAGTGCTATTTCTACTTCATCCTGTAAAGAACAGACTTCAGTCCTTCACCTACAATGTCATCCTCTGCTTTCATCTACATCACTAACTGCTTAGTGAAAGATACTGAAGTCCGAAGATATGTCTTGCTCTTTTACTCATTCCTCCCATGTAATCTCAAATCAGCCCAAAGATGCTGGATCAGTTCCTTCCTTAAAAGTTTTCTTCAATTGCACACTCCTATAATGATCCACATACTAAGTAGTTTGCACTTTCAAAGTTGAATATAGATTGTTTTTAATGTTCTATTCTCTAAACTAAGTCCAAGGTCCTAAAGAAACCTCCAACAAAACCAGTATGTGCAGGAAGCTGTTATATAGGTCTAAGGGCAGGATCAATCTTTATTACTAGGGTGTTTCTTACCATCCTTTGCTTGTAGCCTTCAAATGGACTAAAGCTGTTCCTATAATAACAGGGCCATCTAGTGGTAAAATCCACTTTAAAAACTCTATTTCCGTTTTTTTTTGTAAATAGTTCAGCTGGCTAGAATGCCAGGGGGTTAGCTAGCATGTTCTGTCAAAATTGCTTGCACGGCTTTGGAAAAGCAAACCCCTCAAACTACTTTCAAAGTTTCAATAGGTCTAACTATCTGGCCTTTTAAATTACTTACTTCCTTATTAAAGAGAGTCCTTCAAGCTGACATTGCCTAATTGCCACATTGTTTTTTGGTTACAGTTCTCTTCTGTTCTCCTTCAGACTGAAGCCACAACAAAGACTGAAGTTTAGTATGCAACAAAGTGCAGTTTAAGAAATGGTCTACTGCAGCAATTATATAGGTTGTGGGTTTTTTTCCTTCCCTGGATATACATGTATGTATATGCATGTGCGTGTGTGTGTGTATAAATAAGGTCATCACTATCATTGTCGATTTTTTATATCCATCTTGCTTTCTGAAATCAAACAACAAACTGTAATGATATCCTTTTCTTACTATTGCTTTTAAGTTCCAAGTACTTGCATGTCACTTGGGGAAGAAGTTACAGCCTCTTTGGTTTAATAAATAAAAAAATAGTCTGATAAAACGGTGGTAGCAACTGAAGGACACCATAATGAGAAAGTTCCTCTCCTGGAGTTCGTACAGTATTGATCCTCCATCTCTTAGGTGATGTTACTTGCACTGTTCTGGTTAACATGAACTCCAAACTCTCACCTTTCCCTCCACACAACTGAAATAAAAGATGTCTTTGTGTCTTATTATACCTCACTGTTTATGATGTCCCAACTGCTCTGCCTTTCTCAAGCTTCTTCAGCAAGTTATATATTATGAAACAAACAATGTTTGATTGGACAAGTAATTAAGCATTACATATTCATATATAGAAAAGGTAAGATCCTTTTTATTAACCACTTCTGTGACTACTTAGAAACCTTCTCTAATGAACTTACTTGTACAGATCTTCATTATTAACAAGACTTCATGAGATAGTGTAACTATTTAAATGTCAGTTCAGCCCAGCTCACTCAATGAAGGGAAGGGAAAAAAAGTCTTCCAAAAGCTCAAGTTTCATCAGGCATCTCTTACCAGTGTCACTATTGCACATTCAGCCGTCAGCTGTGCAGCACTGAAAAGTGTTCGAACAAACCGGTAGATGTGCTTGTGATCAGGGTCATGCTTGTAGTAGTCATCTGGAACTTCTTCCCGCTGAAAGAAAGTTCTCTATATTACTGAAAATCTGTCTTTCTTAATATTGACTTTAAAGAACAGCCACACGTGGTTGTTTCTTCTCACTGAGTAGAAGTGTATACAACTCTTCCCTGTCACAGAGACACAACAAAATCATATACTGAAAGCAGCAAGCAGCCTTGAAATATTATGAATATTCCAAGCAAAACACAATAGCTTTAGCTGGTATCTTTGTTTTGAACACTTTTTTGATCTGTAAGGCTAGGCGAAAAGAGAACCAACTACCATAATTATTACAGGTGCTAATGATTGTCCATGGAATATTTTACAGATTAAAAAAAGAAAAAAAAATCCAAAAGGTTTCTCCCTGCAAGAAAAATCACAGATATATACACAAGCCAAGGAAGCACTGGCTCTTCAAGAGGCAAAATTAAGAGACTTCACAAGATTCCCCTTCCAGCCAAGGAAGAGCTGAAGAACACATCAATAATTCTGTCACAGATAGACCTGGATGGTAACTTATGCTATATTCACAGGACCGTTCTTGATATATTCCAGAAAGACAACAAAGCTAATGAACAGCTAGATTTAACTTTGACATGATGCTAAACTATCTCTAAATACAGGGGTGAAAAACTTAGAAATAAACAGTCTGTAAAAGCAATCCTAAAACAAGTGTTTAGGAAATTGACCCCATCCCTCCAGCCATTCTGATATTCAGCACTCTTTCTGGAGGATGAAACTTCAAGAGCTCCAACTTTACCCACTGGTTCTACGAGAGTGATATTGAATAGGTTTCTATCTACAGACCAAGTTAGATCTGTAGTATGGTTAAGATACCAGATGAGGACAGCATACCTGCTTGACATTAAACAAACAGTCATAAGGTAAGAAAAGCAGCAAGCATTTTCATGTGGTTTTGTAGTTTAAAATAGCCAGGTAGCAGTGTCAAGTAAAATGAAGAGGTAATAACTTGAAAATGAAGAGTTAACTTGCAGGCTCAATACAAGTCAGCAGTGTGCCCTGGCAGCCAAGAGGGCAAACCACATCCTAAGCTGCATCAAACACAGTGTAATCGGCTGGTCAAAAGAGGTGATTGTCCCACTGTATTCAGCCTTGGTGCGGCCTCACCTGGGAGGTCTGCGTGCAGTTCTGGGCCCCACAATTCAAGAAGGATGTGAAGGTCCTTAAATGCATCCAGAGGAGAGCAACAAAGCTGGTGAAAGGGCTGGAAGGAATGTCTTGTGAGGAGCAGCTAAGGACTTTGGGCTTGTCTAGTTTGGCAAAGAGGAGGCTGAGGGGCCACCTCATTGCTCTCTGCAGCTTCCTGAGGAATGGAAGTGGAGAGGGAAGTGCTCAGCTCTTCTCCTTAGTATCCAGTGACAGAATGTGTGGAAATGATTCATAGCTGCACTAGGGGAGGTTTAGACTGGACATTTCTTTACCTAGAGGGTGGTCAAACATCAGAAGAGACTTCCTAGAGAGATGGTCAATGCCCCAAGCCTATCAGTGTTTAAGAGGCATTTGGACAGTGCCCTTAACAACATGCTTTAACTTGGTCAGCCCTGAATTGGTCAGGCAGTTGGACTAGATAGCCACTGTAGGTCTCCTCCAAGTGAAATAGTCTATTCTACTCTAACTTTGTATTCTCCACACAGCCTCCAAATACACCACTAATCAGTGAAGGTTACCTCTTCAAGGTGAGCATGCAACATAAGGAGTAACAAGAATCCCCCTTGCATATTTCCTGCTCTATGAGCAGTACAAAAGTACATCTAGAAGTACATTTTCGTTTACTTGAACTGAGGAGAAAAGGACTGACACTGCAGTTTGTGACAAAGCTGGTAACTTGAAGTATTTACTTCTGCTACAAGAGTCAATAGATCCTAGATTTGGGCTCCTTGTGACTGAATCTTTAGAGGACATGGTGTTCAGAGATTTCTTCCAGGTAGTTAACCTTTTTAAAGCAACTGTTGGTACCAGGCCAAAACCTCATTGCTATAGAAACTAACAAGCCATTATCTTTCCCCTCAGAAGTATGACATACGGCCATTACTATAATTCTGCCTATATAAGACAACAGATTCAGGCAGCTAAAACAAGTTTTGTACCAGTCTTTTCTCTCAAAGCGCCACAGTCCCTACAAGAAGTCTTCTATATAGCTCTTCTCCTGAAGTTCATTATTTTTGTTGAGGGAAGAGTTGTATTTATTCAAGTGTAGAATTCCTAGCATAATGGGTCACTTAGGGATGAAACTTTAACAAATTCATAATATTTAATTGTTTATTAGAAGCTGTTTATTAATAAGCCAAATCTGTGAAAGAGATTAGGCTGCATTCACTCAGGTAAGGCCCAGAGCTGAGTTTCTAAGGCCACCAGAAATCAATTTGCTAAATTGATTTCAAATGAAAAACAAAGGAAGTGGTTTTGTAGGACAGTCATTAAGCTAGCAGTGCTCAAACTGGACATAAAAAGCACAAGCTCTACTCTTGAGCTTGCCTGTACTATGAGGTTTTGCATCTTAAAGATTGTCTAAAAAGGTGTACCAGGACCAGTCATGTTAGGATCACATGCTGAATGCTCCTAGCTGTTACTGCAAACAACATTAAGCATATCTGCTTTAAAATTTTGCCTTTCATCTTTTTTAAAGATCAGACTTACTGTCTCCTACTTTGTGTGATGCTTCATATACTATGTTTTCCTGTTCACAGTCATTTAAAAGGTTAGGCACATATCTACTAATCATGTCCTACTACATAAATAGGAAAGACTTATTTAAAGTAGTGTTAGAGGGGGGAATAAAGAAGTCAGACAAGAAAGTTCTGATACAAAATATGCAAGAATAAGCATATGCTTGCTTTTTATTTATATTCAGACAAAGCACAGAAAATCACACACTGCCTTCACTGGAACTCTGTACAGGCAGAGGACACTGCCTGTTTTATACATAAAGATATGATTTAAGATCAATTTGCTTGTGACCTGGTACAAAGACATTTTTATGACTTATACAATACAAATCAAGAACTTAAAAATATATATATACTGATACACATTCAGAGGATCAAAAAGTTACACTTACTGTGAGAGGATGAGATTTTTCATCAAAAATATCCAATGATCTGTCAGAATCTCTACAAAGTAAAAAACTCTGTTATAGCAACAAGAGTTAATTGGTAATGATATGCTCCACTAAAAATTATTATTCATTAAAGAGGATAAAGGGACATATTTGATAGTTCAGCTTTTCCTAGAATATGGTATAAAGTTATATTGTATTTTTGCAAAGCATTTAATAATGAGATCTTATACATTAATATTCAAGAAGCTAAATAATTAATAGCTATCCATACTCTAATATTATGCTTAGTACAGTTCTCCCTTAAAATGTGACACAGTATCATTAATAGCATTTACTTTAAAAAGGCAGCTGTAATTTTGAAGTATACGCTGAAACTAGCTATAATGACATGGGCTATTTGTACAGGGGACAGAGTGTTCCGTCACCCATTAAAAGTAATCTGTACCTCTGTATTCAGGAAAAGCTAAACAAAGTCCAAAGGCTGATTTGTGGTGATTTAAGTGTATTTTCCTCACTCCCTCTTTTTTGACTTTTTATGCTTCATTCTTGATGAAGCATATGGGTACTGACCCTTACGTGTCAGCTCAAGAGGGGCTACAAAGAGGAAGTGACAGATTTTTGAACTCCTTTAAGTTATATTAGCTGTTAATGAAGTGACCAAGACCATATCCCCAGCTCAAAAAGAAAGTTGTTATATTTCAGAAAAAAAAAGTTCACTCACCTGTTCTTTATATGGTAGAATATTGCTAATGTTACACTAAAAAAGAGAAAGAAGAAAAGAAAAGACTTAAAGCATATTCTGTGCACACTATTCCACTGTACAAGCTGTTGTTCAGGGCAAAATGCTCATAATCCATTATGTATTTGCTTGTTCTTACATTCTTGAGTATTCTGTGCCTCATTTCTGATGTTTACCTGCCTGAAGAGAAACTGGCAAAATCAAATTTGCGAGCCAAACTACTTTTATATTCATTGTGCAGATATTTGTATTGCAGAATAAATATTGTAACACATTTTAAATACAAATCTTCATTGCCTTATTAAGGCACATGTATTGAAGAAGCTCTGATCTGTCGCAAGATGTACACCACAAAATGTCACAAGCACCATCTTTTAGCATTTTTTTTTCTCTAGAAAAGGAGGAGCGGCATGCAAGATACCTCTGTTTGAAACCAAATTTGAAAGTGACAAATCAACGTAGACGTCTATTTCCAAAGACTACTAAGTGTTAAAACTGTAAAGCCTTCTGGGCCTGAATCTACTTTGCCTCACTTTCCCTTCAAGCACAATGAAACACTCTTCTCAATTCTCAGCTGGTATCGTCTTTGCACAAAGAACTGTGTGGTACTCAGAACAAAAGATCAAACAGCCATTTCCACTGGAGAATCAAGAAGACTAAACGATTATCAAACTCACTTACCTGAAATAACAAATATGCAACAAAAAAGTAAAAAAGGCTGTAACTAAAACCAAAGCCAGCAACATACTTTTATCCACAACTAGAGGGCAGACTAATACCACTGGCAAGAAGCAAACACAGTTCTACAAACTTTTCCTGCAACTCTATACAAAATCCCAGTTTCCGCAGATTGAGCTTTCAGTGTGAGGATCAAGCTCCTCACCCCCAACACATACTTTTAAACTGAAAATGCTGACACACTTCTGCACTGCCCCAGATTTTCAAGAGCACAACGATAGCTACTTTGTAATACAACAGTACATTAGCTCTGTAACTAAAAAATAAATAAAAAACAACCCCAAACACCTCACTTCAGCAGTCACAATTAACCAAACTTCTACATCCCTTCCATGCCCAACCTGAATAAGCAGTGGTGAGCTTCTCTCATTCAAGCGTGCAACTGGCTTTAGAACAGACAAGACCCCCCACAAAATCCCAAATAAACCTTGCAATGCTACTAAGCCCTTTGTTGATGACAAATGGTTCTTACCACTTTATTGTGCTTCTAAGGTTAGGTTGACTGACAGTGCTGTCATCTATAAATATTGTTGAGCATGAGCTGTACTTTTTCGTAAGCTGCCCAGGAGAAACCTTAGGGGGTTGGGGGAAAAAGGAAAAAAAAAAAAGATTTAAAAAAAAAAAGATAAATACATTCAGGAAGGGGGATTCTTTAAGTTTTGGTTTACCACACTGAATACTGGCTTTACATCTCAAGTAATCACTTAATTACTGCAGAGGTCTTTGTAGATGATTACTCTTGCTATGTAAGCTATAGCCATCAAGTTCCTGAGTTCCCTTTGTGCAAGACAGGTTTATCAATCACCCCCTTGTGATATACAACACGATGTTTTTATGTAAGTAATTTTCAGCAAAAATAGCTGCAGCTAAAGCAGCAAGTCCTCAAACTTTCTCAGTTTTCCTCCATTCTATTCTTGCCAGTTCAGGTCCCAATCTTCCCTCTCCAATGCACGTTATTAGATTTCCCTGTGACTCCATAATAATTTTCTCCCTTCTTTTTTATCCTATGCCTTTACATTTTCTGGTTATCCAGTATCATTCCCTGTAAAGACAGTTTTGCATTTGTCTTATTGTATTTTAGAAAAAAATAAACCTCTTCCTGACATTGTTCGCTTCACTCATGTCTTGTTTAATGTCTGGAATCTGTAAATAAAGTAATATTACCCTTACTGTTACTATTTAGAGCTAGCAATATGTTCCATTATCTACCCTAATCCTTTAGATTTTATAGTGTAAGAAATCTGACAGTAAGTCAGACTTCTCTGAGCATTTTTAGAGAATGCCTTGTACTAGACCTAGGACATCATAATTGAGGGAGTTTTAATCAAGTAATTCAAGATTCATTAGTTTCTGCCAGATTCTTTTTAAAAGCATTTGTCGGAAAATTTGAAAATGTTGGCACCCTTCACAACTCAGTGGCTGCCTGGAAATACCTCCCTTTCTAGCTGAAATTTGCCAGCAAAAACAATCCAATTACACTTTGCCTTGGTGCTGGCAGACTAAAGCGGGAACTGTAATTGAAAAAGGAAGAAAAGAAGGAAAAAAAAAAAAAGAACCACCCCCAGAAATAATACTAAATACAACAGACTTGAAATATCATTATCTTACTAATAACTTATCAGTAGATAATTCTAGACAGTATTTCTAAAAATTTGTGTTAATAACTTCCATTCTCAGCTTTACTAGTTAATAATTTTTTATCTACTTATTAATGACATTGCATCTTTTTTGTATGGTTTTTTTTTTTGGTTAAGTGAAGTGTCAAAACCAACTAATACTTGTGGAAGAAGTTTAGAGCATATTTTCAGATTTAAAACGAATGGATTATTTGTTTATCATGCCGATGATAATGTTTGTTTATAATTCTCTTTTCATGCTGGATAAATTTCTTACAGTAAACCCTGTACTGATGCAAGTCATTTAAGACTTGTCATCTCAGCAGAGAAATTATTCCAGTTTTATTTCTGCTTAAAAAAACCCAATGTATGCAGTTTAACTTATATTTCCTCCTTTACTGTTCTGAAATGCTCCAGACTAATACAACAAAAAAATCTTTTTTTTTTTTTACATCAGCCATCCTATGCTCTGTGAGACTGCGCCTCACTTCATTTATTTTTTAAAGACAGGTGAAGATAATTCAGTTTTATCTTGCTAAGGAGGATCTGAACATGCGTAGGACTGTATCCCTCGAACTAATACAGTTGTTCCTCAAATTTGTCTTTGTCCCAATATGCTAAGATTGTCTATATAGCTCACTAAGAATTTGTTTTACTTACATGATTGATGTGATTACTCTTCCTCTTCTCTCGCACTACAGAAAGAGGGAGAAAGGATGTGAACAGAAAGGCTTCTAAAATACAATCCAAATTTACATTCAATAAAGTAATTCTATTAACCTAGTCTTCTGAAGTACATGAGTATTAAAAGTTTCAAATATGACTTTAGATGTCTGGAAAAGTAGTGTGAGGAAAAATGCTGAATTTTATCAAGCTAGTAAACCATATCCTACTTCTAGCTATCCACAGGTACATTTAGGAACTACTTCTACCCATTGCACTAAGGGAAAAACATCTCAGCTTTGAAAAGATGCTATGCATTGTGAAAAACTGGTTGATTTCAGGTAGTTCTAGTAGACAATGTCCAACACCCAACAGCAACCACTTAGCAAACAGATGTAAAAACATCACACAGTGAACCTGCCAAAGACCCACAAGGAGGAAGGTGCCCAGCATTATATATGTGTTGTCTCTCCTCCTCTTGACAGCAGAAGGTAAAAAGGTATTTCATTATACAAAATATGCTGGTACAAACTATGCCTATTTATCATATAACTGCAACCATGTTATTTGATCATTTTAAACTGTGTTAGCCTTTCAAAAAAGATTGTAAGGTTTAAGTTCCAGCTGTAACAGCAGTAGTAAAACAGTGGTGTTAAAGGAGAGCTGAGAGTTGCATACATGCAGAAAGCTATACAAATGTGACCAGCCTGGACAGATGACTTCTTCAAAATTTTGACCAGATCATTACCACTTGTTAGCAGGACATGTTCTCTTACATGCTTAAAAAAAAATAACAATTAGAAGAGTATACCCAAAATTTTTTTGTCTTTTTGCATGAATCAAAATTCATAATCCTGATAACATTTATGTGAGAGAGAACTTACGGGATATTAATTCTAATAGTTCTATGAAAGGTTAACTAAAAAAGATCCAGTGAAATGAGAAAATAAATTCTTCTGCCTGACTTGTCCATAAAATTACCCTGTAAAAATCAATTCATTCAACTAATACAAACTTCAGAGAATAGTTATTATGTCACTTAGCACACCATCTTTCTCTATGGACACAAGTGTATATATTTCAATACATTACATTTGAAGAATACCAAATCATGTTTAAAAGCAATACTACCCCTGACAATGATGTAGCTTGAATGTTATTTGCAGCAAGGCTGAAAGGCTGTACAGTGAAGCTGCACCACAATGTTGAAGAACTATGTCAACTTGCTAACTGCAACTTCAGCAGCGCTCATCTAAGAGGTGTTTGAAATATGCAGGATCCTCTGTCTGTTTGAAGCAGTCTCCATTTTCTTGGTGTCACTTCTTCTGGAAAGGCATGATCATGCTAGTGTTTGTTTCCACTATACACAGATTATCTGAGCATGGCGAAGCTGATACAACTGACAATTTTACTACTTGCTGTAAGACTCTAAATAGCAGGACTGCAACTGAGACATCTGTCAAAATAATTCTACATTTCCGTGGCAAAGCTATGCCAAGGTAGAAGACGCATTGCAGCTTTCCATCAACATATCTAATCTCAAGTGCAACATATACTAGAAAAAACAGTACTTCGAACAACCACCAAATATAAAAGGAACAGAAGCATTTTTAAAAGAATGTGTCAAACTTCGTTTTATTTGCAACTGAAACATTTACTGTTGTCAGAATTCTTTCTTCTTTTTTCTCTTTCTGCAATATGGAAATGCTTTCCCTTTTTGATAGCATTTTGAAGTGCACAAGCTATAGTAATTGTTCAAAATGGACTTAAGTAAACAAGGGATCTGCAAAGAAACTGAAAATCCCAATACATCCATGTAATTAAAACCAAGATTTAAGAATAATTATGCTATTGAAACTATTCAAACCATTTAAAGCAATATATTCAAAAGTAACTGATACAGACGTACAGGCTACAGGCTTATTATTCCTCACAGAAAACTGTCCTTCAGGCTTTTTTTGTTTTGGTTTTGGTTTTTTACTTTAAAGCAATTATAAAAAACATTCCTTAGTCATAAAAAAAAAACCACTGCTTGAAGCTTGGACTACATTAGTGAAGAAAGCCTTGCTCCTTCACACTACTAGGTTCCAGACTCTGAAATCTCCTGATATTTAAGTATTTAGTAGAACAAGTGATTTTAAGTGTAAGTAAAACAGCCTACAAACCCATTTCTGTGTAAACATGCAAATTATTAATGCCTATGCTCTGAAAGAGTTAAAGCAATTTAAGTGTTCTTGAGTTGTATAATTAAAATAGGTAGTTATTCTTCCAGATTTTCTCCCAACTTTTTTTGTAAATTGGAAAAAACTTAGCTTACCATCTGTTTGAGACTTGCTCAGGAAAATTGTGCTTGCTCTGGGATGATCAGATGGATTAGATTCCAAGGCTAAATCTGAAACAGAAAGGACAAGAAAAAATAAAATAAAAGGGAGAGACCTTTAACAGAAGACGATTACTGCAATGATTCCCACCAAGCCTTAAAATGTTCAAGCACAGTGACGGAGACAAGATCAGAAACATAGAATGGGCTGTCTCTTTAAAGCAAAACCTTACTTTTGCCAAGATAAATAAATAAAAATCTGACATTTTTCCCCTCTGAAAAAAAGCTGGTGGACTTAATCCTACTGCTATGAACCTCTGAAGTAGTTTATGGTTTCCATCAAATCGAAACAAAATGAGGGATATCTCTGAAAGCAACATACATCTTCAAAAGTCAGATGCCTGCCTGCATGTTAGGGTAGCTGGATGTGGAGCAGTGCTCAGTAGAGGGCAGAAAGCTAGAACTTTATCGAGAACGTAATTAAAAAAAAAAGACACTGATGATCTTTGTCTCTATGCTTTAAGTAACCAGCAGGAAACAATCTCTGTGGTCTTATAAAAGAACCTAATAAGTAACTTTTACAGTCCTGATAAATGTCAAAACATGGATCTTACACTAGTCTTTTCTTTTGGAATTTCAAGTAAAACCCTGTACAGCCAATATATAATTATTGAAAAGATTGCTTTAATCCTTTGCCACAATGAACCAGTGATGACATTAGATGAGGATATATTACTCCCTTAGATTGAGAAGGGAGTGATCACTAAAAAGTTTGTTGCTGAAACTAAACATTGTGATGAAATTTCGAGCTGCATTAGCTTTGACAGAAGAAACAGCGGTTCTGAGGAAGTCATGCCATAGGCACGCTGACTTATGTGAACATACAAATAGAACAATCTAGTACTGTGATCTTGTACATCCTGGAAAGAGCAAATCCATTTACATTTGTCATTCTGATCTTCCTGTGTGCTACTTAGGCCATGCGAACCATAAAAGCACGCAAGCTTACAAATTACACATTAGTGTTTCAAGGTGGTACACCAATGCAGTTGCTACACCCTTAACATAGTCATCTAAGAATCACCATCAACTTTTAACAAGAAAAATAAAAATCTTAAGGGCTTTTTATGCACTCAACCAACAGAACTATGGCTAAACAGCAGCTACAGTATGCAGAAACTGTCTTGGTGCTGGAAGTCTTAACCATGTGAATGTTTTGTGCTATTGCACCTAATCCATAGCACAGCCCCAGCCCTCATGCGTCAGCGAGTGAGCGTAATTGCAAAAGTACGTGTGTCCCCAAGACTTCTCATTCCGGATTCCCACTGGTACACTACACTGGTATCCAGACATGGCTGTTTTCCAAGTACTTGGCTTACAACATCACTGATCTTAGTCCAACAGTATTGCTCTGACACTCGTCCAGGATGCAGACCACTGTAGTTTTGAATCTCTACAGTGTAGAGTAAGGTAGTCAATGTCTATTTAGGAATACAAAGATTGTTCGATCAGAATTTCCCCCCTGTCAAAAAGGCCAGAGTCAGCTATGAAAGCAGACTATCTCAAGTAGTTTTTAAAAGCTAACTTACAAACCCAGTATTTCTATTTTCACCTTACTGTGCTCATTCACTGCACACAGTGCACAGATCCCTGAATTTAATCATGTAGTTAAAATGTAAGAAGTCCTGGTTTAGAAGCCCTAGAACGGAATTTGCCTTATAGCTCATACCTGAAGAACCACTAATACACGTTTGATTCTCTGAAAAAAAAATCCAACATACTGGCACATTTTATGTGCCATATGTCATACTGGCACATTTTAAGTACCGTTTATAAAAATACAGTATAACTGTTTGGGTTTTTTTCCAATTTGTCCACAATGTTGACAATTTCCTAACACTGATTTACTAAAATCACTTTTAAGAGACAGAATAGAGACCAACTCTAGTTTCTAATGTAAGTGCTCTATTAAAAAAAAAAAACACAAACAAACCCAACAAACTTCAACACAGACCAAGGAATTCACTAATAATGGCAAATATTGAACAACTTTTTAGATTTGAGAAAGGAGTGATTCAGAAATGGAGGTATTTTGCTACTCTACCAAATAACTTAAGTATCATCAACAGGCAGAACAAGACTGCAATATGCAGATTTAAAATACAGATTGTTATTAGCAAATTATGATGCAACAAAGAACTCAGAATTTATTTACTTACAGTTCAGCAGAAACTTTTAGAATAACTGGATAAGTCAGGTTAGAAAGGTCCTCAGCAGCTCTCCAGTTCAACCTCTTGCTGAAAAACAGGGTCAGCTATGAGGTAGAACTAGGCTGCTCAAAGCATTATCCAGTTGACACTTGAAAATCTCCAGTAAAGGTCCACAGAGCCCACACCACCCTGCCTACCACAGGGGACTAATGCCAACAGAGCTATGGGACTCACTATGGAATGGTAGGGAAGAGCATGTAGGACTGTACAAGACTTGTGTGACACTTAGGGGACAGCAGCAAGGAAGACAGGGGGGAACAAGCACAGGAAAAGAGGGAAAAGGGCTGCTGAATTCAGTAATTCCTAACATAGGACTTTATATTTCTCCTTGTTGAATTTCGAAGGGTTGCTGCTGGCCCAATTATCCAGCCTACATAGGCCCCTTTGAATGAGCAGCCTTCAGGCAAGTGACTACTGCCAATAGTTGGGTGTCATCTGCAGTTTGGGTGCACCCCATTGCCTCTCCCACATTGTTGATAAAAGTTAAAAAGGACAGGTACTTTTTTCCACGGAAGAGACAGTAAAGGATAATGCCCATCCTCCTTTACCCCATTAAAAAATACACTAACATCTTGACTTCCCTGATGTTTTGATTTACTTTGAAGCTATATGACCTGTTGAACCTCACTTCTTATATTATTTTTGCCTCTTCTTGTGCTCTGCCAGTCCCTATATACCTATGCTTTTTAGATGTTAAAAATCATGTCTTGGGATAAAAGCACTACAAGAATTAAACACATGCAAATATAACCAACTTTCATCCCAGACAAAAAAGGTCTAAGATCCACAGCACTGCAGGATGCATCAAGCGACACAATACTGACATGGCCACACAAGTCAAACTTGCCCCCCCCTTAACCGAAGCAGACCCACACTTTTGAGGAACAGCAGTGAAAGGGAAACAGGCTTTTTACTGGCTCCAGTTCCACAGTGGCTCTGCCAGACACAAGATGCTTTCTACTGGATGAAGTCAGGTGTATTGGTACATTAAATCCATAACACAGATTATACTACCAGAGTTTTGTTATGGTACTAATGAAGCCCAAGACACATGTACAACCCCCATTACAAAGCCACCACAAGAAGTGACCAAGACCAACTGTACCTAGGCTTCTTATCCCAGAATAATGTGGCATTACTAGCAACAGTACACCTGCTTTTATCTTGCAAGAGACAGAGAAGAAAGAAAGATGCATTTAGTAGATCACCTCCCTTTCTAAGCAGCCAGAGAATTTTGATCGACTTTTCTATCCTGTTCTCCCTGTTTTTTTTTCCAAGCAATGGAAAAATCAGTCATATTATTTGCTTTTCCCAAACTGCCAGTGTTGCTCATGAAACACCAAAAAGCAACAGCCATACAGCTGATGAAGGAAGCATAAAGCAAAATGCAGATAAGAACCTGAGAAGAGGGAAACGTGGCAAAAGAAAAGCCAGAGGAAGAGATCAATCTGTCTGCAAACAAATTTCACTCACAACGAAGCTTAACTCCTAATACTTCCCTCCTGGCAGCACTTACAAGTCCAAAAATCAAGACACCTCGCCCTGACAATAAGGGTAAATCTTGATTATGAGCTACATCAGAAGATGTATGACAGAAAGTTCAAGCTTCACAGAAAGTTAACAGAAAAAGAGTGCAGCACAGTACACCACAGGATGAACAGAAATAATGGGAATTAAAACATGCAGACACAGGAATAAGAAAAAATAGAGATGGAACAAAGGAACAAAAAGAAAACAACTTCAAAACATTTTTGTTCTAGAGGGTATCAACTAAATAGAAGCCAAAGCACATTTTCTGTTGGACCCTCATACTTCATGATAAAGATGTGAGAAGGGAAGATTCCCAACAGAAATTAGGTCTGTGGGAGCAGCACAGTAATGTTGCCATGCTAAAACTGCCCTCCACCTTCCTCCAAGAACTATGTATTAAAAATAGCTTTCCCCCTTATTTCTCCGCATCTCTCAGCGCCATTTACTCATGTTGCACTACCAAGGTTGTCAGATCAACCCTGCCTCCACATGGAGCACAGACGCCTGAACTTGCTTTCCTCTCTCGCCATTCTCATTTTAAAGAATGCCTTGCAGCTTGCTTGCCCTTCAGACAATCTCAGCTACCTCTGCTGCTGCTGTGCACTCCATGTGCTGATAAGAGCATACAGTCCCCCAAAGGGCAGCTCAAATTACTTTTAAAAGCAAACCTCAGCCCCTACCTCAAAATCTGATATCCTTTCCTCAACACAAAATCCACACGAAGACTTTCCTTTTCTCATCTATTTCACCTAAGAATGTGTGTGGGTTTTAGGAATTTATAATGCTAGCTACTTAGCTACTGTTTTACACACCTCCACAGGTGATTTCTAATTATTAAGAACACATTTTACACACTGCATCGTGCTACATATATTATCTCATGAATAAAGCTGACAGTCAAAGACGTCACTGTTACTAAGTAGCAGCCCTTTGATGATTTCACTACTTCAGAACACTAAAATATTGCATTTCCTTTAATAGTTTTAGCCCCGTCCTCTGCTTTACTAGACAGCAGTCATATTTTGAAACAGACATATCTAAAGCATTAATCATAAAATAATATCTTTGCTTTTGTAAATTGAGTTTCTTCCCTTGCTCAGTGGGTTAACTAACTTTGGTTAATGTTTGAGCTTCCCTTATATTTCATTACCTTACAGTGTGAAAGATGCAAGTTACTTAACACTCCCAATAAATATTTAAAAATTAAGACAAATTAGACTAACAAATTTTCCAATACATTTCAAAAAGTGTGTTATTCCTAACAATAGTTTCATTGACACAAATGAGGGATGGGCTGCCAAACAGAGGGATGTGGACAGGCTTGAGAAGTGGGCCCATGTGAACCTCATGAGGTTCAACAAGGCCAACTGCAGGATCCTGCACCTGGGTCCGAGCAACCCCCAGTATCAATACAGGCTGGTGGGCTGAAAGGACTGAGAGCAGCCCTGCCAAGAAGGGCTTGGGGGTACTGGTGGGTGAAAAGCTGGAGACGAGCTGATGATGTGCACTTGCAGCCCTGAAAGCCAACCACATCCTGGGCTGCATCACAAGCAGCAGGTTGAGGGAGGTGATTCTGCCACTCTGCTCTGTTGAGACCCCACCTGGAACACTTTGTCCAACTTTGCGGCCCTTAACACAAGAAGGACGTGAGGAGGGCCACCAAGATGATCAAAGGGCTGGAGCACCTCTCCTCTGAGGACAGGCTGAGAGAGTTGGGGCTTTTCAGTCTGGAGAAGAGAAGGATCCAGGGAGAACTTACTGTGGCCTTTCAGTAGTTAAAGGGGGATTGGAAGGAAGATAGGGACAAACTTTTTAGCAGAGCCTGTTGTGACAGGACAAAGGGTAATGCTTTTAAACTAAAAAGAGTGTAGATTTAGACTAGATACAAGGAAGAATTTTTTTTATGAGTGGTGAAACACTGGAACAGGTGGCCCAGAGAAGTGGCAGATGATGCCCCATCCCTGGAAATAATCAAGGTCAGGCTGGACGGGGCTCTGAACAACCTCATCTAGTTAAAGATGTCCCTACTCATTGCAGGGGTACTGGACTAGATGACCTTTAAAGGTCCTTTCCAATCCCAATTATTTTATGATTCTATAAAATTATTTGTCCTTTAAATTATATTATTCTATTTCTATTCTCAAAAACTTTCCTAAAAGTTACAATTCTAGTTTCTAAATTCAACTTACTTTGTTTACTCCTCACTAACCACACCAAATACACCATAGAACCCAGTACAGAGAGGTTGTTTTCCATTTGCCTTCTCCTATTATGTCCTCAGTTACACATAGGTTAGTCTATCCTTTAAAGGCTTCATGGGTGGCTTCTTCCCCACATTTGGACAGAACGAAAGCACTATTCATCTTCAACAGAAAACACCTCTCTTCCATAATGGGATGCACTCAAAAGATACAAGACTTGCTCTGTTTTCATAACTCACATAAGCAAATTTGAATACATGAAGGACTGCATGTGTTGTGTAATGAGGTGCTTTCAAACAACCAGTTCTCAGAAAGGAACTTTATTTTGAGGGAGAATCTTGGTGAAAACTATCTTAACCAACACTTCCATAAGCACAGGTCTTAAAAACACTCCTAACCCCTCAGAGGAAACAAACTCTTTGTTTAAAAAGGAAAACAACTTAAAACCACCCACACAGTTGACTTTTATTCACAGAAAGACAGAATCACTGAGGTTGGAAGAGACCTTTTTAGATGACCAAAGTCAACCCCCTGCTCAAGCAAGGTCAGCTACAGCAGGCAGTCCAAGACTCTGTCAGTCAGGCTTTGAGTATCTCCGCAGCCAGAGACTTCACAACCTCTCTGGGCAATCTATGCCAGTGTCTGACCATCCTCACTGTCAAATGATTACTTACAGAGATTGTGACTTTCCATAATACACACAGAAGGATGTTGTAAAGCTATTAAAAATCTGGCAGCTGTTCCTTACTTCTACAAGAGCAGCAATATCATTACCAATACTCAGTCAATACCTAAGCACACTGTGATGTTTTAGAAGGTTGCAGAAATTACTTTGATATATAACAAGACCTCTTAATTAAGAATTAATTATTTGCTCTTGTATACCACACTCCTGAGCTGGGCTGGTTTAACAAGAAACTGATACAGTAAGCATTTCAAATTCTCTACTAAAACCAGAATTTAGAAAGCAAAAGTGTAGACCGTCTATTAAATACTGTGGTTCAAGTTTTCTATTAGTATCTGTGGTTTAAAAAAATTGAAAAAAATCAACACAGTAATAATGTTGCACTTAAACTGCAGGAGGATCCACACCACTATCACTGGCCTCCACAGCAAATCCAAACATGATACTCAGTTCACAGCCCCTGTTGGGAAACATGACTGACAGATCTGTTCTACCACACACAGTACCTAGTCTTTCTGGGACTGAAAGAACTTGAGTAAGCTATCATGTGTTTCATGATGGGTTATAATCACCTCTATACATTTTAGCTAGGGAAAACAGCAGGATGTCAGGAGTATCCCAAATTCCAGAGTGAAGGCAGGACCAGTTACAAGAGAGGAAAACTAAGCGTCCCTGGGATTTTATATGGGAACTAAAAGGAAAACAGTAGTTCACAAGGTAGATCTTAAAAGTAACTAACACTTTGTTAGACATCTGTTTCTGTATTGCATCTAACGCAGGATCATTTAGAAAGACAAGGAGAAAGAATTGGTTCCATGGTGTCCACTTTTTTTTCCCCACACCAACCTTCACATGTAACATAATTCACTACCACAAGAAGCTAAAGCAGAACGACACAACTCTAACTTTTTAATTAATAAACAAACAAACAAAACAATTCTAACTTTACACATTCAAGATTGCTGTCTACAACTGCCTGAGAGGAGGTTGTAGAGAGGTGGGAGTCAGTCTCTTGTCCCAAGTTGCAGGTGACAGGACAAGAAGAAATGGCATCAAGTTGCACCAGGGGAGGTTCAGATGGGATATTAGGGAAAATTTTTACACTGAAAGGGTTATTAAGCATTGGAATGGGCTGCCCAGGGAAGTGGTTGAGTCACCATCCCCGGAGGTATTTAAAAGATAGGTAGACATAGAGCTTAGAGATATGGTTTAGTGATCCTTTTTTGTCAGTGTTAGGTTGATGGTTGGACTAGATGGTCTGAAAGGTCCCTTCCAACCTAAGCAACTCTATGATTCTATGAGTCTACCAACCAAATTTTCCATTCCTGTGTACCGTGTGTTAGGGGTCATATGCCACCTCATGGAACGGTGTATGTTTTTTCTCCTCTTCCAATTGCTCACACTAATGCAAACTTCAAATGAAGTTTGGGCTTCTATGTAAGTTAACAGTTTCATCAGGTTTTGTACCATTTTAGGCACAAGCTCAAACACAGTCACTTTTTACAGTGACTGTGGTTTCTCAGTGTACCTGCAGTTTTTCTATAAAATTAAGTAACATCTGCATAAGAAAACATGTCCAACAGTTTTACAGAAAAGCCTTTTTTTTCCTCTTTGAAAGAGACTAACATTCAGTATTTATTATCTGAGTCTGATTGACATGTTTGATGACAAGCCAGTGTTACTTTTCACACTAGAAAAAACCCTAGCAACTATGTTTAATTACTGCAATGACCTCAAGACTCTTTCAGAACTCCAAAGAAAAGCAAAGCTGTGCTATAAACAGACAGCTCATCAGACACTGCAGAATGCTACCTGGTTGGCAATGGGATTTTTGTGTAAGCTGATATTTGCATCTCCTGCAAGTATGAGCTTTAGTTTTATTCATTTGGTTTACTACACATATAAATAAGTAATGCCTCGCTTTTTAAGCCAGTTCCATCTTTGTCCTTTCAAGTGGAAACATTCAGCGCTTTTTTCTGAAAACATGATTTTTCAAGTGAGTGAATAAAAGTGCACATTCAAACTCTAGCTGTAACAAAGAAAAAATAAAACAGGTTTAGAAATCTCAAGATTAGCTTGTTGGCAAGGATCTACAGAGCCAAGGTCTGGGTTCTTAATATCTAGTAGCATTTTCCTCCTCCCTCCCACAGTAACATTGTTAGGAACCTTAATTTGATGTGTAATGCAAATTTGGGAGGAGTAGGTTTTTGTGTTTTGTTGGCTTGTGCAAGAGTTCATTCCCATGTTAAGTCAGCTTTTCAATATGACCTCACCACACTGATTGCACATGAGAGAACAGATACTTCAAGCCACGAAACTTCTGTTGCTCTACGACATCTACCCTGACAGGAGGGAAAAAGCACGTCTCCTAAAGAGCACTAGAAGAGGAAAGGATCCTAGAAATTAGTTAGACGGAAACCGTAGTGAAAAAAACAAAAAAGTCAAGATGAAAATTAATTCAGTTTCAATAATTCCATAAGTTTCATCAAAATCCCCAGGTTAGGACTGCATTTCATACAAGAAAATCATAGAATCATTTGGTTGGAAAAGACCTTTAGGATGATTGAGTCCAACCATTAACCTAACACTACCAAGTCCCACTAAACCACGTGGTTAAGTGCCACATCTACATGTCTTTTCAATATCTCCAGGGATGATGACTCAACCGCTTCCCTGGGCAGCCTGTTCCAGTGCTTGACAATTTCCTCTCAGTGTTTCCCATTTTATGAAAATATCTGTTATAATAGCTGTTATACTAGAAGTCTAAAGAAATACTCACCAAACAATTATGTTTCCTTCTATGTGAGCTTCATGTATGTATGTTCCATATCAACTATTCTTAAAAATCTAAGGTTTACATAAACTTGCTCACTACAGAAGTCTCCAAGATTTAGTGAAGTGTGAAAAGGATAGAAGATTTCTTAGCTCTCAGCAGTACCCGAGCATACAAACAGAAATACAGATACTACACGATAGCAATGGTTTCCAATTCCCAAAGTTATAGATCAATTTCATCATTGTTTCTGATCAACTCACCAATTCAGTCATTTCCACTACAGGCACATTACAGATCATTTTCTTAAGCCAACAACGTAGAAGGTGTTTCAGACTTGTAGAGAGTCAATTTGCTCACATTTGTCAAGATCACATACTATTTGTAACTGCTACAAATACCTTTGTAATTAATTCCTAGCCAGTTATAGTAAAGAGATATTGAGAGTTCTGGGGAAAGAAGGTGAAGCGTAAATTAGGTGAAGAACTCAGCAAATACGAGGAAAAAAAGAGAGGGAACACCAGAATAGGCACCAGAGCATAAGTTGGTTTTCACCCCAAACTTCGTATTTGTCTAACTAGACAATGGTATTTGTCAGCCTATGCAACTACAGATTATCAAACAGAGAGGCACAAAAACACAACACAAGATGGTTAAGCTTTTCTTGTGCTGAAAATTGCTGTCAAAGCCCTGACTTCTTGTATCAAAGTATTTTTTTTCCATTTAACTTACTAACATTTTAATCAGGATTTAAAAAAAAAAACAGGAAAAAAACCTCCACCCACATGCTCGAAGTAAGCTGACATTATATAAGAGAGGAACAAATGAACCATATTTAGACCTTCTGCAAGGAGTTTTATAGACAAGCTGTTACTGAAATCAGATCACAGACAATCAATATATTCAGGTATCTGTTCATCTTCAACACTGTTTAATAACTGCAGCATGCAAGCAACTTGAAGCTTGCCCCTTTTGGTGTGGCACAGCCTCTAGAAAGCCAGGGGTCTACTGAAAAAAAAGAAAAGTAGGCTCACAGGTGCTTGAAGAGTTATTCCAGGCAGTAGTCTGTCTCAGCCTGTTCAGGTAAATCTCACTTACTTCATTCTCTATTAACTCTCCTCTTCAAAGTCCCCTTCTGTTTGTTTTCCCATCTAACCTCTGTGTGATGACCACATCCCACTCAGCACCTCTCTTGATACCATTTGCTGTTCCCTTTCAACCCTGATTGTCTTTTCCCTTGTCATTCTCCATCCTCCACATCCCCCCTCACCTCCCCCCAATTCTTGATGTGAAGATACCAGGTCATTTTGTTGCACCAGTTCAGTAGGTCAACAATATTCCCCTACGTTCATGTGAATCAGTCAAACCTCTGCTCAAAACTGCTGAGCTCAGCAAACAGCAGTGGCAAAGGGAGATAAAGTTTTCAAGTATAAATGAGAAAACTCTGCCAAGCAAGGCCTTGTTCTAGTTTTATCCCAGGATCACAGAATTTATGAAAAATTAGATCTCTGTTTAAACACAGGGATCTGGCAAGAAAGTGTAAGCCATAAGAAGTTCTCCCCTAAACAACCAGAAAAAAAAAAAAGTAGGAAAAAAAGGAGCCCAAAATAAATATTATCAGGCTCTCATTTGGGGAAACAAACAACAACAAAACACAACAAATAAAACCCCCAAAAACCCCAGTAATCAGCACAGCCTAAATGGCACATTAAGATCAAATAGCTGCTATTTCTAAACCTAGAGAGGAAAGCCTTCTTGGTCACTTCAAACTGCTTTGGACAATTGTTTGCATGCTGGAAGAAGGAACACAATGCTCAGCTGAACTGTCAACCAGCAGCTTTAGCTTTTGATATTTAACATTAACAGTGTGTTTTATCTCCATCCCATTTACTACTTCTTTCTCTCACATAAATACCACTTTATAACCTCCCTATTTTAAGAAAGTGAGATTTTTCTTTTTTAATTCTGATCTGATACAGACAATCTAAGCAGTGCTGACTGTAAAGCAGTGTTAAGTACTGTGCTGGAGAAGCTACAGAATAATCCTCATTTAAGAACATAGACCTGTGAGGACCACATTCCACTTGCTACGGTAAACGCAAGTCAAAACAATACAAAACAAAATGTACAAAGCGCAGTTGGTAACTTCTACGTTTCTGATAGAACCAAAACATTCAATTTTAGCAAAACAAGTGCAAAAGTATTAAGACAGACTTAAGAACAAACAACTTAAAGACAGAAATTTAAGGAATGAAGCATTTCCATCACATTTGGATGCTAGTTTTCTGATATATTTAGCTGTGTTCTTAGAAACTCCTAGAACTGAGCAGCATGCAACAAAAATAGCCAAGATGATCTTGACTTTTTTCCCTCTGCCAATGCATTCAAGAAAAGTCCAGTCAGTAGTTTCCCAGCCTTCTGTTATTGACAAAATTGGCATCTTAACTAACCTACGATATTGCACATTAATAAATTACAGAAGTAATATTTATCCCTCAAATGAGCAACAAACTAATGCTCTGTAGTACTCAACAGTACAGAAACATGCAGGCTGCTTGCATGGTTTGGGAATGCCTTCATGTCCCAGAGTTAAGCATAATAAGCATAGCTATCTTGTATATGCAAGTACTGCATTTATGAATTTACTGTTTTCATAGAAGGTCTTAAATTAAACAGTATTACTTAAAATTTCATTATAACGTCTGTTTCATAACACTCAATTTCAAACTTAGGGAATCATAGAATGGTTAGAGTTGGAAGTTAACTGCCCCAATCCTACCCAGATAGCACTTCACAATATTCAAAAATGAACACAAAAACTTTTACTTCCTAATATTGGCCATCCAGAATTGTATTTTCATAAAGATATCAAACTTTGATACTTTTTGCAGCCCTAAACAGTTATATCAATCAAAAAACTGTAGACAGCATTTATCATTTATAGCAGATCCGAGCCCGGGTGCCACTGCAAAGTGATCTTTAAAATCATCCAAAACATATACGACTTATGCAGTTTTAATTTTAGGACTACCTCCTGCCTCGAGACTAAAGTTTCCATAGCCACAAAAGTAAAATTTGTGATAGACAGCTACTATCTTATGCTTGGACTATACACTTTTATTCATGTCTGCAAATTAAAAAAATTCAGTACTCCAAGACCAGTTCTGACATTGGGATGAACTCACAATAAAGTCTAGTTACTTACCACTGCTCACAATATCACATACTAAAGATTCAAACAAATACAACCCTTATTCCTGAGCAGATTTATTTCTCTTGGACATTTTGCTTGGCTTATTAGAATCTTTAAAGAGTTTAGCTCTTCCTCCTTTAGTGAGTATGGGAGAGTTGAGATGTTTCTGTAATATCTTCTCACAAAAATAAAGTTTTATTTCTCCTAGGTGGCAAATACAATTTCTCCTACTGCTGTACTGCACAGCTGTCTCAGAGGAGATCCAAGGGGCTGACTGTACCATCTCATTTCTGTAACAGCTGCACCATATGGTGCTGTGCAGAACCGTGCAAGTCTAATAATTCCATTTCTGAAGGTTTCCTCACACTCTTTTGCGGCCAGCTCCCCTATGATAGCCAAAATTTTTTTCTTAAGTTCAAGATGAGTATGTAGGGCCAGTGATAATTGTTACTGTATGCATTATACGTTAAAGATGTCAGACAGACTATCTTTTTCAACTGAATATATTTCATATAGGTGTGGTTATAATTATGGAAAGGAATAGCAAGATGCTTGTTAATTAAACTAAGTTTTGAATATCACAAGCTATTGCACTGTGCTGTATGCTTACGGTATCACGTGAACATACAGACAGACAGGAACACCCCTAACCTGTTACATGTTGTCTCAGAAACTCACTGAAGCAAAAAAGCTCTTCCTAAGCATGTCTGAAGAGGAGCTGCATTACAGAGCAAGTCTGTGTGACACCAGTGCTCCAGGTATAACTGGGAGGAATCTGAACTGCAAACGCGTACTTTCCCGTGAGCTCAAGGAAAGCAAATTGAGAACACCGAGAGCTACATGACAAGGAACCCCCGTGTAATGAGTTCAGTTATAGCCCAGCAACCTGCATAGCTCGATTATAAATTACCCACGTCCAGCCACAATGATGTCATACACACACAATCTCTGTAATTCTTCCCTTATTCCCCACACACCCTCTTCCTTCCTCCCGTTCAACGGAGACTGGAAACGCAGCAGCTTTTGCGAACTGCCCGAACCTTACGACTGAGTCACGACTCCATAGTTAAGGAGAAACGAGCAGCCAGACTTCCACCGCCAACGGGAGCAGCCGGGCGCTCTGCCATGACTCCTTCGGGATCCCCCCCCCCCACCCCCTCCAGCGGGTAGCCAGCGACTAAGGCAGGGCACCCGCCGGGCCGGGGGGGAACCGGCCGCCCCTCCGTTCTTGGCCGGTTACTTGTTAAGCGGCCGCGGTTTGCACTTGGGGAAGAGGTCCCGGGCCCGCAGCCGACTTCCCCGGTCCGGCGGCAGCAAGGCGGCCGTGCCCGCAGAACCCCCCGCCGCTGTCAGAGCGCTGACAGCCCCGGGGAACTTTGCTTGGGGCGCGGCGCGGGGCCGGGCCCCCGGCAGGCCGCCCTCCCCACCCCCGCTCCCGTCCCCGCCGGCCCGCCCGCTGCCCCCCGCCGCCGGGACAAAGCGGGTACGTCGCGGGTGGGGAAGCGCCGCGCCCTGCGCCGCCGGTCCCCCCGGGCACCCACCCGCGGCGGAGCGGGGCGGGGGCACCGAGGGGACACAGCCGCCGGCGGGGCGGAGATGCGGTGCCCGGCGCTCCCCCCGCGCTGCCGCTCACCATCCGGGAACTCCCGGTCGCTGATGTGCTGGAGGTGAGGGCCGCCGCCGCCACCGGGATCAGAGTCCCCCGACTCGGCCTCCGCCGATCCCGAGCCGCCGCCGCCGGCCGCCGCCGCCGCCTGGTAGGCGTCCACCCAGCGGTCGGGCCCCGGCGCTGCCCCGCCGCCGCGGGCCCGGCTGAGCTTGGGGCTGGCGTCCGGCGATACGCAGCAGGTGACGGTGTTGCCCATGGAGCTCGGAGCTCCCCCGCCGGGCCCCGGCTACGCGGCTCCCGGGATGGGGCGGGGGAGGGGGGCGGAGGGGGAGCCGAGACACCGGGCTGAGGGAAGGGAGGGAGGGACGGCGGGGCGGGCCGGGCCTCAGCGCCGCATCACCGTCGCCTCCGCCCCGGCCGGGCGCGGCCCCCGCCCGCCCCAACGGCCGCACGAGCCCCCCCTCTACCGCCTCCTGCGCGCGAGCGAGCAACGGACCTCGCGCGAGCGGCCACCTTCCCCCGGGCCGGGGGAGGGGCGGGGAAAGGCCGAGGCGCGGAGGGGGGGAGGCCCAGCCCCGCCTCGCTCCCACCCAATCGCCTCCCTCCGGGGCGCCGCGTGACGCCGCTCCGCCAACGGGCGCGGGGCTCGTCACGCGGCCGCCGCCGCACCCTTCCGGGCCTGGCCCCCTTCGCCTTCTCCACGCGCACACGCACAGGGCAGCGCCGGCTCTCCCCCATTGGCCACGCCCCTTCCCGGGCGGAGACACGCCCCCTCGGCACGCCCTCCCCCCCCCCCCCCTCCGGGGAGGGGGAAGGGCCTGCGTCCCGCTGGCGCGGCGTGCACGTGTAGCCGCTGCAGCGGGGGTAATGATAAATAATAGTAATAAAATAATAAATAATACAGCATAGGTAACGAATAGAGAATTGACGATACGAGTGGGGGTGTTGGTGGATGAGAAGCTCAACATGATCCAGCAATGTGCGCTGGCAGCCCAGAAAGGCAACCGTATCCTGGGCTGCATCAAGAGAAGTGTGGCCAGCAGGGCACGGGAGGTGATTCTGCCCCTCTACTCTGCGCTGGTGAGACCCCGCCTGGAGCTCTGTGTCCAGCTCTGGAGCCCTCAGCACAAGAAGGACATTGACCTGTTGGAACGGGTCCAGAGGGCCACAAAGATGATCAGAGGGCTGGAGCACCTCTCCTATGAGGACAGGCTGAGAGCTGGGGTTGTTCAGCCTGGAGAAGAGTCCGGGGAGACCTCATAGCAGCCTTCCAATATCCAATATCTCCTGAAGGAAGCCTACAGGAGAGCCAGAGAGGGAGGAAGTGTAGTGATAGGATGAGGGGTAATGGTTTTTAATGGAAAGAGGAGAGATTTAGATTAGATATTAGGAAGAAATTCTTTACAGTGAGGGTGGTGAGGCACTGAAACAGGTTGCCCAGGAAAGTCATGGCTGCCCCATCCCTGGAGGTGTTCAAGGCCAGGCTGGATGGGGCTTTGAGCAACCTGGTGTAGTGGGAGATGTCCCTGCCCATGGCAGGGGGGTTGGAACTCAATGATCCTCCAGGTCCCTTCCAACTCTAAACATCTGTGATTCTATGATTCTATGACTGATGTCCCACCTCCAGGCCGCAGCCCTGGGAGGGACATGGAGGAGGGCTGCGGGGAGCCCCTCCTGTGTGACCCTCCCACCTCCCCTCCCCGTAAGTTTAGGAGGGTGTTTGCAGGTCTTGCTGACTCCTTTCCCAACCTTTGTTCAAGTTAAGGGTGCCCTGGTTGGTGGGGGGTGTCCTGCCGCCTGTCCCCAGGGGTGCCCCAGCTGGTGGAGGGGCTGCAGCTGCCGGTGGGGAGCTCTGGGGTGGGCTCCTGGTGACTCCTCAGTGGTGTCCCTCAGGCCCAGGTGATGCTGGGCCTTGTTGCTGGCTTAGGGTTTGGGATTTGCTGCTCTGAGCTCCCCCCGGCACAGGCAGGGGCTGGGGGGGCCAGGTTGCACATGGGGCTGGGGGTCCCAGGGACTGCTCTGGGGCTGGGGGTGGGAGTCCCTGGCAGTTTCGGCTCGGCCAGCCCCAGCTACCGGAGAGCTTCTCAGAGGGCTGGAACGCTCAAATGCACTCCGGGGGAGATACTCGCGGGACCCGGAGGCCCTGATAAACACAAGCACACGTCATTCCGCAGAAGATCACCCCGCCATCACTGCAAAAATTTAACTCCGGCCCTGATAAGGAGAATGGCTCTGCAGAAGTCTCAGGAACACCCAGTATTACAAAACGCTGCTCTCCTGCTGGCAGTGTTTCCAGAGATAGGCAGGCTCAGGGTTTTACTCCGTTTCGCAGGACAAATCCTAGCGTTGGCTCTCCCCTGTGAGTGCGGATGCCGAGTTTTCGGCCAAAACCATGCCTAGCTTCTTTGTAGCGAGGAAGTCATAGGTGGTGCGTTTCTAGAACCTGTACAACTTAATCCCAGGCACAATAAAGGGAGGAACTAAATGATTTATAGTCTTATATGAGGATTATTCCCTCAGACTGACGAATTATACCTTTTCAGCTGCCGGCGAGCTCTGTGAGCCGTGTTGGCTAAGCCTCCCTACACGCCACTGACAGTCTGTAAAGCCTTGTTACTCCGGAGAAACCTGACCTCGCTGTGGATTACACAAGGGCCCCGGAGAAGATTTGCTTTCAGCGCTTCTTGAACCGCTTTCAGCCCGATGTCCCTCCAGCGCCTCAGTGCTCTGCTTGGAAAGCTGCAGGACAGCGGGTCCTGTCCCAGGTCTCAGGAGGACCGGGAACTCAGCTGTCGGGGGGAGCAAGAGTCTTGCCTGAGTCAGGGAGGGAAAAAAGGGGGCTTCGCACAAAACAACCATTCGGGAGTTGCTGTTTTCTTCCCTCCGGCATTGCACCGACTGATTTTTGGTGAGGATGCTGGGGGGGGGAGGAGAGAAGAAAGCTGGAGGGTTGGTGTGGTTTAGTGAAGTCATTAATTCTACAGCAAGAATAAGAGCTGGCTTGCATCTGCTCTATTTAATATTAAAACTGGCATAATTTACCCTCTTACACCAGAAAAGCAATACCCTGACTTGTTTGCACTTGGCTGACTGTTTTAAAAAGTGGCTGTGGCTGAGGAAGCTTCTCTCTTGCTGCGCTGCCAGGGCCCATCCAGCAGCTCAAACCCATGGGAGGTGACCCTGCTCCATCTGGAGCAGTGCTAGGAGTCACAGGGCAAATGTGCGCCTCTCAGCCAGACAGCCATGGCGATGAGCTTCCGTTCCTGTGTCCGCCTCATTCCTTGCAGCCACGCCAGCACGTGTGATGGGGCTGGCCAGCTTTGGTGGAGGGATGTACAACCACGGCAAGCTGGGACCTCTGCTAAGTCGAGGCTTTGGAGCAGCCTTGGGGAACCCTTTGCTGAAGCTGCAGTTTTGGGTAGTGGAAAATCCTTGCTCAAGGGTGAAGAAGTAGTGAGGAAGAGTGAGCACCAGGACACAGCCGTCGAGGGCAACAGCCAAAACCTCGCATACTTGACCCAATAGATGAAAAATGCTGGGAACTCAAAGTGGCTGGAGTCTGTGACGTGTCTCACTGCTATTTGGGTGTGAAGGTTTTGGTTCCTTTGCCTCCCAGAGAATGAAGTTTCCCATGGGCCTCATAGTTGTTCTCAGTGTGTAATGCTGCAAAGGGGAAGAGATGAGGGCTGCTCTTCCCCCGCACTGGCGCTGCTGTAGAGGATCAGGATTTATACAAAAATGCAGAGGGAGGAAAGGAATCAGCAGTCTCTTTCCCTGTGTAGCCTTATTCATGTAGGTCTTAAGCAAGAGGAAGCTGACTTTAATCCCTGGAAATCACAGAAACAGCAAAACGTCCCACCTCCCCGCCATTTCAGGAGAATTTAAGCTTCTGCTTCCACTTACCTCAGTACACCAGTAAAAAGTATTTTTCCATATCTGTGCACATTTCCCTGTAGCTGCAGTAATGAGCAATATTAATTTCCTCCTCCATTTTGGCAAAGTAACTCTTAAAATCGTAATACAGGTCTGATTTATCAGGATAATATGACAAAACCTGTTGCTGTGTGTATTTTCTGCAGAACCAGGCAATCCTTTTAATAGGTACAGCCTGAGCAACACCCTGCAGAGAGGAAACACATTATCTTTTATTTATGCAGCTTAGCACTCTATTGACTTACTGCTACAGCGATATACTGAATACCATCTATCATGATTTATTGCTGGTCCTGGTTCTCTTCCTATTTTCCATCTTGTCTTTCTACTGTTTTGCTTGATTTACCCCACTGAATCATCAGACAGTTTCCATTATAAAAAAATCAATTACTTTGATGTACAATGGGCAGCACATACCTAGTTCCACATTTTGCATGATAAGTAGGCATTTCGGGTGGCAGATCTTGGCAACAACGAAAGCATAAGCTGAAAATAGCTTACTACGGACCGCTGAGATTTGGCCCCTTTTCCTCCCACTCAGGGAAGAGAGGTCTGTGCCACGGGACCTTCAGTCGCTGCCCTTTCTCTCTGGGCAGGGCAGGACAGCCAGTGGGCAGCAACTCCCCCCTCGCTCACAGGCACCAAGTCCCCTGCTTTTACGTAATCCGTTGGACTGCATTGTTTTCCCACCCTGCTTGAAGCATTTCCCTTTAGTTGCAGCATTTTACACACACACACACACACACACACACACACAGCCCCCCCTGCCTGGTTCCAGGGCTGTGCTGCTTCACCAGAGCTGTGGCTGGGGGAGGGCAATGCCTAGTGCAGATCACGGTGGGGGTCAGTTCTATTGAGCTCTCCTGAATACAGGGCTGGCCCATAAAGATTAATAAATCCTATTGCAGAGTAGCAATAACGATGTCCCAGGTAATGGGGGAGAATCTCTGCTCTTCCCGGGCAGGAGCTGAGGGTGACACTGGCAAGCGCCAGTCCACCGCCGGCAGCGTGCCATCTCTGCACCTGGCTTGGGCAAGATGCCCCAGCTTCAAGGTGCATGGGTGAGAACTGCCATGAAAGAGAGACTTGCAAGTTGATGGGAATGGGATTCACGGGTGCATCTGCTTCCTCGCTTCAAGCCAGAGGCAGACACTTAGGAAGAAGCCTGATCACAAGCGACAGCCTGTTCTGAATGGGGCTCCAACCTGCATGTTTGCAGACAAAATTCAAACAGATTGGAAAGAACTTGTGGCACCCTCTGCACGGGGCAAACACTTCTTAAAATGGTGAAAGCCTTTTCTTATGGGATGAGAAAACAGTTTATTGCTCAGCTGTAAATGCATGCGGTATTTGTAGTTTGGATTAGCGCTGAGCACTCATGCTCAATTAACCTCTTAAGGATTATGTTTAGTTTCATTTGAACACTGCCTGGGTGCTGCATTCAGCCAGGATCATTCAGGCAAGGAGGGCACAGACCAAAGTCCTGAATTTTTAGGCAGGTGTGATCCTCAGATGAAGGCATTCTGGGTTTTCTAATTCTCTCTTGTTTCAGTTGCATACCTAACAGTTTTCAGTCGCTTGCTACATGGAAAAAGGACCAGCTCTCAGTGCTGTCCTGAAAGTTGGCACATAAAAATATCTCCCTGCTGCATGCCCGGCTCGGGGAGAGCATTCCCTCTACCACCCAGCAGCTATTCCCCACCAAGGCAGCCTTAATGTGAAGGCAAACGTTTCCTGGCAAGTGTGTTATAGCAGGTTTTCTTGCAAGGTGCTACCCAGCCAAGCCACAGGAGGCAGAGAGGGGATTTGCAGCCCCCAGCCAATGGAGGGATGCGGTCAGGGCAGGGACAGGGGCCCTACAGCTGCCAGGGCTGGGATGCACCTCTCTGGAAACCAAGGGTAGGAGTAACTTCAGTAGGGTTCCTAGGTCTGTTCCTCAAAAGCATACTGCATCTTTCTCCTGGGGAACAGAGTGGAGCAGTTTGTGACTTGTTCTGCCATTGTAGGTTTGCCTTTTTTTTTCTTTTTTTTTTTCCCCCCCAAAATGGAATCTTGCTTTTATGAAGATAAAAAGTAATTCTCTTGCATTTGTGTTCACAAAGAAAATATGACCTAAATGTAACCTACAAAGTAATAGCTCAAGGGTACTGACTCCCAAATGGATTCCAGCGGGTGTTAATGCCAGCACAGATGGGAATTTATAAATTTGACACTTAATGTCATTATTCCCTAAAGAGAGCAAGTTTGTTATACTGTTATACAGGCCTTCATTCCTCCTCCAAGTGATGGCTCATGTTTAACTTTTAATAACGCGTAGTGGGGAGAGGTTATGTTTGCCTTAATTTTCAGAAAAGGGAAAGCAACTTTGCAAATTGTGGGAAACAAATCCTAATTTAAGCCCTCTGGGGAAGTTGCTGTAATTGCCAGGAGAACTCTACACAGCCTTTAAGGAAGGCCAGGCAGGATTCTGAAACAAAACCTAAGTCAGATCGTGATGACAGCCGAAGGAGGAACAACCTATATTCCCGAGATGCAGAGATGAAAAAGACCTATGATTTATTCTCAAAGAACCATACTCACTCCTGATGTGAGTCTAATGAGGTCAAAGGTTCTATACCAGCAAGGAACATATCCTACCAACTACTGAATGCAGCTTCTGAGATATAAGATTAACTATATGTATAATTGGTTGCAGGGTGCATAATAAATGAAGACCGCCAGGCTTGACAGGACTAATATTAGTGGTACCAGATGTGTTTTGGCTTGTGGGCTCACAGGGGAAGGTAATTCTGTCTCTTTACTTGGCCCATTTGCCCCATACACGAGCCGCTGTCTGCTTGTGTTCAAAGGAACTCCACTTCTCAGACAAGTCTTTACATTTCCCGCAATGGTTACTTGCAGGTAGATTTGTGCATGTTTTCATTTAACTCCCTCTCTGAAAGCTTAGTGCTTGCACTCACAACCACACAACCCCGTAGTCCCTTGCTTCGTGATGCAAAACCAGGCTTCCCTTCATCTGCGAGCAGCAGTATCCCTGAGAGGAGACGTCTGAAACCATAGTTACCAGTTCCTATCTGTATAATGACTCTTGAATAATTCCCAAATCCAAGTGTATATTCTTGCCCACACTAATTGCAACAAGAAGCTGCGAGTCTCCCAAAATACTTGAAATTTAATTGAAGGATTTTCCGTAAACCATTCAGCTTCTCAGTCACCATCAGTCCCAAAAGTGGAGAATGGCTCCTTGCAGTTATGCTTCATAGGGCCAAGAATCTTAAATCCTGTAAATTCTGCTGCTGTCTTCACCTTGACTCAGTACTGCACATGCCTTTCCAAGGCCATTTGCCTCCTTGCTTGTCTGCAGGGCGATAACACCAGCTCGTGTTGTGTTTTGTTCAATTTCTTGCTTCTTAGAAAGTATCCCAGCTGTGGGAGGAGTGCTTTCTGATCTTACTCTCAAGCAGTCTATGGATAATTTGGAGAAGAGCCAGGACTTTGTCTTTTCCTGGAAACGTAGCTGCAGGAAGAATGAATCACCAGGTTGAACCTGTATAACCAACTGAAAACAAAAGCTCAGACTTCTGTGTCTCACTGTTGCAAATAATGGGGGGAAAAATAGGCATCCTGTTTTGAAATCCACTACCAGCTGACAGGACAAAACTATTGCATGCCTGGTTGTCTTTTGAAGCTGACAAGTAACATAAGACTATGGCCATTTAAGGGAAAAAGCCAGAAGCAAAACGGTAGTGAGGGAAATAGAAATTTCCAATGTTTTCATGGAAGAAAGTAGCCAGCAAAGTTGTTCAGAACACATAGGGTGGATATTCGGTAGCCCTGAATTTTCACACTTCTAAAACATCATCTGTACTACCCGTGGCTAGTGGTGAATACATGCAAACTGGGGCCGGGAGGCTGTGTTTCATAGCATTGGGACAGACTGCAGAGCTGGTGCCATTGATTAAATCCGTCCTTTTGCCTCTGCAGCAATCTAAGATGTCATTGCAGACAATGCAGAGGCTTCTTGGCTCACGTGCAAGCATCTGGATTGCTGCAGGGATACCAACAGCACAAACATAGGGGCGTTAATGTGTCTTTAACTTAGTTTCTCTTTTTCTCCACCTTCATTTTGTCTTAAGGAAAAATAAAACTAGCTTTGCAGTTTTCAAAGGTTGAGGTAGCGCTAATGGAGAGTTAATACCCGAGAAGAGTATTTGAGATGTGCTGCTGCTGCCAAGAAAGACCGAGGCCTGCACAGCTGTACTTTGTGTGCTCTTGGGCAGAGGGCTGGCAGAACGACTATTTTGACGTACGAGGTGTTAGAAACAGCTGTCACTGCAGGTCATGGATACAAATTTCCTATGAGGAAAAGGAAAATGCTTTCCAGTATTTTAACACAAACATTAGCATGGATGTCATGACTTAATTCAGAAAAGTCAAATTGCATGCATAAGCCCGGCAGTAAGGTTGTTTAGGGCAAACTTCTAAAGGTCTAATTCATACCCTGTGCCACCAAAACCTGGAGGGAGACTCTGAGGAGCACTTCCTATTAGCTTAAAGGTACCTGAAACTGCTTAGACTTGACTCTTTCTTCTCCATTGTATTCTAAGGAGGAGAGAAACAATACCATTAGAAATAACAGTAAAACCCCCACATTCCACTGGGAGGAATACAAAGAAACTGTCTGAGTGGCCAGGAACCAGATTAGGCAAGCTAAAGCACAGATAGAACTAAATCTGGCCAGGGACATCAAGGACAACAAGAAAAACTTCTATAAGTATGTCAGAGAGAAAGGCAAGACTAAGGAAGATATGGGCCCTCTCCAGAAGGAAACAGGACCAAATTACCTGGGATATGGAAAAGGCTGAGCTACTGAATGACTTGGTCTTCACTGGTAAGGGCTTTAACCACACCTTCTAAGTTGTAGAAGGCAAAAAGCTATGAGAATGAATAACCACTCACTATGGAAGAAGAGATGGGGAGGTACTACAGGAGAGGTGGGGAGGGATTCTTTATAGGGACTGTAGCGTTAGGATGAGGGGTAACAGTTTCAAACTGAAAGAGGGGAGATTTAGATTAGATATTAGGAAGAAATTCTTTACAGTGAGGGTGGTGAGACACTGGAACAGGTTGCCCAGAGAACTTGTGGATGCCCCATTCCTGGAAGTGTCCAAGGCCAGGCTGGATGGGGCTTTGAGCAACCTGATCTAGTGGGAGGTGTCCCTGCCCATGGAACTTGATGATCCTTAAGTTCCCTTCCAACCCAAACCATTCTATGATTCTATGATTTTTTGTAAATTTGGATTCTGCTTGGTGTTAAAAGGGTAATCTTTGCACTGAGGCAGAGCTCTTGCATCTATATGAATGCTATGGCTGTTGTCTGCCTGTCCAAATAATTGTTTTAAATTTTTTTAAAATTAGTTGTTTGCTTGCCTAAAACTCGTTGTTAACTAGTTTTAAATTAATAGAGTGCATTGCTTGCACTGTAATTTCCTCTACAATTACGTAACACTGCACCTATTGAGCACATCAGAAATTTGGCCACCTAACGTTAAGCCTCTAAATCCCTCCTCAGACTCCATAAAAGGGGGTTTTGAAGCATTTTCCCCTGCCACAGTATCCCATGTGCCAGACAGTTGTGTTACCCTGGCCTACAACCGTCAACCAGCCGCAAGGAGTTCAGCAGAAGCTGCTGGCGGCGGGGGGAAATCACAGCACCGCACCAGGGTTTCCCTGCCACAGCCCCACGCTCAGCGGAGCACCGCTGGAGCAGCCCTTTCCAGTACCCACCCGTGCGCATACTGATGCCCACTCACGTGTCAGTCGCGCTCCGGTGGCTTAGGGACTCTCCTGTCTCAAGAACCCAACATGTGGCATCTCGTGGCTTGGAGGTCCATCAATTGGAGACATGGGTAAGGCTGTAGGTCTGTGCACGGCTGAAAGTACAGTGATAAGTGGAGGAGGTTTCCAGCAAATGAAGTGCAGCTGGAGCTGCAGTGCCTGCTTGTGAAGAAGAGCTTACTCATTTTGCTTTTTGTTCCTTAATTAAAACTTCAGAATAATGTCAGCTTTCAGACCTACATGGCCTTTGAGAGATCAGTCACATAATTCCACTAAAAGCTAAGTGATCTTTCTGTAACAAGACATTTAATAAACGTGGTGATTATGTATGACAGTTTATCAAGATGGGAGGTTGAAGGCATGAATGTGATGTTACTGATGGGAACTATTCCCTCTTCAGGGGCTCCAGAAACTTCCTGCATTTCAGCTCAAGCACTTACAAAATTATACATCTTCATATTTTTTAACATTACTTCCATTGTTTACTGTAACTCTGCATGTAAAGGAAATGATGAACTAGTTCATACCATACATTTACTTCAACATTTAACTTTTTTTTTGCAAGAATCTTGCTGAAGCAGCAAGTTGTAAGGTCTACTCATAACCTGTCGGTTCCTGCAGAAACTTAAGTTTTTATTTTTAATTCAGACCATTGGTTCAGTTCAAGCTGAGTCTGTCTTGATTCTGCAACTGCAAACTGTCATCAGCCAAATTAATCTTTTAAGCCCCATTGGTGTGGAGAATCTGAAAGCTACTGGTGAAGGTAAAAGTATAAAAATTGTTAAATCCTTTCACTGCTACTCATTTGAAGGGCCACTTATGGTGATACTTAGGGAGAAAGACCACTTTCTTTTCTGGGTTTTTCTCCAAGCTTTGTGTTAGCTACTCTTTGTTTGGTTGATGAAAGCTCTTAGCAAAATAGATATTTGTCCAAACTTTACTTCAAAGACAGCTTTTGTATTTTGGTGGAATGACAACCAGAAGTTGCTACACAATAGTTGCTGCTATTTATTTAGAGGGGAAAGGATTAAGTGTGTACAACCAGAAGTTTCTACACAAATGTAGAACAGAACCATTTGGAATAAGGCGTTGCTGTTGGAGGGTTATCAACAACACAGGTTTCTAGATAGAGTTTGAAAAAAAAAACAAAAAACTCAGATTGTTTCTATTTATACCTGCCTTTGCCTTGGTAACCAGAGGCTGCGTGAGGGATGCAGTATTTTCCCCACCTCATGGATGGCTCCAAAATCCATGTGCAGCCATGTGGTACACACAGCAGCTGCAGAACAATCAAAAGAACTGTCATACACATTTCTGAGAGAGGATTTTAAATATTAGCAGGAAACAAAAGCTTTCAGAAAGGGAGGTATATTAGTATAGCTTCAAAATAATTTGCTCTCATTTCTAGTTTTGGTCTCATTTGGTCTCATCTACTCGATTCTTTGATCTTCGTGAGTATTACAAGGACCATTGCTCTTAAACACTTTTTCTTAATTACCCCAAGTAGCTTACCTGCATGCAGGGTAGCAGGATTTACTTACAATTGGACACATTATGCCTTTGCTCTATCAAAGAGTTGAATGAGATAAGAATGGATTTGAATTGCTGTTTCTTTAACTCATTCTTGCTTACTTTAAATCAGCTACTCCCTACTTTGCGAGTTTATCTGCAGTTGAGGTGCTCTTGTAGCCTTCTGGAGGGTTTAAAAGTTGAACCATGCTATGTTCTTGCAACTTTATTGTTGTGCTAAGCTCCTGCCCTGCTGGGAGAAAAAGCACTTCAGTTCCGGGCAGCTGTTTTAGTCACAATTCTTTGTTGTTGCATTTTCCTTACACTTTTACTGTCAGGACAGGTGGAAGAAACCAAGCCTCTGTCACTGTATTACTTGGGGACTGTACCTTCTTAGAAAATGGATTTAGAGAGGGGAAAATCAGGTAAATATAGGCTTAGAATGAATATGGGGAATCAGGACCCTTTCTGAACTTCTGGTGGGCTTGCTTCCCTTTTAAAACCTTCACTACCCAGCTATGATCTGGAAAGTAATTGCTATCTCCTGTATAAGGCTGGCAGAAGTCAGTGCCAAAGCAACATTAGCAGGGAAGGCAGAATAGTTCTGGGAAGCAGAGCGGGATCGGTAGCAAACCTGTTGGGCTTTAAAGATAGTCAGGGATATCTGACTTACAAAAACATGTTCTTGGGATAAAAGCGGGCATTGCATTATCATCCCTGAGAACCAATATATAAATTTTCACATATAGCCTTCTTTCACTCTCGTTGCTATTTTGTCAGGCCCTAGGTCCTACAGAATACTGAAGAATACTTGGGAAGAAAACTGTTCTAGGGGGAGGAGAGGAGGCAGTTGGGAGTGCTGGAGCCCTTGCTCCACTCTTCTACATCTTTTCGTCTGGAGATCCCAGGGCTGGTGTGTGGTGCTGGAGGTGGAGGCAAAAGCTTTGTGCCATTTGGGAGTTTCCCCTTCATTTGCCTGATGGTGTAGTTCAGGCACAGTGTAAGAGGTTCAAAAACTCATCCAAGCAGATTTCTCATTTCAAGTGTAATCACTCTCATTGCTTTTCCCACACTGCCTATATAAATAATTAAAAAAAATAATAGAGATAATAGCACAAGCAGTTTCAAACTCTCAAAAGCAGGAGTAGTGGCAAGGGACCAGCACTTTAGGACATAAAACCACAATAAGCTGAATCATCACACCTGCTCTGGCATGTTTATGAGGAGAAGTCTGATTTGCCATGAGACAAGTATGAACTGGTTTTGGGCAAGTGAAATTCGGATTTCCATTCCCCTACAGTAGCAGAACGCTAAAAACAAGTTCCTGCTCCCCCTGTGCAGCCTGTAATGCTCCTCCACAAAGGTTTTCATGAATCTTGAGCCACTCTGTTGAAGTCAACAGCTTTCAGATGAACCACATTTGCTCTCATCTGCCAGCCAGATTTGCTGCTCCCTGTGGGAAAGAGCGGAGATGTTTTCTGGAGCTGGTTACACTCTCCAACTTTGAGGGCCAGCCTCACCCCACTGGTGGTGACACTGGGAGCTGCCGACCCACACAGCCACTGGAGAGGGGTGCAGGGAAGTCATGCTGCTCTCCTGCCCTGCTCCCCCATGTGTGCTCCTTCACACAGGAGACCCGGCTGGAGGTCCTGTGCCTTTGGTGGAGTGTACCTGGAGCAGCACCTCCAGGCAGTCAGAGCGCAAGCGCTGCCAGGACGCTTCCCCGGCCCTTCCCCAGGCCTTTAGCAGTCTTTGGAGGATGTTCAAGTAGCTGGAGAAGGAGACACACAAAGGAGAGGAGCACTGTGTTGTTTTGCCAAACAAGAGATTAAAAGGAGGCAAAGGTGAAGAGAAGCCCGTGCACAAACAACTCATTGTTTTGTTGCCACCACACCACCGCCCAGGCGCGGCTTGGCCTCGGTCAGTGCTTGGACCCAGACGCACAAGAAGTGTGACGGTTACCCCGTGATTGAGGGATTGCTTCCAGGCCGGTGATAAGCACTTCCAGGGACAATGTTCACTGTGCTGGGGATGGAGGACGAGGCTGGTGGGCCTTTCCTTTGCATCGACTCCCAAAAACCTCTGAAACACAAGCCACGAGCCGGAGCCCCAGGGAGGTGTGGGGACAGCAGACAGAGTCCCACGGGGTGCTTTGCACCTTCGCACCCGTTTGCGTGGCAACTCCGGTCTGAAAATGCCAGCAGCCCCCCCAGCCTCGGCCTCCCGCTGGAAGCGGCGCCGGGCTCTTCCCCCCGGGGATGCCGTGAGGGGCTCCCAAGCTCAGCCCTCACCCAGCCTGCGGCCCCTTCCTTCCCTCCCGCTCCGGCTGAGGGGCAGGAGCGCTCTGCAGACCTGCCAGCCCTCGCCTCAGCCCTCCTTCCCCGTGATTTGATCGCCCCCCCCGGCCTGCCCGCGGGAGGCCGCCAAGCGCCGCCGGCCGCGCCGCCGTTCCCCAGCCGGGCGGCGGCCCGGGGAGGCCGCACCCGCCCCAGGCGGCGGCGCTGGGGGCCGGGCCGCCCTCTCGGCCGCGGCCCCGGGCCTGCGACGCGTGAGTAGCGGGCGGGGCGGGCCGGGTGGCGAGGGGCCGGGCCCGGGTACAGGCCCAGGGGAGAAGCCCGGCCTTTCCCGGCGGCGGCCCGCGGCCTTCCCCTGCCCTCGGGCAGCGGCGCGGGTCGGAGCGGTCCCGGCTGGTCCCGGCGGCGGGTGGGGCGGGCCGAGGGGGAGCGAGGAGGCGGCGGCGGAGAGCCGGGCCGGCGGCAGCGTGTCGGGAGGCGGTGGGCCGCCGGCGGGATGGCCTTGGTGCCCTACGAGGAGGGAGGCGGCTGGGGAGCGCGGCAGCTGCACAGCCCCTGGGCCACCTACCGCTTCGCCGGCAGCACCATCCGCCTGCGGCAGGACTGGCGGCGGCTGGGGGTGGCGGCCGTGGTCTGGGATGCGGTAGGTGTTCACGCCACATGGAATGTTTCTGTACTCCATGGTTTTCAGAATCGCCACAGAGAGTTATTTAACACGGAATTATCATAGAATCATAGAATGGTTCGGGTTGGAAGGGGCCTTAAAGGTCATCCAGTCCCACCCCCCCTGCCATGGGCAGGGACACCTCCCACCAGAGCGGGTTGCTCAAAGCCCCATCCAGCCTGGTTTTGAACACTTTCAGGGATGGGGCATCCCTAGCTTCTCTAGGCAAATTGTTAAGGGAAAGCATTTTTCCTACAAGATTTTTTTTTTTTTACTAAAAGCTTCCCCCCTCCCTTAAGAGATCCTGGAGGATGCAAGGGAAACGGGCCACCGAAAACCCTGCACGGCCAGGAATAATACAATATAATACAATACAGGAAACATACCGGATCACTCACAGAACTCTCACCCATTTCTTAACAGCGGCCCATGATGTTTGCTTAACGCCCTTCAGAGTGCAGCAAGGATCCCACTGCTTGTAGCCATCAAGAAGGACTGCTGATAGACTTTATCTCGGGGATAAGAACCATCTAAAACAGAGGGGTTTATGGTGAGCCACTGCAGGTCGCAGTATTGCTGTAGGAATCCAAGGGCTTCCCGATGGTTGGGTTTTTGTCCAGACACAAATTGCACTTTTACCTCTAATTTTAAAGAACAAGCATAGCAATTTTAGCAAACTCCTCGCATGAGTCTGCACACAGGATACGCAGAGATCGGCTTTGACAGAACTTGCTATGGAGAGAGTGCCTTATCAGGACTTCTGTAAAATATAACACATTAGATACAACCAGATTGAAGTGTTCTTACTTTACTTTCCCTATGTCCTTCCTGACTACATGCCAGTGTTGTGCAGAAACCTTTTGAAATACCACGCTAGATACTATGAAACCTTCCCCTGGACTTTTGCAATACTGTGTTCATTCACCAATGTTTGATATCCTCCAGTTTTTCCTTTCCAAATGCAACTCTTTCTGCCTCCTGTTTACGTTTGGGGATTCATGAAGTAGTGTTAACACATCCAAGTTGTAGCCTCTGTGGTTCATTTTTCCTTCTGCCTGCAAGAGTCTTCCATAAAATTCATAGGAAGACCACATGTGCACACAGGAGGCAGAGAAGGGCTGAACCAAGTCTTGTTGCAGACCTGAAGTGCCTGACCCTTCCCATAACCTTCTCTCTCAGTGTGAATCAGAAATCCTGTGTTCTGTATGACTGAAATGAGCCCTGTGCTTAATTGTCATTTTCTTTTGGCTTAGGCTGTTGTCCTGTGTGCTTATCTGGAGATAGGAGGCATTGATCTCAGGGATCGGTCTGTGATTGAGTTGGGAGCTGGAACCGGATTGCTGGGAATAGTGGCCACGTTATTAGGTAAGGGATTTTTTTTGTTTGCTTGTTTAAAGCAATTTACAACTGTAGCAAAACTAGCACTTTTACATCTACATGCCTGCTATAGAAGTTAGCACCAAAGCTACATCATGGACTGTGATGTTTCCTGTCTGAGTCACCTTCCATTAGACTTCAGAGCCCGCTGCGTTATTTATTGTAGCGATGGTGCTGCTGCAGTTTACTTTATGGTGGGACCCTGTTAAGGCCAAAGCCTGTTACCATGGTGCTCAGCTCAGCTGCGTTCAGTTCTGCAGCTGTTCTCCCCCAGGGAGCAAGTGCTGTTCTTCTACTTGTCCTCCTATGCGCACAGATAAAGCTACAGACAGAAGCCACTCTTCTGAGCTTGTGTAAGCCTTGTTAGCTTATCTTGCAGACAGGGGAACCAAGGTTTGGAGAAATGATGTGCCTTGATCTGTCTGTGGCAGAAGCGGGGACTGGGTGCTGTGTTAAGTTTGTGCTAACTGTCCCAGGTTAACTTTCTAATTCAAAGCTCTTGTGGCTGTGGAAGGTGCCTATTGAAATAATGAAAACAAAGCAGTTTGACAAAATACAATCATGACATGCAAAGTCACACAGGCATAACTTTTGTCTGATCCGTGAAAGGTTCTCTAGCTGCCTCTCTCCCATGGAATAAATACAGAATTGGAGCAGGTTAATTGTAACAATCCCTGTAACTTACTCTGTTGTCACCTATTGAAAGGCAGAAAGTAACTCCTTTACTTTAATGAACTAAGAAAAAGCTCCCCAAAACACTTCTTGTTCCCTACCTAACAGTCTTCATGTGGAATACACTTCATATTCTTAAGTGACTGTTGAAGGGCAGGGTGTATGTAAATAGTGGACTTTTTGCTTGTTTTGTTCTTTTGTTTGTTTGTTTTTAATCGGGCAGCTCAGGGGAATTGTTAATGTTTAACGGGAACTAAGGAGCCTGCTTGACTTATTCCAAATGCTGTATTTATGGATATTGATTATTTGTCTGAGACATATTCTCCTGTTCCACTTAGGTGCTCATGTTACCATCACAGACAGGGCGGCAGCACTGGAGTTTCTGGAGTCAAATGTACAGGCTAACTTACCTTCCAAACTACGTCCGAGAGCTGTGGTGAAGGAACTGACTTGGGGAAAAGACCTGGGTAATTTCGCTTCGGGAGCATTTGACTTCATCCTGGGTGCAGACATCGTTTATCTGGAAGAAACTTTTGCAGAACTGCTTCAGACCCTGGAGCACCTGTGCTCAGAGCAAACCGTGATTCTTCTTTCCTGTCGTATCCGGTATGAACGGGATCACAAATTCTTGAAGATGCTGAGAGACCGTTTCTCTGTATATGAGGTCCACTATGATTCCAGTAAGGATGTTCACATCTACAAAGCACAGAGGGGTAGTCGCAAGGATGACTTTTGACTGTGTGCTTTGTTAGTAAACCACTGATGCTGTTCAATCCTCCCATTGTTTCTACTCAATACACTTGTTCCTAAGCATATAATTGCAGTTGTGTTATTTCCTGGCTTCTTGTTCTGATGGTCTTGTCTGATCACTTGGTCTGATAGAGCGAGGATTCTACTTCTGTTCTGCATACTGAACCTCTGCTGCATTTCTCAGTAGAGTTGCATAGGGTTTTCCACTGACTTTTTATCAACTGTAATTTTTTAAACTGATTTAAGTTGCAGAAATCTCCAGGCATCAAAAATGTCATCAAAAGATCTGTTGTTTAAAATCAAGCCACACTGAATTTCTGTGGGAAACAGAAATAGATCAGAGTGAGTTTCTTCCCTCCTTATCGCTTCCTTAACTCTAGTAAAGTAACAGGGGATGAAATATAAGCTAAGACTCCAGCTCTAAATGCTCTAACTCTTCAGGCCTTCTGCACATTAAAAGTTGTGGTAAAAGAAGCCACTTAAAGGGTAAAACCAACATAGGCAGCTGCTGTAAAGTTGTTCTATTGCTGTCACTGCTGCATTGAAGAGGCATAGGAAACAAAGAGTAAGATCTGTGTGTGGGGTGGGTTGGGAATCAGTACTGCAGAGTAAGCCAACCTAGAAACCAGTGGTGTTTTCACCTGACTTGCAAGCCTGGAGGCTGCGCCTGCAGTACCAAAGCCATTATGGTTCCTGGGTTGTCCCTAACAAGATAACTTTCCCTCGCACAGATCATGGCTCCTTGCAGCAGATACACATGCATGTGTGCCAGCAGGGAAAGTGAAACAAGTAGACTCAAACTGTTCTTTAGCAAATCATTCCTTGACTCTCAAAGTACTGCTAAATAAATGTTCTGCTTTCTGCCTTTGTTTGTGGCTCACCCTGTCTGAGAGGTGCTATTTAAAAGAGGAGGGTGCTGCTGTAATGCTTGGGGGAGTACTTGTATTACTGGGGACCTTGGGGCAGTGTCTAGATTTTGGTATGCTTTCCATGCACAGTGGTAGTTAGGTGCTGTTCTAAGTGATTTCATACCTTGAGCTTGTAAAAACACCTCTGTCTGTTCATCCCACAAGATCCTATGTGAAAAGGGCTGCAGCCTGGAATCCAGCTTGCACTGGCAGCAGACTTCCTTCTCTTTTTAGTGCTGGAAGAATGAAACTGGTAAAAACAATATGGTTATACTTCTAAATGCAGTAATTGCTATAGTACTTTTCTTTGGTGGATGTGGAACATTTTTTTTCTTTTAATTTACAAAGCCCCACATCAGGCTTAGGCTTTAAGCATGTGCATGTCTGACACTGGCAACAGCAGCTGCTTCAGGATATGGATGTTAAGAGCACTTTATCACTTCTGCTTCTATCAAACTTCCTAACTGGAAAGGATGCAGAGGGTTTGTGGTCCAGAAGCGATATGCAGACTGAAATGTGGAAATGACACATTTATCATTACAGCTCCCATGAATGAGGCCCAAAGGTCTTGTGCTTCATTCCTGATACATCTCTTGCATGTTTTCAGCTAAGCTTCTTGCTTGGCTCTGGACTTGTCCTGAAAGTTGCTGCTCTAAAACACTTGCTTACAACAGTATCTTCAGAAGCCACATGGTGTCACTAAAACAGTACTTACGCAGCTGGGTGGGAATCTGCAATCTGAAACTATACGGTTGAAGTCCCTTTGAGGGAAGGAAGACAGCACCTTTAATTAAAACCAGAACATAATAAGAGCTTTCCTGTGCTGGACATGGCTTTTTCTGTCCTATTAACTGCATGAGCAATGCTTGAAAAAAATTATGAGCTGTCCCCACTCTAGTTTTCAGAGTGTGGCTGTTAAGTCCTCACCACTCCTCTTCCTTTTCCTCCCCATGGGTGTTTCCTTGTCTCTGAGCTTGTCTGTGGTCACTGTATGTCAGGCTCCCCCTGGGCTGGAGCTGGCGGAGAGCAGCATGCTGGTGCTTGGGCTTGTGAGAACATGGGACTTGGTGCCTGGGGAAAGGCTGCTGCCTGGCTGTGCTCAGCCCTTGTGAGAGGCTGCAGCTTGCAATGCTGAGAGCCCTAGCAGCTTGCCTTGTTGCCATAGTAGGAACATGCTTGGAAAGCCTGCTTAAATGGCACAGAATAAAGTCCAGTGTAGTACAGAATAAAGCCTAGTGAGGCAACCTACACACTTATAAGAAGGGGGCTTTGCTAGGGCCTTGCTTTGATGATAGGAAAAGTTTTGTACTTTTAAAAGAAATCAAGTTTAATTGCATCTCTTTCTCATTGTTTAGCAGCCCTCGGTGTCTGCCTGTAGCCATCCTGCAAGAGCAGGCGTATGCTGGAAGAGACCTGGCTTGGCTGCTTTTGCTGTGTTGCTGTTGCACAGCAGGTATATGCAAACCCGAGGAGAATGTCTGAAGGCTGAAGCACGTAAATAAATACTTGTGGAGAAAAGTGTGATGTGACCCCAGCAGCTCTGGTGAGTGTGTTGCCCCTCACCTGCAGAGCTGAGCTCCTGGTGGCCCCTCCATATCACAGCAAGTGACACCCCCTCCAGGGGACACCTTCTCCTCTGAGTGGGGTGTGGGTACGCCTTTAGACTCAGCAGACCAGACCCAGGAATATTGCAGTTAGGCCACCATCACAAGCACATTAATTCTGGCTGCTTTTTAAGCTACAGTGTTTAGGGGCAGACACCAACTGTGAGAATGTAACTCAGCTGTAACCTACAGCCCATTTCCGCTGGGCAGTGCTAACACACACCAGGCACTGAGCAACGCTTTCTGTTGCCCCAAGTTTTGCAGCTTTTTTATATTCCCATCACATATTGCTTCAAGGGAGATGTCAGGAATGAACCACACCAGGAGGGAAGCAGCAGAGCCGTAATTGCCCGGTGAGTGAGCACATGGAGAGGAGCCCCCCATAGCAACACTTGCAAACTCTGGTGTCCCAACCAATTCATCCCCAGTGACCTCCAGTATGAGATGATGCATGGTAATGCTTCAGAAGCTGTTTGGCAATTACACCAGCACCCTGCCCAAGCGCCTTTTGTCACCCCATTTGCCCCACCACAGAATGGTGGGGGTTGGAAGGGACCTTCAGAGATCATCTGGTCCAAGCCCCCTGCCAAAGCAGGGTCACCTGGAGCAGGCTGGACAGGAACGCCTTCAGGTGGGTTTTGAGTATCTCCAGATAAGACTCCACAGCCTCTCTGGGCAGCCTGTTCTAGTGCTCTGGCACCCTCAAAGTCAAGTTTTTCTTCACGTTCAGATGGAATTTTCTGTGTTCCAGTTTGTGCCTGTTGCCCCTTGTCCTGTCACTGGACACCACTGAAAAGAGTCTGTCCCCATCCTCTTGACACCCACCTTTTAGATATTTGTAAGCTTTGATGAGATCCCCTCCCAGTCTTCTCAAGGGTAAACAGACCCAGGTCTGTCAGCCTGTCAAGCCAGTGTGATTCTCCTTTGGGTGGTTCCATTGCATTGCTCCTGTTTTGTAACAGATGTGAACTCATCTGTAGGGAGGATGTGTTTAGTCATGGGTCCCTGAGTAGTGGGGCAAGGTGTAAATAGTCTCTTGAGAAATAAAATACTCACCCTGGGGAGAGGATCCAAGTCACTGGGAAGTGCCAGTAAAACCATCCCTGAAACGTGCCATTCTGCAAGGGAGCAAACTTTTAAAATGTCATTGCAACTGAAGTCATGTTTGATTAAGACATGGAGTACAAATTTCAGCTCTGTATCTTATGGATGAAGAGCTTCAAGGTGCAGCAGTGTTAAGAAGAATGAGGTTTACCAGCTGGCCTACTGACTGTGCAGGGATCTGTTTTACCAGATCTGTGTTACCAGAATTTTGGCTTGCAAAATTCAAGCCAAACTGCATTTTTCTCTCTGTTTGGGATTCTTCCTCATTACTGAGATGTAGATTCTTCTGAGCATGTATGTGAATTGCATTATGAAAACAGCTCAGTTGTGAAAACCACAAAATCCCAGCCATAATAAGCTGACCTTTCTGCTTCCCCTTGATTTCACTGGAGGTGTGGTTACCTCACTGCTGAGTTTGTTCTCCTGGATTTCATCCCAGCCTTTGGATCCGGCCTGGCAGATTACATAATGGGGCTGGGATCCTTGCAGTGTTCACTGCCTTCTGTTCTGCTCCGTTATGAACACCAGTAGGTACCTGGTTTACAGGAATGCTTAGAAGTGGGAAAGAGAGCATATTTAAACTGCGAAAGGGAAAAGTCTTTCACACGGTGTTAAACGATGGAACTAACTGCCACCATAATGGATACTGGAAACCAGGTTTAAAAATACCAGGAGTGGAAGAGAAACTTTCTTTTCCAGGACTTAATCTCTCATTAATATAATTCAATTTAATTAAGATTAAAAAAGCCTTCCCTTTGGGGAAAACACCTCATGAATACTCACAGGAGGCCGCAGATGATGAGAGGACACCACAGTCTCCTTAAAATATTCCTTTTCCCGTATTCCTATCTAGCTATCATTTGCCACTAAATTAGTGTAAAGGGAACATCCTCCTCAAAAAAGAGACTTTGTAGAGTTTTTTAAAGCATGTTTATGTGACTGCACATAAATGTTTGTGTAAAAAGGGAGTTATGACAGTTTATACCACAAAGGTTACAGTAAGAAAAAGCACTTCTTTATGACAATAATTCACAAATTCACAAGAATCACTTTAATATACAAAGCAATTACTACCATTCTGAAACACAAAGCAGCTAATATGTACATAGTGTTAATAAAATGCATTATAACCCAGTACATTTTTTTTAAACACAGATAAAGCACAAAAAATTAAGTAAAAAAAAAAAAAAAACCTAAACCAAAAACAAAACCCCAAAACACAACAGGGATGTTCCTATACTTTTGGGGAAATGTAAATAAGAATTTATTTCCCCCAGTAATGGATTTTCATTTAGTCTTTTAACTTCCACAAGTACGTGGGAGTCAAACTAAAATACCCTGTTCTGTGCTGACATGGTTTGGGTAAAGAATCAGAAACGCAGATGAGGTGAACTTACTCTTTCCAGCTTACATTACAAAGGGAGAATAATAACCCTTGCTCTGGAAGCTTCCCTGAAAAACACTGTTCCAAAACAATTTCTTATTATAAATCCAGAGTAGAAATAGCTCATTTTTGAAACAAGCAACCAGTCTGTGGACAAGTCTGTGGAGGGGTTGGCTGCCAACTAGCACCTCTTCTTGCCCTGTTCCCCATCCCATTCTTGGAAGTCCATGTAAAGCAGCACAGTTTCAAATCTCATACAAACTCGTAGTTCTAGAGCTTTTAAAAATTAATGTTTTAATATAAATAAATGTCATTATACACAAAAAAAAAAATAATGGAGTGGCACCTGGATAAAACACAACTTGTGGAGAGCACCCAACCATCCTCAGTTCTTCAGGGCGGCCGTTTCCAGGTAACTGACTGGCCCAGGGCCTTCCCTCCCCGTGCCCTCACCCAGCTATCCCCTGACTTAGAGAAACGTAGAGCTGAGCCTGAGCGAACCGACGGCTCCCAAGTCACGAGTACAGTAAGTGGTCAGCTCATGAAGTGTGCCAACCGTGGATCCTTACAGCCTGTCCCTGCCAGCACACAGCTCCTGAGGACAGCTGGCTTCTCCTGCCTCTCGCTGGTGACAGCGAGACCCGGACTCACCAATCTGTGCTATGCAAACTAGCCCAAGCAAGTCTCTTTGCGGACCAGAGCTTACGGACATTTAAAACACATTCCAAGGCAAAACACTTGAAATGCAAACCCTCTTTGCCAACTGGATCTGGTCCCTTTTCCCCAAAGGTGTACAGATTTAAGCCATATTCATCCACAGACCTGAACCTGTCACAAGCCCACAGTAGATAGGTTTCCAGCACCCTGTTTCTCTCCATCAGTCTGGCCCCTCCCAGACCGACTGAGCTTCATGATACATTCAGGTTTCTGCAAAATCAGTGTCTTTTACAGCTAGAAAATTCAAAAGCTCAGGAAAACAAGTTCCCAGGCACAGTACAGAGAGCCATTAATGTACTGTATGCTTTTAAAACCTGCTCACAGTGACAGATTACAGGGTTATAGCTAAATTATCATTGTTCCTGAAAAAAAAAAAAAAAAGGTGGTTGTGCTTTTTTTATCTTTTAACGCAGGGTGACACATTGTCAATGTACCTTTACTTCCTGGTGTCAAAGCCTCTTGATTTATTTTCTTGGAATGCAGCTTGTGAAATTTGCAGCCAAATTTCAAATTAAGAAAAAGGGAATAAAGTGACGGAAAAATAATTTAGCTTTCCTTCCAAATTAACCTCCCTTTATCACTTGGGATCACTGAACTAGTTCTAGTCTAAAAATAATTTCCCATCCATCCTGTACACACTGCTCTGAGACGCCACACACTTAATTCTTTCCAATCTTCAGTACTGCCAGTTCAGATCTCCTGCCACGTTGAAGTAATGCCTGCTGGATGCCAGGTGCTAATCAGCAAGTTAAATTTTTGAAGGAGTCAACCGCTGTGGGGAGAGGAGTGAATTGTGTGCAGGCAGCAGGATCACAACAAGTGTGCCGGGAAGCTTCTCAAGCAAACCTAATTGGTCTGATTTTTTTTGTTGTTCTGTGTTTGTTTGTTTTTTTCCCCTCAAAAGTGCACATTTTAATTAAACATTTACAAAGAATATAGTGTAACAAAAATAAATACATGAACTTTTGGTTAGATCATTGGCAAATGTTACATCACTAACTAGCTTCAGGGTGAAAAAATGACAGTAAAAACACAGTCTTAGAAAATCAATGAAATCCTCTATGAATTGTCATAGATTTGCAACCACTGATAATGAATTTGCTTTGATGGGGAGCCTTGTCTTTATTTGAATCCACAAAAAGCACTGGCCGGCTGTCATAAATTAAAAAAATATAAAAAAGAAAAGCAGAGGCCAGTTTTCACTAACAGATGACTATCTGCAGCTGCAGTCTACTGGAAGCCCAGATTTAAAGGAAACAAATTTAGTACAAATTTAGATCAGAAACCATCAGAGCTGTTTTTCCTTACTAAATCTAACTTTTTTTTTTTTTCTTCTTGAGCTTCCTAATGATTCCAAACACCCCACCAATTTTCTGATCAATGCACAAGTACCAGAGAAGACAGTGGTCTGCAATGCAAATGCCAACTACAGAAGAGCCAGAATGTCCAGGTGCCTGTACAGTCCTGACAAGCACGGCAGGCTAAAATTGTGCTTTCCGATACAACCTACGGTGCTGGCAACTACCTGATTCTGGTGAAATTGCTGCTTAAATAAAAATGCATCACCACTACCCCAGGAGGAAAAGAGAAGTCTTACCAGTGGTTCCTTTAGAAAATAACATCTTAACAACTTTCCAATTGTTTTGCCTTTGATATATAGCTGCCAAAGAGAAAAAGCACAAAAGTGAAATATTCTGGGGGGTGGTAGTTGTTGTAAAACAACTGTTTACATGTCAAAAATCTCTATCAGTAAAAAACAAACAAACAAAAAAACCCTCACAAAAGCAATGAAAGATGAAATAAAATTCTTGAAAATGGATAACTGAAAAACAGCACAAAACAAATTAGTAATAAGCGCTAGAATAATGCAGCCCAGAACTACTGGGGCAGGGGGAAGCTTTCACACACGCGCACACATCCACACACACCCAGACACACACAGAAAAGTAAAAATTTTTTCTGACCTCCATATACTATAATACTCAGCATTCCTGACTTAAAAGCTCTCAGAGCTGTAGATTATATACTGTGTGTATATATATATATATGTACATATATTATACATATGTATTTTCCAAGAATATCTAAATTAAAAGAGCACCTCTGACAATATCTTAACTGCCTGATTGGTGCTGTTGTTTTGCAAAATAATGACATTACAAAAATTATATTTCAAATCAATTCTTGTTTATTATGAACATAATGGATCTAGCCCTTTCTAACCCTCTCTTCAGGTAAAACAGGCTACCAATTCTTGAAAACTCACAACTGTGAGATATAAAACTAACCCTCCCTCTCCCCTGCCAGTATAATTTCCGTCCCACTTCCAAATGGCCTTAGTTTATAGATGCTGATTACCCCAACCTCACTACTTCGTAAATAGCATATGGATGGATTCCTGTGTCATAGTCTTTCCCTTTTTGGGTCAATACGAATAGGAAAGCATGTATGGGTAACCCTAGACAGCCCTCTACTTGGTCTAATACTTTTTTTATTATTGTCATTTAAAATTTCCACTAAAGAAATTCTAGTCTCTAAATCCTCAGCGCAGCATAAATAAAAACAGAGATTCTTGCAGATCCCTATGTACTTTAAAATAACGTCCTTTTTCTTAGTGAAATGTTATTTGCTAATGAGGTCTAGACTAATAACACTACAGACTACTCACAGACCACGCACAAACAAACCAGTAACAGTTCTCTTGCTGCTGCACAGATTTGCACCAACCCCATGTTAGAAGATCCCCCCTCCGGGTACCGGTTTAGGCTCCCTGGTCCATTCGGCTCCCAGGGTTTGTGCTGAGTGACTCTCAGCAAGCGCTAGACAGCGCTCAACACCCACCGGGAACAGCCCTCAGATCACAGCTAGTTTCATGCAGCTCCACTGCAAAAGCTCAAGTTTTTGCAAACAGATGTTTCTACAAAAGAAACTGCCTCAATGCAGATACATACAGCCTTTTCCGTGCTTCTCAAAGCTCTAGGAAACATTTCATATAACTGTGTAAATTAGACCATCGTGATTTTCATGTTTTACAAGTATGACTCCTGTGTTATCAGCATTAGTATTTCAGCACTAGTTGTGAAAAACTTGTAACTGTTGTACGTACTTGTATTCTCTGACTTTAAGAATCCGACAATTTTTATAAAAGCATTGCTGAGAATTTAGGGTCGTCTTTAAATTTGCATTGCTAAACTAATAAACTCATCTTCCATTAAATAAAAACATGAAAATCAATTCTCTATGGCAGGTAAAAATAGAGCATTTATAAAACCCCTCAGAACTTGTGAAAAAGAATTCTTTCATAATTCTCATACTTATGTTCTTTTGTTGAAATACTAACATAATTTGAAATTATCGACAACTCTACATTTCACAATAATGCTACAAGTTTAACCCTGCTCCTTTTAAAGTCTCTTGGAAACTGAATGCCCTCTCAAATGAGAAAACTAGAACTTTTAATACTGCTTAGCTGTTTGAGACTCAACTGCCCAGAGTCTTCCAAATGTTCTTCTTATAACATCACATCGATTGTATAACCTTTTGGAAGCTCGTGTTTGAATTTCATCTTAAAAACAGGCAGAGCGAATGGGAAAAATATATTAGCTAATACTTTGCTAGAGGCATTAGTATAGACCAGAGCCTTATTCTTATGTCTCTAAATATAAAAGTTTGACCAGAAGCCCAAAGTAAACTTACTCCATTGAATGACCCAAGTTATCAAGAGACTGGCTTCAGAGGGCCAGTAAACAAACTGCACATGATTCTTTTTGACACAATCTTTTTGACAACTTCTGACATTCTTTTTTGGTACTTTTTGAGCATCATTCTTTTGAAGTCCTAACGCTTAGTACAGAGTTGTTTTTAAACATGAACTACCTTTTCAACAATGTAAATCTGGGAAAGACCACATTTTCTCAGTGCAAAAACTTGATCTTGCAAATGTCTGAGGCACATGAGTAATTTTACTTACAGGAATAAATTACTTGGTAAATCTGACCCTTTACATTAAAAAGTCCTGTGAATAAAGTAAGAATTTAGCTAGACTTGCCAGGTACAAATAATTAATACTGTCCCTTGCAAAGCCGAAGTTGGCGTATTTGTGTTTGAAATCCTCTTCAATATTTGAGGTTGTCTTGGTAGTTGCCATACGGTGATTTAATTTATGAATGGAAGGCAGCCTCAAAGTTTGAAAAAGAATCTAGCAAAACCAAGCTCATGTTTCTATTGACTACAATAATTTCCATTACATAAGACAGTGGTAGAGAAATAGAAATAACCTCACTGATGGAGAGGACTTGGGACACACACTATAACGTAATCAGGGAGTATGTATGTGGAGTTGGCTGTGTTTCAACTGCTTAGCTGTTCTGCATACATATAGGTAGTGCTTTCATGTGTTACCCTTGCTGTGACTGCTTTCAAAATGTCACTACTGTACCTTTTTCATTTTGAATTCCTTTCCCATCCAAATATCATTTCCCAATCAGTATCCTATGAAACTGGTGTTTGCTTTTTGTGCATTCAGAATAATGCTTCGAGAAGCAACAACTGACCAGTGAAGCTCATTTCAATGCATTTGTTTCTGAGGTTTGGAGAAGTTTTTACTAGTCCAGGAGGGCTCAATACAGATTACAAATCAAAACCTCTCCTGGGCTAGTCTGAAAAAGGTACGTTATCTCCACACCAAGAACGTGACCGTGAAGCGCCTGTCATTTGGCATGCCACTTAGCTGTGCATTTTTATAGTTCATAATGAATATGGGAAACCAATTTGGCAACCATTGCTTCTTCATTGCACCATGCACGCTCCACGTATGTGGCCCACAGTTCCCTGGACCAAGAGGCTGGGGTGGTTCTGTCTCTAAGGCAATGGAAAGAGCTCAGCACAAACTCTTGAAATCATTACAAAAGGACCCTCCCCACAGCAACTTCCCAAGTGACCACTGTTACTCCTTGAAGAGGATGGGGAGATGAGAAAGAAGCCTGTTCTTCTTCACGCTGAGACGGATGATGAAAGTAATCTTGTAGGGGGAGAAGTGGAGGCAAGTACTTGAACATTCACAGTTTGATGCAAAGCACAGATGAAGTATATTCTGTAGTTGCTTCAGGCAGTTTTGCGCATAGAAAAAAAGAAATGTTTAGAAAATAAAAAGTTTACTTTGTCTTTCTGGGTATAGCCAGAACCAGTCTCTATCCCACCTGGACAAGTGAAAATAGGAATCCAAAATTAATCTGATTTGTGGCAGTAAAGGTCCTTAAGTGCTTTCAACTCCTCAATCAGTGTCTTGTTTTGGTTTTCAAGCACAGCCACTCGATTTTCTAGACATTTCACATATTCCTTTTTCTTCCTGCGACATTCACGTGCTGCTTCTCTGCAAAGCAAAAAAAGGCCACTCGAATCCAGAATAATCACTTGCAGACATGGGTGACTTACCTAGTATTGCCACTTTTTTTAGAATATGGAGGTACTGTTAAGAAATGCAAGTTAGGGAAAAAGGCTGAGTTCATAATAATTGTTCCTCAAAAATCACACACACTAAAGGTCCACAGATCATTCCAACACACAAGACCCACTAAGTCAGTACCAGTAAAATTCTGCTTCTATGAGAAAAGGATCCTACTCAATGACAAAATTCTGCTTTCAGGATTTACAACAGAGCCTTTAAGCTGAGTTGAGTGCTGCTGCAACAATTTCATTGATTTTATTATAGTAAATAGATGAACAATAAAAACATGGGTAAGACCAGTCTTCATCTATTAATTTCTTCAGAGTCTCTTCATAGTCCATAGTCTGGACTGAAGCAAAGTCTCTTCCCTTTGCTGCAGTCCAATCAAATGCTAATGATCAGGATGCTCAACTGGTGCAAAAAAGCACTGTATTTAGAGCATTCATATATTTGCTCTTGAGCAATACTTTCATTTTATTAATATGTCTGCATCACTGCAATGATAATATAACTGAAATAAACAAATCCCAAAATGAACAGTCACTAGCAACTCTATAATTCTTTAGCCCTTGCCTGGTGTGCCAAGAACATGGCAGTGTTAATGTGCTGAAGCAGATCTCGAGACAGTCAAACTTCTAAGGCTTGCTTGTAAAGACTGAGCTGCCTGCAGGTAACTTGGTGACACAGCAGGAACACCAATGAAAAATACCTGAAAGGTGTTAATGTGCTGCTGAGCATCCTGAAGGTACTAACACCAAGGCAGAAGCTATCCTGCACAGCAACAGCAATGATGCCAATGTACAAAGTACACACAAGGCCAAATGCCACAGGTGGATGGGAGTCCAGGCAGAGGGCTCCCATCTTCTAAATGCAGCTTGTCAAAGCAGCACAATGCAGATACATGTACAAGCTTTTTTTGCCCTGAACCTTTAGATGCATGGTAGAGCAGCTTCAAAAGGAGAGTCTGAGTGTCCCTTCATTGCAAACATTACAAAGATCGGTGACACAGTCAATGTGATGGGAAACGAGAGGACAAAATTGAAACGAGCTCTTCTGCTTAGTAGATAAACAGTAGTTGTAGTACTAGGCAAAATAATGTCTGTTCCAGGACCTTCCTGGCAAGAAGGCTCTAAAAAGTAATTTTCAAAATTCAGCTCCACAAATGATACAAGATGAAGAAAACCTAGTTTGTAAGCCCTGAAACGACTCAGGTATTCATTTATCACTCTTACAAATATAATTGCACATGCTTGGAGCACTTCAGTGGGCCATATGCAACATTTAGAATTTAAGTCATTTTGGGCTGCTACTTGTGTCACCAAATACTACTGGATCAGGAAGTGCTTCCCAGTGCAAACTACTAACCTGTCTTTTTGGGTGACAGCTTTTTCTTTCTTTTTGTGATTTTTTGTGCCAGCTGGAGCTGTATAGTAAGCCACCTCAAATCTGTGAGCATTAGCTATTCATTATGAACAGCTAGAGTTATACTGAATTACAAGAGAGCTTTTAAAATGTAAAATTTACACAGAAAATTTGCACAATAATATCTATGAATATTTACGCTATAATCCTGCAATAAGTACTACCTCACCATCTGCCTCTTTATATCCCTTTTCCCTGCTTCGCTATGGAGCCAGGATTTACAAATATCTAAGCCAGCAGGCTAAAGGCACCCCATGCAACATGATACTGTTGCAGAAGCTGTCAATTTAACTGAAGTGGGGGTAATTCCCCAATTGTTTTTTCTTGGCTTTCCCAAACACAAAAGCTTTCTTTTACTGGAATAAGACTGCTGACTAAATGAAGGGATTCAGAATGCTAATTAATTTTTTCTCAAATGCAGAGCCTGAAAGGGTGACATCTACTATTCACTGATATCAGAGAAATACAAAAAAAGGAGAGATGGGTGACGTTCTGTACAAAAAACTTTTTTAAAAAGTGAAATCTTGCTGTTCAGTGTTATTTACGCTATTAAAGCCCCTCAGATAAGCATTGGGTCTGCTCACGTAACTTTGTATTGTGCTCACAGCTTAGCAATCTACAGAAGACAAACGCGCTTGTACAACCTAACAGTTTCTTCAGACCTACAGATGAAGAAAACAATGCCTTCCTGGGGCTTCCCCTCCTCACATGTTACACTGTGCCACTAGGAGAAAAAGCGCTGCTGTGATCCTAGTGTCACAGTGGAACATACAGGCTCAAACCTGTGGCCTGCAGGCCTTCAAGCTTGGTGTAATGGGTTGTCTCAGGCCCACCTCTTCCCTCTCCCCCAGCAATACAGGCTTAGGGAGCACCATGCCTAACTTCTCTCTGCTTCTCCCTTCCTTCACTGCCTCCACCAAGCCCCACCTCAGTAGGCTTCGCTGTTCTTCCTCACATGCTAATTCCTACAGGGTCAAATCTCCTCTCTCTCTCAGCCCTTCGGCTGCCACTATTGGCTCCACAGGACATCACAAGGAGCAGCTGCTCGTGTAGTCTTTCCTTGACTATTTCTGCCTCCAGAGGATAAAGCCCAAAGGGCAAGCAGCTAAAGAGAAGAAGTGAGACAATGAAGAAAGCACTCGTGAAGAGTGCAGATGGGCCAGCAGCAAGGAGAATGCATACATTCTAAGGCTAAGGTAAAGAATCATAGAATGGTTTGGGTTGGAAGGGACCTTAAAGATCATCGAGTTCCAAGCCCCCTGCCATGGGTGGGGACACTTCCCACTAGACCAGGACATCTCCCACTAGTTCAGGGAAAAGAAACTATGTGAATGTATTAACTCAAAAAAATCAACTCACCTCAGTGTTTTTAAGAACATATCTGTAGTCATAAAAGTCTCTCACCAATTACTCTTCTCCTTATGGCAACAAATTCCCACACCTCACAGAACGAGTCTGACACCTTTACTTAAGGTTTCATAGTCACAATACATGGCATTAGCAGATGTGCTTCTTTGCTTTGCATCTCTAAGTAAAAGCAAATTCTTCAGAAAGCATTTCATAAAATGACTAAAAAAAATCAGGATTCTTAGTACTTTACACTCTAGTTCTATGCATAGCTGACTGGGAAAAAAGTGATGTAAATGTACATGCCTGTTCTTCATTAGACGCACTTCCCTCTTCCGTGCGGCCTCTTCTGCTGGCTGGGTTGGAAGTGCTGGAGAGGACGCCATGACTACGCCTGGTGCAATGGTGCTGGTAGGGGCGGTGCGAATCTGGTAGGTCTGCACATCTCCTGAGGCAGCTGAAAGACACAAGGGAACACCATGTCCATTTAGTGACAGCACTGCTGAACAAAGTGCAAAGAGCACCTAGTCATCTATCTAACCATGCACTCTGGGCTATGCAGTACAGGAGGAACGACCCATCATCTGGGTCATCATTGCTGTCTTGGTCTTAGTTTTTTAATCTATACAAGGTTTTGGGCATTCCTGCTGAAGAAGTCTTCGCTTGTGCTTGGTAACTTGTTTTGTCTTGCTGTATAGCTGTGCTGCTTCCTCCCTTAGTATATTTCTTTTTATTTCTCTGTTTTTTGGGCAGTTTTAGCAGCCTTAAGAAGATGACAGATAGCAAAGAGTATTTCTAGCTATGCTTCTGCAAAAGGAGAAACTGTATGTGTAAGTACCTGGCACAGAAAAATGTGCGTAGAAATGCAGCATTTACTCCAGCAAGAGAGAGACAGTGCAAACTAGACACTCAACTTCACTTCTTCTCTAGAATTAACAAGGTCTTGGGTTTCTTTTGTTTGTTTATTGTAATTTAGGAGTGTGTTATATTTGCCTGAGCTCGTAAAAAAATTTCAATACCATCCAAAGAAATTACAAGCCCTTAAGAACACAAAACCCAGAGGATGAGCGCAACACTAGTATTTTTCTTGGCTATGTATTTTCACTGATGTCTGGAGACCTCTTCACTGGTTAACTTTCAAATCAACTGCTTTGCAATCATAAAAGCAGAGGTACAGTTTTCTGCTATTTTTTAATAAACAATTTTTAATAAACCAAAACATATGTTAATAAAATAAACCCCACCAACTTAATTCTAAGTTGAAGTAGCCCTGCTTGTTCTAAGTAGAGGGCTAGACCAAATGATCTTGCAAGGCACTTTCCTAAATTATTCTATGATTCCAAAAGTCAACGATTTAATTACTTCATAACTAGCTACAAAAGCTACAAGAAAATATGACTTGAAAATTGAAAAGGGGAAAAAATTACTAATAAATTAAAGTGTCCTTACAGAAAGAATCAAACAACCTTCTTTCCTAACTTTAATGCTTCACTTTAAATTTACTACTGTTGCATATGACTACCTGGGAGAACTCAACTCTGAAGTGGTATCAGTTTTTGCAGAACATACAAAAAAAATATGTGGACAAAATGCAGGAAATACAGCATGGAAAACCAAAAATAAATACATTGTTTTAAGAAGTAAACCCAAAATATGTACAATTTTATCAATACGAAGGGGAAGGCTCCAAGAAAATATGACAAAAAGCTTTGTCCAGAATTTATTTTAATCATTTTGGAGACGTATCTGTGACAAAGCTGTTAATTCTGTTTCCTGACACATTTGAAGGATTTAGGTTGGCAACTTATATCAGCATGGAGAAAATGTTATAGAGAATGACTAGCTGTGAAGTTTCTCACCTTGTACAACAACTTGGTTGCTGGGTACAAGTATCTGTTGTCCATCTGTGGTCTGTGCATATTGTAAAATTGTGGTGCCAGGTTGGGTTGCAGCTGCATTGGTCATAGTCAATGTCTGGAGACCTTGTACCCCATCTGTGCCATTGTTAGACAACTGTATTGCTCCTCCTTGGGTAATAGCAACTGAAGACAAAAAAAAACATGGATACAGCAGGTAAGACACTAATTTACTCATTAATTTACAGTATTAAACCTAGATATGGAAGAATACTCGTCTGAGTTAAATCCCATGAACCCTTATACACCCTCAAATTAGACACGTGGCTTTAATGTATATTAAAGAAATCATGGCTGGAAGATAATTTTTCATGAGATCCATATTTTTTGGGAGGCCAAAAAACATAGCCTACAGCACAAATTAATTTCTCCCATAAAAGAGCATGCCACACAGGAGCTACAATCCTCCCCCAGTGATTAATTTTTAATTTGTTAGTTAGGATTTTCTTCTTGGTCAGTTTAGGTCTTTTCCTCAGTTCTTTCTTTTTTCTTCTCATCTGAAATTCCTCTCCTCTTCCATGCTTTATGCCCTTCAGCCTCCTCTGCTGCTATTGCTATCCATCCTGTATTTCACTTTCTTCTTGTTTTGGCCTTTTTTTTTTATTTCTGATTGTATCCCCCCTTCTCTACAACTTCCTAAGCACCTTCCTAGCAGTTGTTTTCATTCATAAAGGGTCAGTTTCATGTTTTGTTTTTTCTCCTTAGTCTTACACTGCTGGATTTTTTTTCCCTTTCTTTCCCTCAATCCTGTCATGCAGGTGTACTGAGACACCACCCCTCATTCGTGACTCTGCAGAATTTCACTGTGTTCCTATACACAGACACACCAAAACCTCAAGTATGTGCCCAAGCATTTATTTTACAGTTACAGTAGGAAAGCAGAGTTAACCACATCAGTTTCAATAAAATTATGTATTGTATTAGGCGAAACAGCTAAGGATTAAACAGAGATATAAAATTTTAGAGATTTTAAGAGAAAGATGTAAACAAGTAGCTCTTTCTCCCTTTTTTATATTAAGTAGTGAAAACACAGATATTGTTTTCATTTTTTCAGGACTTTCTAAAAAGGTAATTGCAGACTGTAATGCTTTTTGTATTCATGAGGTTACAATTTTGTGAACCAGGATTAATAATTTGCCAGGAAAAAAAGAATCTTCTGGATTACCTCATCTGGTTCCTGAAGTGAAAAAGTTTATAATAGCATTATGGTTAGTTCATATTTTGCCTCAGGATGCGTTAGCTGCACTACCTGGCAGTCCCAGGACGTATATTGAGCATTTCAAATACTTACAATAGGAATGTTTTGAAAAGGCATGGTTATCAAACAGTCAAATTAAAGTAATCTTATTTTCACCTCCTGCTTTGTCTTAGTCCAAACAGTTACAGAAATAAGAGTTCTTCATCTTCTCATCCCCACTTACTAGCACCACTGAGAAATTCAGACTACATACTGTACTGCCCACTGCTGGTTTGGTAAATGGGAGTTGGCACCGTAACAGTGGCGATGGCAGGTGCTGCTGTTTCCTCTTCAGACTTTTCTTCTTCAATCCTTGGCACTCCTGGGGCGTCTGAGGACAAGTCATTCAAAATTTTTCTGGCAAAGACAGTGTGTTGTAGAGATTTTAATAAAAAATGAAAAAAAAAAAAGTGTATTTGATACATAATGCTGGAGAAAACTGAAAAGTGCAGTAAGCCAGCAAGGAAAATATGGGTGCAGAATGAAAATCTGCACTTTCTTCCAGCTGTTACTGGAGAGGATTGTTCAAAGTGCCATGCACAGATGGGCAAGGCAGCCAGCACAGAACAGCCAGGCTTATCAACATGAGATACAGGTGCGTCTCAACAGGTTCTTCTCAACCCAAGATACAGCTATCACAACCTTCTCTTTGTCTTAGAAACATGTTTCTTTCTTGTCGATTTTCACTTGTTTCCTGCTTTTAGCCACGTAAAGATTTGAAGACATAAAAAGTATGTAAAACCCTATCTCCTTGCTTACATCAGGGGAACTGCTCTGTTCCAGAGACCATAAAGGCCTCAGACAGAGAGCTGAGTATCAAGGAAATTAGCAGAACTGCTTGTAAAGAGCAACCAGCTTATGATCTGACACCTGCCTCAGAGGCAATGCCGGGTGTTTGACTGAAGTCACACAGTTATGTTTACAGATGCCCTGCCTGGGAAAGCTGTGAGATTAGCACAGGTAAAGGAAATAATAGTTTGCTTAATTACTTCCATGGGTTAATTATCCAAAGCCCAAACTGCTAAAGCATCACTGCTACAGGTCCCACTGAACAGGACTGTAACACTGACCACAGCACTGGCTGCAATTTGCATCACTTAGACCAAGCACGGTCTCTCAGAGGACTCTAAGCCCTTTTCACCACTGGCACAGTCTGTCACTGCAAAATGCTTCTTGGGTAAAGGGCAACATTTTTTGTCGTTCTCTTCATACATTTTCCTGTGGATTGATGAAGCAAACGCAGCTGCAGACCCCAAGCTCCAAAACAAGACGCGTTTCTTAAATAAGGCTCCTAAAGCTTTGGGAGCCAGACCATCTGCATGGAAGCTATTTGGGGAGAGCAGTCACTCTGCTAAGCGACCTGACAACAGAGCTTTGCTGTTGCTGTTTTGACCCTGTGTGTGTGCAGGAACCCCAGCATTGCACAAGCACTCCACTGTGTCAAGCACCACTTGGACAAATAAAAAACTCCTGTCCAGAGAGCTTGCAATCTAGGTATTAGACTAGAAAAACTAGTGGACAAAACAGACAAAAAAAATATGGAGAGAGCAGGGAGGATGAGAAACAAAACCCAAGAAGCTCAAAATAGAAAAGAAGAAGCTACAGCTCACCACTTTTTAAGCTCACATCAGATACGATCTGGTGGCTAGAACCTATCTCTGCCATCATAAACATGGATTTAAGATAGAAGGTAAGGTGGCAGCTTTACAAATATAGGAGCTACGAACTGACATGGGGAACGTATGATGTACTTCAATACAGGATCCAAGTGGAATTTCCAAGGAAGAGGTACAGCTCTTCAGTTTCATGAACCTATCTGCATCTACCCTGTCTCTAGGGCCAGTTACAGCGGCTTGAATAACGCCAACCAGGAACTCACTAAACACAGACGTAGCCTCGCTCAGTCTTACTGACCTGAGCCCTGCCCCGGCCCAGGGTCTGAGCTGCATATACAAGTGTTACGATTGCAAAGTTTTGCTGAGTCACCAGGATCTGGTTTGGGGACAGAGGCTGTGATGTGGCACTGGTGCACGCCAAGGAGTCCATCCCAAGGAGAAGTTAACATGCACATGGCCCCTCTTCTCAGTTTTGATGCTTGTTTACTTATCTCTGCCCTCTCATGATACACAGCCATTCTTCCGTATATAGTCAATGCAAGTGTCTGACTGCAGAAGCAGACTGCAAGAAGTCTGTGGCAGCCTTCAAGTTAGCAACCCCGCTCTGCACAAATAAAAATATTTTCCCAAGAAGGTAGAAAATAATCTGCAAGTGCTATAAAAAAATCCCAATAAATAAGTAAGATATGCTCGGGCCTAGAGTGTAGTTTATATTTCTAAGTCTATGCTCATAAAGAAAAAAGGAGCACCTGAATTTTCTGAAGCAGCAGGAATCCACAGGTCACCTAAAACCCACTGAACTCCAGAGCTGTTTCTTAACGTTATTTAGCACATTTTAAGAATGCAAAGTGAGGTTTAGTACAGCCAGAAAAAAGCCATGCAAGGGCTTAATTAATCAAGTAACACATGACTAAGACCAAGTGAAGGAGCACCTCAGTTGGTCTTACCACAGAAGTATTTGCTATGACAACTAAAGACACTAGATGTCTATCACTACATTCAACCCATACCCCGACTCCTTAAATTTTAAACAACCGATTTTGCCCAAGCAGAAATTCTCTCTGAGCCACAGAACACCACGTGGTCACTGAAAGTCTCATGAGAGAAAGGAATTAAGTTTGATGGCTGCTAGCATTTCAACAATAATGAAAAACAACAAAGTTGATTTCTTGCAGACTACAGATTATACGTAAGCCACTTTCTTGCAAAGCTTCAGCCTATTTCATGTATTAAGTATCCATTAAAGCTAGCCCTAAGGCACCTACCACAATGATACCTCAATGTTTCACCAGTTTGGCAATTATTTTATTCTCAGCTTACTCTGTCCTAACTCAGTGCAACAGCTGAGATTTCCTCCTCCTCTCCAATTTGCTTATCTTTTTACATCCCATTCCATGGAAAGACATTGCATAAGAGAGATTTCAGTTAAATGATAAGTCTAAAAATAACTATACAATCACACTGTTTGTCTCCCCATGTGAAGAACGCATCCATCATGCAAAATGTTTCAGCTTTTAACCTCCATACCTGTAGGAGGGTCGTCTGGAAAGAATTTCTCTTCGTTTCTGTGAGTCTGTGACGCTGTCTACTGATTCCTGTGAATCTTCACTTTCTGCTATAGTGGAGATCTGTAAATAAGAACAGCAATCAAACTTAATAAGACACTTCCAATGTCTTCATTTTAAGGAAATGTTGACATCCGGTGGAAAACACTAGAATGCAAGCATTCTACAGTGCTTCTACCTAGGCAACAAACAGAAAGGACAGGCTGTTTAGCAACAGATCCAGTGAAGAATGACCACAGTGAGTTATCTACCTGTGAGAATGTCCTTTAAAATTTAAATAGTCCATTAAGAAAATATGAACAACAATTCCATATAATCTTTGCTTTCCATGATTCCTTGTTTCCATCCATTTTAAGGAAACAAAGAAAGATTTTTTTAGTAAAATTCAGGGAGAGAAAAACGAAAACCAAATTAAGAGAGCAGAAAGGTTTGGAAACAAAGAACAAAATACTGAAGTTGAGAAGCATCCATTTATAAATAATTGGGTAGGTATGTTATAGAGAGACTGCCTTTTGGGGGGGGAGAACTGTCAAGAAAACGTCATACATGAGGATGCTAAAAATCATGCAATTCTGAGTATCTGTGCTAAAAAAAAGACAAAGATTTGGGAAGGAAAGCTGGAATGCTTTTATCAGTCACATTTCAATAATCCTAAATTGGAAGTGTGCCAAAAATGCAAAAACACCTCCAATAAAACCAGAGACTGTTTTCCCAAAAACTATAGTCACACGACAAATACAGAAAAGCTAACAATAGTTATTAAATAGAGAAATGTCTGTGTGAGAAACATAACTTGCACTATAGGTTCACTGTATATTTTATGCACTGTAGGGAAGATTCCTAAAGGCCCCAAAAGCTTGCTGGCGCGCAGATCTCAGAGTTATCAGATGGAGGGCCTGAACAGGTCCAAGGCTGACAGTGAGCTACTGGGCTTTGAATCTCACAGCATTCCAAACACGTTATGGCTTTGCACTGAGCCAGGTGAATTCCAAGCATGGTTTCATTGCCAGGCTCTTACCTTCCACCCCTGGGCTAGTAACGTGTGCACTTATCTGAAAACTGCTCACCTCCGATAGATTAAAACTCTAAACTTTTGACTGCAATGGCAGAGGAGAGTAGGGCCTGACAGAACCTCACCACTAAAGCTGACAAGGAGGAAACAAAAGATTACTATCAGAATGGCCAAGTTTTAAATTATGCATGGTTTTTTTTTTTTTTTAAATACCCAGCTAAATATCTGTACCAAATAATCAAAAGATCTACTTTTTAAAATTAAACTTTTTTGACCTCAGTGTACTAACAGTAAAGGAATGATGTACAGTCCTTGCTGTGTGTAGCTGCTGTACACCAAGCTATTTATATTTCTGCATTCAGTAACACTGGACTAAAAGTGGTTAAAAAAAAAGTTACAAGTTTTAAAGATTTCAGACTACTTGTCTCCTGTGTCTTCAAGCTATCTCATCATATTGCATTATCTGTCTTGTTTTACAGAGGAGAAAAATGCTAAGGCTTTACAAAGCAAACAACATTCAATGGGCAAATTTTAAAACCATTTTTATGAGAGGACTGATAGGTTTATTTTAAGGACCATTAACATACAAACATCTGTTTTGTAAACCAATGCAAATATCTTTCAAGTAGCAAAGACTCTCATCCCAGAATATGACCCTCGTTAATGATTAAAGATTACATTGCAAAAAAAAATCCCTTTTGTTCACTTTAGAATAGTATGAACTCTTCTTTAATAACGAAAAACACAGTAGAGAGAAAAAAATAGAGTAATACTGTAAGAAAAACCATGAAGCTGTTAAACTCACCAACCAAATTCTAGAGGGAAATGAAACTCAGCAATGTTTGAAAGTGAAAAGCGGTTAAATGAGAACAGAAAAAAGTGCTACAGAGCAGCAAATACTGTACAGTTTTTGCCTTCAACGTGCTCTTAAAAGTTTACAGAAGCAAAAACACAGTCCAGGACACAAATGCATTAGAAACCAGTGAACTGGCAGGAATATTAAAAAGGCCCAATTCACATAACAGGAATGTTCTTCAGTCAGTACCTGAACTGTCTGGACCTGTGGAGACTGAATAACTGATGGCTGGGCAGCCTGAATTACTCCGTGCACTTGAACCGTCTGCCCATTGGGCAGCTGAACTAAGGTCACCGTGGGCGCAGAAGATGTTGCGTGAGCTGCTGGCATAGATACCTGCAAAGAAGAGACAGCGAGCACAAATTAGGCTATTGCAAAATCTTCCTATTTCACTATGAAGAACACTTTTTGGTGAAAGAATTACGTATTTTCTAGACCCCAGTTAGATGACCCAAATGTTTCAGCATAATATAAACCCCTGTGAACTGCCTCAGCCCAACATCTGACCTACTTTACAAATTAATCTAATGCATAATTTCTGCAGGCTCAAAACGTTGCTTGCAAAACCACTGAAAAAAATGAGAAAAACACAATTGTCTCTATTTGGAGGTAACCTAATAAAAACACATTATTACTTTTCACTTGAGTTAGACTTACTACTCCTACAGACACTGCTGAGTCAAAGGCAGAAACATATGGGAGTGGAGCTATTTTTGTTCTCTCAAGAAAATGCAGTGTTTGCCAGATGTTAGAAGTTAAAATTTTTAGGGAGTCATACCTTTCAGACCTTCTAAACCATACTGAGTAGTTGGCAAAGTCCATTTAAAAGAAGAAAACTGTGTGTTCAAACACAAAACCCATTTGCAGGCAGTTACTGTGATACAGTGTTAACAAGTCAACACAAACTCTAGTTTTAAGAGTTATTCCTATGAGGACAAATGGACCACGTTTTAAACCCTCAGTTCCTAACCACAACTTTGTTTCAGCAGCACAGACCTGCAGGCACAGTGGCTATGCCAACAGTGATAGATACGCTAAGGACTTCGGCACGGCACGTGGGGCTTGGGCTCCAAGGACAACCAGACCCGCACAAAGCTCTTCATGCCTGGCGGGGAAGTCTCACCCTGGAAGGTCACAAGAACTACCATGGGTGGCTGATGGGCCACTCACTGAGGTTGCTACGTGGCTGGGCAGATGCCCCAGTGTACATCCAGCACATCATGTCAGGACATGATGGGATCCAGGTCTGCCTTGCCAGGGCACATGGCCCTTAGATTGTGCCCAGCTTGCACCATCATAGCCCCTCAGGAAGGGCAGCAGGCAAGCTTAAGCTATCATAGACCACAGCCAGGTTGTGGGTTGCTGATCAGCCAGCCTTCTCCTAGACACCCAAGTCTGGAAAAATTTAAACCATCCTCCAGTGTTCAACAGCATTTTCAAGATATTTGATCCATGCAGCTGCAACGTGAGAAGGGGCTGCACCGCTGTCCTACCTAATCTCTGTGAGTAAATCCTCTGCTGTCCTCATGAACACGTGGTTCTCAAAAAGCTGTGGCAGCTGATCTTTGAATTTCCATAAACATCCACCACTCACAAGGAAATCTTGTTAAACAACAAAATTAAGGGGATTTACATGTAGACCTCTCTCCTCCACAGCTGTCTCTCTCTCTAACCCACAAATTTGTGTTTGCTTTTACCTTCCTTTTTCAGGAAAACGGCTGCAGCATTACATGGCGGTACTCAACTCACATCTGAGAGAAACCAGGGCTGAGATTAACATGAGCACACTTTCCTCTGGCAAATTACATTCCTTTACCAAACGACCTTTTTAATAATGCATGTCTGACTAAACAGTCCCTGGCAATGTCAGCAAAGCTGATCAACTGGAGGCTACTCTGTGGTTGGATTAAGCCAACAGCAGAGTGTAACTTCCGCAGATGTCTCTGACTCATACCTTGTGGAACTGGAACAAGTTTCCTTTTGACTCTGAAAAACTACCCTGAACTCGCTAAAAATGCAGCAATTAAATTAAGCTTACAAGAGGGGTGACCTTACAAGAGATAATGAAAGAATTAAATTGACATAATTAGTTATTTAGATTTGCCTAAGCCTCTGAGGACAATCCCTAATGCCAAACACTGCCACTTCACGTATTAAAAATATCGGAATAACGTAACACTGATGTGAACAAGACAAGGAATTATGTTTAGACTGTTACATCACGTCCACAAGGAATATAAAGCCTGGGGAAAAGCTGACGTGCAAATAATACAGTGAATGACAACAGAGGAAATTAGGAAAAATATAACACATTCCTTTGTGGTTCAGATGGATTTTAGCCATAGCTGTATAGCTTTTTCTTACTCAGGAAAAAATCTCATTCAAGTACCGGGGTAATTTTGCCCGAGTAGAGTGCACTCAACCCCCTACATACCTGTAAGTTCAGCTACCTGGAGGTTAGTATGTCAGCACACGAACTGGAAACATTCCTGCTTCTCTGGACTAATTCTTAATGTATACCAATTGAGAAGCAGTTTACTGGTTTTGCAAGAGAAATAAACTACTTCCACTCAGTTCACACCGAAGTGTTATTCTCACCACCTACATCCTGTGCCTAAGTTAGACAGTGAGAAAACTGCCCAGAGAGGCAAGCTGGTGCAGGGCAGCTGGTGTCCTGTAAATTCACACTACAGCTTCGCTGAACAAAATAACCCTGTGCATTTTAACAACTTCAGTCCCTGTATTATCACTTGAATGGAAGTGTACTATCTCTGGTTTACCAAATGACAATGACTTGAAAAAGACATTAATCATTTATAAAATGATAAGCGATTTAACACTTGTGCCACTGAAAAGATACTCAATTCCCCAAATGATGAGATCTAAACCCCACGTTTTTTCTTTGCAGCCTGCAAATAGTTTTAAAGTTAAATGGTTACAGAAGACAGCCAAACAGATTCTGTACTCATTTACACAATGGAGTTGCTCCTGCCAGCCATCAGTGTATCCAAGCATAAAACCAGGTTTGAAAACAATTAGAGCTGTAGCTGGGATTGCATTTCTTATCTCTCCAAAATAATTTGGGGACAATAAATGATCTACTACTTTCTTTTTAAATGGCCAACAATTCTGAGGAATTCTGGAGACAACAGGATAACACAAGCTGTCAAATGCCAGGCAGTTCCACTTGATTGTAATGTTTATAATATTAATCCCATCTGATAAGATACTGTATTTGCTGCAGCATTTATCTATCTTTTCAGTTTCTTTTCTATAGAATTAAACTCACTGCTATAGACAAGTTTCTAACAGAAAAAGCAACAGCAAAACAATCCAGTCAACATGAAAAAGACAGTAAATTACATGTTTTGAAAAAAAAAGTATCTCTTGGTGATATAGTTGTGGTAAAGAATGCTAGAAATCTTTTCATTCATTATTGTGTTAACATTACACAGTTCACAAACATATAGTTCTTCAGAACTAACATAGCCTAGTGTGATGGGAAGTTAAAAATCTCTACTTTAAAAATGTGAAGACAAATATTAAAGGAACTATACATTGCACCTGCTTCGGAATTGTATTAATGGAGCCTTCTCTCAGGCGCATGAGCAGACATTATCCCTCTTACAATAATTATCCAATAGGTAACACTATTACACCATATGATTTTATACCTGGGCTAACGTTGCAATCTGTGGTTGTGCCTGTACTGTCATCTGTTGGGTTTCTGCCTCTGTAACGGCTGCATCTCCACTCTGCTGGTTCTCTGCTCCAGATTCCATGGTCATTTAGTTACCTACAATCACAATATTTGTCGTAAGTCTGGGTTGGCATGCAAGTCCGTCATTCTTGGTGGATCTGGTAGCAATCACTGCAGCTGAATTCCCATTACTACATACTGCTTTCATTTGCTTATTAAAATGTTGCCAAACTATTAGCATTCGGGCAAAATTTTTCTCATGCCAGGTGTCTGCCTCAGGTGGATTTTTCTATGTGTAATGTTTCTGAAAAACAGGTCCAGTCTCCTCCAGTAATGAGATCAGATGGAATGCACTTTGCTCATCTTAAAAATAAAAAAAAAGTGCGTGAGCAATTGCACTGTGATGATCTAGTACCTCCGCAATTTGGAGTAATGACTGGCGGTTTGTCAGGAAGGGCACTCCCCCAGTGCCAAGGTGAGAACGTGCCCTGCTGCAGCCCCCCCTCTCCCCGGCAAGCGCAGTTTGCAGATAACCAACAGCAACCGCTTCTGTCTTGGGCACTCGGTTTCCAGTCATCTTCTTCTGGCTGAACTAAATATGCAACACCTCCATGCAAATTCTCTCCACAAGCAGGCTGTGCACGGCCCTGTGTCGCAGCAACTCAATCTTTGCTGCTTGGTAGTTTCAAAGTCAGCAATGGAAGCCACTTCTACTTGAGCCTTACTGTAAATAAGTATTTTTATATTGAGAAGTATGGAGTAGTTTGTCATGACCTATGTTTTATATCATACAAAGCACCTAATACTTTTGTATTTCTAAGCAATAACTGAGCAAGCCCAGATCATGGGAACACACAACTCTATAAAAAGAGGTTGCATAACTTCCAAAACTACGCATGTAGGCAGAGTGTAATGAACATTAAATTCTGCACTGATCTGCGAAAATTACTTTTCAGTTCTTCTTTAACTAGTGATATGAAAATATTTCATATATAAAAAAGAGCTTCAAAATACAAGGAAACGTGCCCAGTGGTGATATAGCGATACCACTGTATTATAGAGAACTCCAAGTACCAAACAGTAAGAATGGATATTACCTCCAGAGTCACAATACTAATTCTGTGTACCACTCTGTGCTGCCCTATTGACTTGGGCCTCTGGCTACCCTAAGGCAGCACATCTCTCTTCAGAGCTGAACAACAGAAATGTACAGAGCATTTCTGCTTTGGGAAAGGGCTGGGAGGCAGAGAATGCTCAGATCAGAAGAGAGGTGGAAAGATGGAGAAGTGCCCCTCTTCTTGCTCAACTTTACTGCCCTCCCAGAGGAAAAGACTTAAAAGTGTCAATATAGGTAGTGGTACCATGACCACATTCAAGACATTTCAATTTAAACAGAAAGCCAGTGTAACTTCCATTTGAACAGAAACTATACTTCAGTATTACAGGAGAATACTCTTTGGAGATGTGGTGCCTAAAGCTGCATAGTCACACTTTAATCCTGAGTTCAATATGAAATGTCTGTCTTGCAGTAAATGGTTGCTAATCAACAAAGATAAAACAGCAGTTCAAAGTAGTAGCTGCATCTCACTTCAAAAGAAAGCAAGACAATATATATAAATCAAAATCTGTACACTTAGCACTGAAAGTGACTGTTCAAATGAACTTTTGTGTTTGTGTGAACACTGAAATGTTTAAGTACCAAATCTTTAGTTCCAACATCAGTTTAGAAACTCTTAGGAAATGAAAAGAAGGAAAAGAATGAAACCTGGTTTTCTTTAAAAACAAAAAATGAAAGAAAACTTACAATTTTTTTAAAAAATCAAATTAAATTCTTGTAAGCATCTAGAATTTTGTATGCCTCTGCCATGATTTTTGTCCCATGTAAACCAGATATTAGTCTGACAAATGTTCACAGATAAGCAATACTCTATCTGTATGTATATACCGGTAAACTGGCCATGAAAGAAATTAATTGTAAACTCACTGTATTTTAAGTAGTCTCCATGTTACATTGTATAAGAATTTCAAGAATAGCCCGTGTCCATGCAAATATAACAACCCCATTCTTTCCTACAGTACCAAGACTTCTTTCTCCATGTTGCATTTCACCTTCCAGAAAGCACAAAAGAAAATCCATGAACTATTACTATTTGTAACATACATTACCAACAGTTCTTAAAAGACTTCATTAACAACAACAGTTTAAGTGCTTCTATCTCAACTTTAACAAATGAGTTACATTGTAGCAGTCTTCGTCCTCAATTTTTGGGAGTATTCTATATTTTCAAAAGTGCAAACTACAAACCAGACTACTACAGGTTTCCCTTTAATTTTTACCATTTTTTAAGAAGGTACCTAGTTTTACCACTGTTTTGCAAGTATCAGCCAGTTTGCCCAAGGTAAGCAAACCAACAACTTCTTCCCAATTCCTATGCACGTATCATGGTGACTCCAGTCAAAAGACTGAAATCATCATCAGAACCATTTCAGCAGATCTTTTGCACCAGCAACATCTCCCAGCCAAGTATCTGAAAAGAACTTTAAAACACAATTCCCCCTCTACAAATTAAAATATGTTGCAAAACAAATAATGCTTGTGTTTGCTGATAGAAATTGTGACTCCAGTATGTAGCCAATTGCTATAGAAATGGCATTAGAACTAGATGAAACATGTAAGTGAGGAGTCTCTTGATGCAGCTATTTTGCAACGTTCACCAAGGTAGACGTTGCTAAATTCCTGCTGATAAATGCAGTGTTTTCCTAGGAAGAACTTCCAATCCTCTCACACACTATTCAGCAAAGGACCTCTGATTTGACAAGCATCGTTTCCACACTTGCATCATCTTTTGCATATGTAATCAGCAAAAGCATTAACTGTTTGAGGTGCTCCCTCCTCCACAACACCAACATTTTGGAAATCAAATTCTTAACATGACTTGCAAACACCTAAAAGGAACCTCCTCATTACATACAGTAAGCACCAAGCAATGCAGGAAGCTGCCTGCAAGATTTATAACTTACATCACATTTCCAACATGACTTGTAGCTTTTGGACAAGCTCTCGTGTTATTTCCAAGTTCTAAGTACTCTTGAATTTAGTTCAATTAACCTTGCACTGATACACATCAGTATTTGTATTCTAACATCTTCAGTACTGCCTTTTACAATAACTTGTGAGAAAAAGATGGATTTCTGAGCATCATGACATCATATTCCAGATACACTGATTACTACATTGTTTCATGTTTGCTTTAACAGTACAGTATGATTAGGATTGTCAAGATATACAAGACCAGCCACCTAGTAAGTATTGAAGGCATGTGAACAGATAAGACCATGAGGGCTGAGATTAAGGTTGTCAATTCCTACTAGTTCTTGCAATGTAACAGGTGAACTAATGTTATTTATTCTCTAATAATGTTTATTCCCCAATAATGATGTTATTAATTTCCCCAAATTAATCCTTACATTTCCTTCCTAAGCTCTCATGTACCCCTGGTCTAGACAAGCTTTCCTGACGAGTAACCCAGCATCTTTCTGTTCTTGCAGGTGCTCAGGCCCACCATTCCACCCCATCCTTTTGCTCCTCCTGCCCTGTTCACGGTGGCCCACCCTACTCCCTGGCAGCCACCCCACCAGAACTTCTTGAATGGAGGCAAGGATCTGAAATTGTCTTGTTGGGGAATAAGTGTCCGGGGCAGGGAAGGCATATGGGAGCAGAGGGAACACACCTTCTTCGCATGGCCCCCTGCTTCCAGGCTACTTTCCGTCTTGTCTGAAGAGGACACACACCCCCTGCACTCCCTCCCCCCGATTTTGACAAAAAATTAGTAATTGCCATCATTCATCTTGAACCAAATATTCTAAATGAAAGTAACTGAAAAAAGTTAGCTATTAACAAGCAGAGTTGGAAAAACAGAGCCCGCTTGGCTAAAACACCCCAGCTATGAACTCTGAACAGAGGTTAAGAAAGCTGATGAGACTACCTCGTCAGAGACTGTTTAACTTGTGACTTTTATGTAATATGCAATTTTCCTAGTATTATACTTATTAATTCTTTCTTAATAACATACTTACTAATGATCCAAAATTCCGAAGGTGAAGAGCCAAATAGTGAAACATTCAGCTGACACCCAGTAATTTGTTTTTAGCCAAATCAGGACTGGGAAAAAGAAGTTCAGCAGAAGATAACTAACCGTACTAGCTGAATTTACACCAGGCAGGGCAGCAGAAGATGGATGTTAATAAACACAGAATTCCTGCAGAATGCCAGGAAACTGAACTACACAAACTGTAGAAAAATCCAAATAAACCTGTCTTGTTAGTTGCATAAACATGGAGAGGGGGCCTGGGCAAATCCTGCAGACAGCTCACTTCAGATTTCTTCTTAACAAGCATCTGTGTAAAGAAAAGCTAAAGTGGTTGACTGCAACAGTAATAAGAGACAGGTTAATCTTTAAAAATTCTATTTGTATAGAGGGACCCTACACATCAGCTAGATTACAGTGCAGAGGTTGAGAGCCCGTCTTAAAAATGGGTTCTGTGAAATCTGTGTGTTCAGAGAAAGGAAGCATTTTCAGCAATGAAAACCTGTTGTATGAAGAGACTGGACAGAAATGTATTATTTTCCCCAGAAAGGAGGGAAATGCTTCGGACACTAAAAATATATCAGGATTCAACCAGGGAACAGGGGTTAGATGTGCTCACGGATAACAAGAATGCCCAAGAATATCCAGAATTAGTGTGGTTATTTCATACCAAAAGTGGTGCGGAACTGAAAGGAAGATAAAGCCTCATGAGATTGAAATCAGTCTCTAACCCTTAAAACTTCAAATAAAGATTTTTCACGAGGGGGGAAGATTATGTCACATGTAATTCTTGCAGGTTCCAGTAGTCTTTTGAGGTGCCTACTGATCTTCAGTATCTTAAAGACAGGAGGCTGAACTAGGTGCGCTACAGATAATGGTAACTCTTGTAATCTCTGCTATTTAAAGTGAGCATCAACACTGTGTACTCAGAGCATGAGCAGAGCTACTGCCCTTCACATCTGCTTACAGGGCCAGGAAGACATAATTCTGCCTTCCCACACCTTGCCACCTGTGCTCTCCTTGGTATATCTTACTCTCTACCTTCTTTTTCTATCTCGTATCCCAAATAGCCTCATAAAGGCCAGCATCTCTCCTGAACGTTAGGCTCTGCTCCTTGGTTTCTCCTTGCTCATATGAGCTGCAGAGCTCCCCTGCTCTGCAGACAAGGCTGCTTTTCCCCATTCAGGACAGTCTGAAGAGAAAAGGTGGAGGTCTTTTCCCAAACACCACTAAATCCCAGAATCAAAATACCTCACTGTGGCTGTTACAGCAGATATAACTTTCCATCCACTTTTTACGTGAAGGTCCTGAATGCCCCAAAGCTTTTTATGCTTTTCAGTTGTACCAGCTGGCACAGTAAAACATATTACCTCTCCCTGTGAGCTTTTCTTTCTCTTTAGTAACATCGTGGTGACAATTCACTGTTATCAGTTAACGCTTACGCTGACAGTTATTGTCCATACAATATAACTACACCTTGAGGCAACAGAGTTCGCTTTACACGTCAGACGTACTGTCACAGCCTGCTCACAAGCAAGTATGGCTTTAACCAAGTGGCATGCTTTAAACTCTCCTTCTCCTCCACAGCTAGATGATGACTTCTAGTTTTATTTTATTAAAGTATCCCCCCAGATTTTGAAGAACATCATGACGGCCTCCAAAACCAGTGCAGTGCAGAGACCCAACAAACCCATGCCCATTCTGCGTCGGACCTGTGCCACATCCAGTCAGACGTTACCCCAGCCACCACCTGCAGAGGCTACCTCTATTGCCACATGAGGTCCCTGACACAGTTCAATATCCAGCCACCCTACGGTTTGTGGCAGCAAGGAGTCAGAGCAGCAAGGAGGCTGAGGGAAGGGAAATGGAGGCAATTCCTGTTTCTCAAACCCTGTATTTGGATTTATTCATAGCAGGTGTGCCAGTATGATTGTTAAAGGAAGCAAATACAGCTCCACCATCCAGAGTTCCAGGAATTCAACTCACTCCATATTTACTATATGTGGCTTTATAAAGCCACAGATTCACCATGAAAACCCTTGAAAGGTCATAAAACACCACTCATGCTATTATTTGCTTTTACCTTTCCAGTGTAAGTACTGAGAACATTCACATGAAATCTCTAAGTATTTCCACTGTCACCTTGCAGCACGGCAGCCCTTTCAGCCACAGCTCAACAACCGCTTTGTGAACTCCATTCAGTGCCTGCCAGACTGAAAGTGTTCAGAAGAAAATAATTTTATTTACAGCTAACACAAGGGACTTCAAATAATGAGTAGTAAGTGCTTGACAGGGTAAGACAGGCCCATAATTATCTCTCTCTGTCACTAATGACTGCAGTGCACAAGAATTGCAATTTACACCGAAGCCTCTCTGTCATCCCAAGCTGACGCTGCCCCTGCTGCTGCCCCATGGATAATTGCTCCTCCTGCCCTCTCCTTAAGGTGGCAAGACTGATACTGTGAACACAACCTATGTTTGCTGCTTCGTTCTAAATCTACCTTTTACCATTTCCATGAAGGAGTTCAGCACACAGACACTCCATGATCACGCCGGCTTCTGGGTCAGGGCAGCGCAAGGGTCGGGCAAGAGGCGGAGCCAGAAGTAAAAGACTGGTCTCAACAACCAACTCCACTGAAAATGCCAAGAAATGGAGACGAGTCTTCAGATTATTTGCATTCAAACACAGCAATCTGCCAGGCAAACTGAAGAATAAAAAGCTGGAAAAATTCTTCTTGTCCCTGAAGTTAAAACATGTCTTGAACTTACAAGAAAATTGGTCTCAAAGAGCTCTTGAGACTAGAATCAAGAAGGCAGAATCAGAACATCAGCTGAACATAATACCTGCAGTCCCACTTGTCTTCACCAATATGACACTCGGAGGGAGAAGTGTCCGAAAACTCTTTGCTGACAGAATATATGCTATAGCAGCCAAGGCAAGACAGGCGAACAATGTAGTATTTTCATACAGATCACAGAAGAAATGCAACCAGGAGCCCTGGTTAAGCATAACAAACTTTTCTGGCTCATGACTTTTCCAACAAAACTTCTAGTGCGATTGTAGCTGCACTTCCAAAGTCAGTGAAAACTTCTCACACTTAGCAGATTTACACATGCAAATGATGGAAGTATTGGAACAAATTACGTGTGTTGCATGCTCAATCTCCCTTTCACTAAAGAAGGAGCAGTGGCAGACTTTAAAACAAGGGCAGAAGACCAAAAATCTAATCTCGCGGCTACAGTGGCATGCACCCAAATCAGTGATCACCTCTAGATTTTGTTTTCTGTTAGCATAACACAAGAAAGCCAACATTTTCCAGGCAGATGGTGAAACAGTATGCAGAGGTAAGGTGTGTGAGTGAAAGCTGCTTAAACACTCTTTGCTGCTGGATCTTCCTGATTTGACTCCACACTCTTGGCATTGTACTAGTATCTAGTGTTTCTGCCCTCAAGCTTTTAAAAAGGAAAAGAGACTCTGACAGCAATTAACTGCAATTTATTTCTTGTATCAGATTCTATGAACAAATACAGGAGCATCCAGTAAGCACTTGGTACATGCACATAATTTAATTCAAGTTTAAACTATACTGCCTTTTCTTGCTCAATATAGAATCAAGGGACCTAACTGAAGGGACCGTTTGCTTCAAGGCTGTGAATTGGGCACTAAATGTAAGGGTGAACCCCCCTGCACAGCTTAAAAAACCCCAAACTACGTATTTTAATTCTACTGATAATATACATATTTTTAACGAACCTTTTTCCTAACCTTATCTAATATTTGGGACAGGTCTGCAAAGAGTCAGGGAGAAGAGCCTGAAGGGAGAGACCAGAGCAAGCATTTCCTAAGGCATTAACAATGAAAACCAAAGAAATGCCTCTCCGCTGTCTTATCCCCTTCACATTCAGAAATTCCCCCAAAATACTATCAGACTGCAGTTAGACAAACCAAAACGTCAAAACAAATCCCAGAAAAGTTATAAAGTCGTTGAGTAACTATTATTATTATTATTATTATTATTGAAAACATAATTCATAAATATGTTCTATTTACAAGTGCTCTGTCCTTATACTGAATGCACTTAGGGTATTAAAAGACTGATTCACATGCTTTATGTCTGTGATCATTAATGTGTGACAGAATTGTGAGAAATACTTTTAAACACTGTCAGTGAACATGTATAGAAAAAGACCCCCAAAACATCCCAAAAGATGTCTACAAACTGAATTTTTTAAAAAATAGTGGTTTTTAAGGATGTCCTGGGCAGTATATATAATCTATTCACAAAGACTTCATGAGAACTTGCTTGTTTCTGAGAATTCAGCACATTTTGCAGTTCTTTTGCATTTCTTGCCACTACCATATTTATGCAGTGCATTTACGATACAAGCTGACTGCACTTTACCACAGCTTACCATCTTTTCTCTGGTATTATTTTTAGAACACGAAAAGCACCTAATTTTCAACTTATGCTGATTTCTTGCAATTCCTACCAACTGTAGAAAGAAGCTTTCCTTTCCCAAAAATGAAATCATGTGAAATTGTCAAAACACATGGCTCTTTTCTCCGCGTGTCTGCTGAAAGTAACTGTGGGTCACTTTGCAATGTGTAGCTGCTGGTTACTTAATGAAAATTACCACAACAATGTATCTGAACAGTATCATTTGTTCACAAGAACCGTTAGCACAACATAAAATATGGGCATTGAATGATTTTTTTATGACAGCATCTAGCAGCTGGTGCTCCCACTGAATGCGTCCCGAACTTCAGGAACAAGCTCTTTGCAACTGGTACAGGCCTAGCAAATCAATAATCAGCTTAGCCACTGGTGACAAGGCTTGATTTCTGGCCGCAGTCAAATTCTCCTCTTACCTTCTGACTGAAATGGCAGTGGGTGGAGACCTGGGGAACAAATGACCCTACGGGATCTGAAGCTGACCTCTCACCACAACCCACTGCTGTGACACGAAGCCAGCTGCTTCCAGCTTCAGCACTAGTCACACACCGATCTGATGGCAGATTTAATTAAGAAGAAAAAAAAAGGAAGATACAACTACATCTGTACTAAGACTAGTGAGGTAGCATGTCTGTGTGTGTCTGTCTGTCTCCAAAAGCGAGCTCCTGTGATGCTACTGGATGCTGCAGCTCACCGATGGTGCCTGCTTCCACAAACAGCAAGTATGTCCCACGCCGAGGTGGGGATGGCACATGCTCAGCCCACGGGTGAAAGCTTGCTGGACGTGAACCAGCACCCAGCTAAGAGCCATGGGGTGCATTAATGCAGCCTGAACCCAAGAAATTTGAGTACAGCAATCAGTACAATGGACTAAGACCTCTGTCCTGCCAGCGAGGCCCCGTGCCCAGGCTGGTACACCCTACCTCTCCACAGGGGTTGTTAGCTTGGGCTCGGCACCACGCTACACCACCTACATGACCCCTGCACCAAGCAGGTAGGTTGTACCTGGCTGGCACAGTGAACAAATTAGAAACAGTGCTCTGGTACTACCTGGCTACCTAGATATGCCAAATAAATAATTTATCCTGCTGTTGCTGGTCAACAAGCAGAACATTTTGGGCCACCTCCTTTCACAGCAAACATTGGCATATGAAGGTGTTCTAGGGGAAGAGCTGAAGGCAGTCCAGAGTGACCGAAATGAAAGCTAATTCTACAAGCAGACAGAGACCTTCTTCTTCCCCTGTGACAGGGAGAAAATGGAAGATGATGTTAGAAAAGAGGACTGTGTCCCTACCAACAATGAAAGGAGTATTCGGAGCAGAAAACGATGCCAAGTTAGCAAGGTTAAGATCCATCTAAGAAGGTGCATATGTTCCTTTTTTACACTGGGCAGACCTGTCAGGACTTGAAATTTCCACTTGACTTGCCAGAGTCATTCAGATGGATCATATTTGTTCTCCTTCATATGCATTTCTGTGTCTTGTGGGCTTTTACTGCCCCATCATTCATTCTGGCAGAGAAAGACCCACCTAAATGCTGCATGAAATATTTGTCATCTTTTTGACATGTTGTAAGGATCTCTGTCCATGCGCCAAGCAACCTTTAAACATCCCAGGTCAGCGGCATCAGCTGGAGGAACTGCTGCAATCCCAAACCTGTGGCAGTGTGTAAATCTGTAGGGAGAGACTCTACACACGTTCACATTAAATAAATAGTTACCTCTGAGATGGGGAAACTACCAAATTTTTTTTCTCAGCAAACAACTACAGCACCGATGAGTGACTGCTGAACAGAGCCACTCTCCTAGAGAGGGAAACAGGACTACGGTTTTGTTAAGATGAGGGTGTTTAATAACAGTGGGTCCTGTGCAGGTTTTGCTCTATATATATGGGACAGAGATATGCATAGTCTCAATTACTGAGTCTGTGACAGATGCTTGAGTGAACAAAGCTAAAGCTACTTTGAAATTATACAGAAGATCACCTAGCTCTCTTTTGGTGTTCAGGAACAACTTCCTAAAAAAACAAACCCAACGAACCCAGAGCGTTACACACTCACATCAGTCTGGTTAACTTGAGTGCTCCAAGCCCAAGGACCGAGAATACAACATACAGAAATCTTACACCTGTAACAGACAAAGGAATCACCTCCATACTGGTGTTTCCAAAACTGTAATTAATTCAAATTACATACCAGGTATGATTTATATGCATATGCAGGAATGTGATAAAGACAGATAACCATATAAACATGTTTATTATTACCTGAAATCTTTCCATTCCAAAGCAATGTGTTTCCAGAGTCTCTGTTAATTTTACAGTGTGAAATTATTAACAGACACATCATATTTATCAGAATAGTGTACAGTAACACAAGGTTCTTAGAGATTACACTGATTAAAGATGACATTCTAATTTAATATGAGTGTAAACTTATATTCTGAAACGTAACTGTCTGGAAAGCCCCAGAAATTCAGGGGACTTTCCCATGAATAAAGTAAATGTTTTCTTTCCCATCCTATAATGAGGGAGGGCAACTGTCAGTATTTGAAGTTCTAAACTTCTGAAGTTCTAAAACATTAAATTAGTTATGTGAATTTCACCATCCATTTGTTTTGTTCATTTAAAAATTAAAGAGAAAAAAAAGAAAAAAAAAAAATGCCTGAGGTCTGAATATTGTAGGTCACCTCAGCAAAATACTGCAGATTGAAAAGGGTCAGATGTTGGAATCTCTAAGTGATACAGACCACACTTGTTTTCACATCATTCTTCTGTTTCAGAGAACTATCACATCACTTAAGAAATTCAGGGCAAGCATGAAGGTTTAGATATTACCAGCAACATAGTTAAACTTGACAAGAAGATTTTAGGTAGAATTTGTGTCCGCGCTCAGATTTTGTCTGTTGGTGAGAAGAGACAGCTCCATTGCTAATGTTTCTAATCCACTTCTGAATGTCAGTGGCTAAAGGATTAATTCATTAAAAATGCCACTTCATATGTTTACGCTGCAAGCTTTATAGGCATAAGCTATTAAAACAAACACTACTCATTCCATTTGATGCTTGGAACATACGTGGTATTTCTAGAGTTCAATGCATAATATAAAGAGCATGAAGTTATATAATTTGGTAAATATTAGAAAGTCTTGTTCAAAAAACCCACAACATTTCCAACGAGTTCAGAAAGAAAACACAACAAAATGGATGTTTCAGACCAACGCTTTCACTGTTTTATTAAGAGATTACCTTTAGAACAGGTCATCTGAAAGACAGACTGAATTATTTATACAAAGATGACAATTACCAGATATAAAGTCAAATGTCTGAAACAAATTCAAAACAACCTGTACCTGTACAAGCAGCATACTTCCTGCTACGATTTAATAGCTGTGTTTCTTTCTTAACAGGCAGCATATACTATTTTTTGCCTCAACACTCTCAAGTGAAAACTTTTGAATTCTTTATGCAGTTGGAGTGCCACAGTAGAGTATACCCAGGTATGCACAAGAAAAACAGTACCGCCTCACAAATCTTGCCCTTGTCCAACTTCTGAATGCATCCTATTCACAAAATTCACTGCAACAGTAAAACAGAAAGATTTGGGGCTTAAGCCACAGCTTGGACATTTTAAATCCTAAAATTTCTTTGGCTTTACTAGATACAATGCAGTCATCGTTGCTTGGTCAATTACAACTAGTCTTGAAGCAACAGCAGACACATTATCATGCTTAATGCACCAAAATTAAATCTAAGGCCCATCCTCTTATCTAAAGCCAAAATGAAATGTAACAGTGACCAAATTATGTAGTAAAATAATTTTGACTAATATTACCAACTGAGTGGATTCTGGTTTCTTTTTCATGTATTTTTATATTTGCCTGGACAGTGCAGGAGAGCTTCTTAAATGAGAAAGATCTCTCATATGCCTGCCAGGCAGGTCTACACTGCAAAAGTGTCATCTCCAGAACAGAGAATAATTTATCTTGGTTCTCAAATACTGGAAGTTTTAAGAACTGGAGTTTAAGACCTGCATTACCTGTGGGCAATACAGCTGTCTCCATTGAACAGAACTGTGTCTTGCTGGTAACACTGAAGGTCAGAACGATGTCCCTGAGTAAGCAATGGAGCCATTGAGGAAGCAGAAAGGGCCAGAGGAAGAAACAGAATCTGTGTTTTACATCAGTGTGTTGCACACAAAAGGAAAATCTCCACTTTGCTTTCTGCAACTACAGTCTTACTAGCACAACTGATGACAGTACTGCCAGCTCAGGCTCTGCTTCCCTTTGGATTCTTTCTTATTTACACCGTTCCAGCTGTCTGTGACGCTGTGTAGTAAATGGGACTGGGCAACCAACTTGTGCCACAGACAGAAAACAACTTATTTTTATCCCGGGCTGCTTTTCCAATCCAGTTCACATCAGTGCCTCACAAACAGCCGTACTGGTGCTACTGGCACAGGAGCAGGAACAGGGAAGGTGGAGCAGAGTCTACCCTGATGCAGCCAGGCCTGCCAATGAAAACAAAGTAGATCAAGCCATGGGTACAGGTGTGATAAAGACTGTGGGAAGTCAACAAAGATGCTGAAGAAAAGAAAACATCTATATTCTGTAATTTGATTATTCTTCTTTTACTGATGACTCTGCTTAAGAGTGGGGGGCTGGAAACAGGATGATATAATTCTTTATAGAGTCAACATTAGCTTTCTGAGGATTGGGCAGAGATACATTTTTCAAACAGCCACATAACTGACAAAGCAATTGTCTGCAGCAGGTAACATACTTCTTTCTCTACCCAGCCCAGGATAACGTGTGCGGTTACACACACCACACCACTTACGCTACTACTTTCATCCTGGTAGTTTCAGCCACATTAGTTTTAAATCAGGAAGACAGGCCAAGTCGTCTATCAGTCTGTAGCAACAGTGAAACTAAAGCGAGCTCACCGCCCAGCTGCCTCGGGCCAACTGACAGGATTTACACCAAGGTCTTGGACTGGGATCCCTTCTGGAGCTTCATCTTTTAAATTTGGCTTGGATTAAGAAATGTCATATATAATCAAAACCACCTGATTGGGCTTCCCATAATGAAAGAAAGAAAGGGGCCTAAGAGTTACACTAATCCAACCTCTTGAGAAGACTGAAACCTGCCTCTGATAAGGAGTAGCTAGTTCAACTGCATGGATGTCACCAGCCTTTCACAAGAGGGAAACTTTTTTTTTTTTTTTTTTTTTTTACTTCAACTGAAATGCTTCCTGTGGTCTAGCTTTCCTAGCCACAAAGACAAACTGATGGATGTGGCTCTGATCACCATGGACAGAGCCCGACTCTTCCTTCACTCTGAATCACGGATGGGCTGCAGTTCCCCAACACAGGTCCATGGACCCAGCCTCTCTGCTGCTGAAAAGAGAAAGTTGTGTGCCCCCTTCCTTTTCCTACAGTCTCCCTGTGAATGTGGTCCAGTGTTGGTGCTAACAGCATCTCAAATCACTAAGTGATACGTCTCACTCACAGAGAAGAAAACTAACCTAACAAAAAAGCATGTTTTTCTTCTGGGTTAATGATTTCACCTGGCTCGTTAGATTTTACATACAACCCATGCTACAGCCAACATAATGGATGGCCAAACACCACACAGCCAAGGAAGAAGGAATGAAAAAGATGTCTACCTCTGGACAGCCACATAAAGCTGTATCGGCTCAGATGAAACCAGAGAAACAGTATTATTAGTATTATTAGTATTATGCTGTGGCATTAGTACACAGTGCCCTTTTTCACATCTTCCTTCCCTTGGTATCTCCTAGAATTTTCCTATCAGCACAAAAGAGAAAAATTTGGATGACCTTAATGAAGAGGGGCAGGGCTCCTACCTCTATAGTAATGACCTAGACTTTTTTTCCCAAGAGAAAGCTCTCTGCAGTCTACAAAGGCATAAATTTACAAACCCTGCTCATATTGCATGTCACTTGGAGGAACCAGCAAGCACCAGCAGAGTTTGAGGCTGAGCCAGCTACACAGAGCCAGAGGAAGAATCATCAGAAAAAGCCAAGAAAATAATGCTTCCCATCCATTATTCCATGCAGTATAAAATATAAGCTAGATGAGAAGAGATTTCACATTCAAACCCTAGGAAAGGTGCAAGGGAAAACAAAATCTAACTGATATTGGAATAGTAGTAGAGAACAAGAGAAGATTTAGGGTAGGATCTATCAGAAAAATGCATGTAATATTGGAGCCAACATGTCACAGGAGGTTGCAGAGCTGCTGGAGAGATGACTAAGACGACTGCAGCAAAGAGCTGCAGAGAACGGGAAGGGGAGGTTAGAAGTTAGAACAAAACATGTGAGAACAGGACTGAGGAAGTGAACATAACAGTTAAAAAAACCCAACACACACAAGAAGTGTAAATAAGTAGCAAAACAAACAGTATGAACTCATGTTCATTTGCTCATATTTAGCACACACAATAACTTAAACTGGGCTAAATGATCCAGCACTCCAGCAAGAAGAACCAGAACAGGATCTATGCTATCCAGCTTAGTTATAAATACAGCAATAATTTAAAAATTTTATTGTAGGCTGCATTTCCTCATTTAGCAGCACTGCCGTTTGAGTGGCCCTTATCTTCCTGCTCATCCAGCCCCATCCCTTCTGCTTATTATGCTGGTATAGATACTGTGCAACTATGCAGCAACCAGGGGAGGGAACGATCCAGGTGAAAAAATAATCAGGCTCCCCACCCCTCATCTTGCTGGATCATTTCCCCAGTCAGGTCTACCATGCAGCAGCCCAAACTTCTGCAATGAAGAAGACATGAACAAATCACCAGACATGGAAGAAGCTTCAGCCAATATTACTGTCAAAAAATGTATGCGGAACTATGGTTTCAGTCCAGGCAGTAGATAAACTTCAGAAATTCCAGGATTTCTCACGCTACACTTTTTTTTTTTTTTTTATGTCTGCTCAAGAAAAGAACCTGCTCTTTTCTAAGTTTAGAAAGCTATCTGAAAAAGTTTCTGCCAGAAGAGGAAGATGCAACTCAGCTTTACAGTTCTTCCAAATGCAGGGAAAAAAGTTTTGGTGATAACCTCATTGACCACACAAGCCATCGCTGGAACAACACTTAGAGCATCAGAGATTTTTTACACATTACTTGAACTCTCCCCTCCAAAAAGTATGAAAACATCAAGGGTAGACATTTTTGTTTCAGTTTCCCACATGAAGGTAGCTTGAAAAGAGTTCGTTATAAGGTTTCCTGCAGCTCTGTCTAAAGTAGCTAGTGAAGTCTTGTGTCAGAGACCAACTGAAAAGTAATGAAATCCAGAACAGCAATAGGCAGCAATCTCCTATCTTTGGAACTATTTTTCCAGCTTTCACCTAAGGGGCTTGATTTATGACAAACATCAAAACTCACAATACTCTCAGGAGAAAACCAGGTATGCTTATTATCTTAAATGGCAACAGAAACCCTGTATCTATCCAGTCTGCTCAAAATCATTAAGACTACCTAACAATCATCAGTGCTGCTTTAAACTTGAATGTATGTATATATTTTTACATATATATAAAACATATACATGCATCCAAAAGGAACATGCCTCCTCCAAATTCTTTGCCCTCTCCCCTTTAAGTGGCTCTTCCACCACCTAGTTTTATATTTTCTCCACTTTGCACAGGATATTCTAAATCCAGCACTGCCAGAAAAAAAAAAAAAACAGCAGCAGCATGAAATGAGGAAATCCTCGTATGTCTTCAAATGCTTTTTTACCTAAAAGACCAACTAAACCCTGGCACATCTTTATCTCCTGCACCGCTGACAAGGCCATTTTAGAAACAGAAGGTGCCATATTTGTTCTCACTCACCTTTTTAATTGCGGTACAACCCAGTGATTTAAAAGTTTTGAAGAATAAAAGAGGTATAAATGGCTTCATGTTGGGCGCTTAACAAAAATCATTAACTGCAGATTGCTCAGGTTTACACAAATCACCATGAAATATGACCGCAAAGACAGCAAACGAGGGAATGCAATTCTTGATTCAGAGAAAAATCTCTGCCTTGTCATGAAACTGTACGCAGGCAGGGCACCAGAGAGTTCAAACCGAATTCAGAAGGGTTGTTTCTGTAGGTGAGGATTGCTGTCATGTCCCACGAAACTAACTTTAGATTAGTGGCAGAAAGCTAGCACGGCCTTCTCACTGCAGAAAAGCCTTGAGAAGTGCAGCATGAGTAACTGATCTCCGCTTGCTTCCAGAGATCCGAAAATAGAAGTGAAGTGTGAATATCCCATTTGTTTCAAAAGGCTGTCAACAGAAATTCCTAGTCAGTGCCTTGTCTACTACCAAAATCTGCACCTACAGAGCTGCAGCCACACTTAGGCAAGAAGAGGCTGTTTGCTTCTTGCTGCAGCAGAACAGAGCTACTTTCCAGAATAAGATTAGCTTCTACAGAATATTTTATATTTGACATCAGTACCAGCAGTAGCTACACTGGTGCAGGTTTCCAGGAAACAGGCTGATGACTTGTCTAAATGAGATGTTTCTAAATTTTCTCTATCAGCAGACCCCTCTCCCTTTTCAGACATTTGGGGTTCTTTCTTCCACCCAGGGTACCAGACACCCTTATCAACAAAAGTATGGGAGAGAAAAAATAATATAGAGATCAGATTCGGATGCAGACAGAAAGCTGAGAGTACTAATCTAAACAACAATGCTCTATCAATGAAATTAAAGCATTAAAAATTATTACACTCTTCTTTCCTACATGCCAATATTTTTCTCTCTGATCTGTGAAAGTACAAAGCTGGTGAGGAAATGCAGAGATCTGTGTCAGAAAGTACGGATCTGAGAGTTTTCTGCTCTATTATGAAATAGAATAAAATAAAATGTTGTGTTTCTAAAGCTACAAAAACAACAAACAAGGATTTACTATCGCATTTTTGTATTTAAAATTAAGTGCATCAAACCAAGAATGAATTAAATACACCAACAACTACATTCTCTTTAATGACTATCAACAGCTACATTTCTTCCTTAAGTCCTCAGCCGTCTATTAATCAGTTGCAACTTTAGAAACCTTCTTATCATGTTATTATTCATAGTGAAGTGATGTAGAGCACCTTTAGCATTCATTTCAAAAGAAGTGAGGGAAGTGACAGAAAACAGAAATTCACATACAAGGAAGGACAAGCCTGTCTACACATGTGAAATACCCATCTTGAATAAAAACTTTTTTCAATGACTTCACATTTTACTGTAAGAATCCACATTTGTTGATACAGAGAAAGGAAGCAAGTAGTCTCAGAATTCCTGTATTCTGAAACTGTGTTTGGTAGTCACAATGGGACTAAACAGAGATATCCAATATTCCTAAATAAGTCTCTAGTCCTTTATTTAAGGAATAGAAAATTTGTTTCTAGCCTCAGAAAATAAAAAATAATTAATGACAGGTGTTATTCCAGAAGCAGATTATGTGCAAGCATTTGAATATTTAAGAGGGAGAAAAAACCAAAACAAAACAAAAAATTAATGTTTTCAGGAAGAAAAGTCCTACGGCCTATAAAAATCTTTTATCATCTTATACATTTAAGAGGTGTAAAAACTTGTGGTTAAAATAGGGTGGCTTTTTTTTTTTAAGAAGATTGCCAAATCACTTTTGCTTGTTACTGTACACAAAACTGCAGATATCCAGGCTTTGAAAGGAGAAATGAAGTTAAAATAATGTCTTCTACTCTAGGCACCAAAATGGGAAAAAAAGAGCCCCAGAGCTGCAGCAAGGCAAGGCGGGTGTAAGGTGGAAGAGGCAGCCAAGCTGACATTTGCTGTTACAACGGGGAGAGAGGTCAGATCCTGCTCCCTGCCCAGCACCTGGGGGCCCCGGAAAACTGGCAAAAAGCACATCCCAGACCGAGACCCACCAGCCACGGCCAGGCTCGAGTTCGCTTCGGGTTAAAATTACTTAACGGGGAAGAAACGAGGCAGCGAGGGGAAACCATATCTCCGTTACGTGATCCCCGCAGCTCTTCCCTCCGGTATTTCCCCGGTGTTGGGTGACCGGGCGCCGTTCCCCGTCTGGCAGCCGCCCGGGGACGGCCCTGCCCCTCGCTGCGAATAGAAGCGACCACCAAGACCGAGCGCCGGCCCCAGCTCCTGCTCACAGATATATATATATATATATTTATTAAAAACCTCCTGGTTACAGAGCCTGGGAGCGCCCCGCCAACTCCCCTCCGCCACGGCAAGAGTTTGTTTGTTTATTTATTTATACAGCGCACTTCGGGGCACCGGGGAAGGGAAACTCTCGGGACGCGGGGGGTCGGGCCGGCCCCGGCAGGAGGGCTGCCCGCCGGCCCCGCTGCTGGCCCCGGAGCTCTGCGGGGCCGGGAGGCCGCGCCCGGGGCGGGCAGCGCCGAGGGGAGGAAGCGGGACGCGCTGCGGCGGCGGGGGGAAGCGGGCCCAGGCGCGCGCGGAGGGGGCGCCCCGCCGCTGAGGGGGCGCGGGTGGGTGCGCGGCCGCCCCCCTCCTCCGCCGCTCCCCCCTCGTCGTCTTCCTCAGCCGCCTCCTCCTGGGGCCGGGGGGCGCGATCCCCCGTCCCCGCCGCGGTGAGCGCCGCCGCTGGCTGCCGCCAGAGTCGCCGCCGCCGCCCGGCCGTGGCGGCCGCCGCCGCCGGGGCCCGGCTCCCATCCGCCATTATCCTTTGTTCGCGGCGCGGCGGCGGCGGGGATGTTGCAGGGCTCGGCTCCATCTTTAAAGCGGGCGCCCCTCCCGCGGGCGGTGCAAGGCCGGGCCCCCGCGTCCTGCCGCCCGGCGGCTCCCCTGGTCCCCGCCGGGCTCCATTTCCTTCCCTCCCCCCCGCCCCTGTTTGCTGGGCGCCTTCCTCCTCTTACCGGTTACCAGGCTGCTCCGTCACTGCTTTCGTTCGCGCCTAGGATCTCGCCGCAGTTTTATTCTCTCCCCCACGTAACACACCGCGTCAAACTACACCTCCGCCGCGTCACTCACACACACAGGCGCTCCCAGCCCGGCGACAGGCAGGCAGCGGCCGACTGAGGAGCGCCAGCCAGGGAGCAAGCGCCGAGCGCGCCGCGGCCCGCACGGAAATCGCCGAGCCCTTACGGAAAAAACCGAGCGCCCGGCAGGCGGCGGGAACGGCCGAGCGCGCCGCCGGCCCCCGCGGAAAGAGCCGAGCGACCGCGGAAACGAACGAAGCCGGCCCGGAGGGGGGTGGGGGGGAGGCGGAAAGAGCCGAGCGGCCGCGGGAAGGCGCGAACGGCGCTTCCGCCCCGGGGCGGCCCGCGCAGAAAGCGCCGAGGAGGGAGGGGGGGCGAGGAGGCCGGGAAAGCGGGAGAGAGCACGGAAACGGGCCGGCTCCCACCCGTCTGCCGCAGAGACCCCGCTGAGGGTGACGGTCCCGCCCGGGTTCACCACCCACGTCCCCATGCACACCCTGGTGTCCCGGGGAGACCTGCCCGCCTTTTCCCGCTCAGGGATCCCCTGTCTGGGTTCCCCACTGCTGCCCAGACCCCTTAACTCAGGCCTCGTTTCTCACTCCAAGCCCCTGGTTTTCACAGGCACAACATAGCGGGTGAGGTGTTGTGTCCAGGCTGTGCTTGATGCCTCCTGGCTGCCTAGGGTCCCCGCAGTCATGAACCACTCACATGCCTCGTGTTGCTCCTCTAAATCTTCCTCTGCTCCCAGGTTTTGCCCCTGGGCTGCAGCTCCCCGTCCTGCTCCCTGCCCGCTCTGGCCTGTGGCCAGACAGCCCAAACCGAGGCGCAGGGTGGCATCTCCTCCATCGTGACACAAATGTCCCCGTGAAGTCCCCCTGCCCCAAGCAGCTGGCCTTCCCTGGCACTGGAGGGACAGACCTCTGTTCTGGCAGAGGTGCAGACACCAGGCACCAAAGATGTAAAAAAGAGCAAGCCCAGAGAAGCACAATGAAGCTGGTGAGGGGTCCAGAGAACCATGGAGGAGTCCATGAGGAGCGGCTGAGGAAACTGGGGTTGTTTTAGCCTGGAGACAAGGAAGCTCAGGAAAGAACTTACTGCTCTCTACAACTACTGGAAAGGAGGTTGTAGCGAGGTGGGGGTCGGTCTCTTCTCCCAAGTAAGAAGGGATAGGACAGGGGGAAATGGCCTCAAGTTGTGCCGGGGGGGTTTAGACTGGATATTAGGAAAAAATTTGACAACCCCAAAAGGGTTATCAAGCATTGGGACAGGCTGCCCAGGGAGGTGGTGGAATCACCATCCCTGAAGGTATTTAAAAGATGGGTAGAGGTGGTGCTTAGGGACATGGTTCAGTGGTGCTTTTGGCAGCTTTAGGTTGATGTCTGGACTTGATGATCCGAAAGGTCCTTTCCAACCCAGTCTATGATTCTAAAACTCAGTTTTCAGAGCAGCTGTGGCCAAGGCAGCAGTTTGCACCCATGGTGCCAGCCCCGTGCCTCTGAGGGGACAGACATCATGATGGGGCAGGAGGTGTGATACGGGTTTGTGTCTTATCGGAGAAGAGGATCAGCCAGGTGCAGTGGCCCTCACCCTCATCTGCAGTGCCTGACTAACATCCCTCACAAGAGGGTTTAAACACTGGATAGGTGAACTTCTTCTAGGAAAGGTTTTTCAAAGAGTTGATGCCACCACGGAGCAGGGAATGGGATGGTGGTGCTCTGTCAGGGTGAGTCTGGCCCCATCTTCTCCAGTTCACAAACACAGTTGAATGCACCCAATCATACCCCCCGAAGAATGAACTTCTCAAACTACAGTCAGATAAAAGCTATAGATAGTCTTGGAGAAACCACTTTTCGTTTCACAAAACCTCAAGATGGCACTACATAACAAGATTTGAAGCTCTAAACTGGGTTCATTTTTGCAGCTGGACTGGCACGGCCGCCCTGTGAGACACCACATTGGGCGACACTGGTGTGCAGCGTAAATTAGTTTTGCTCTTGTGAAGTGTTATTTCTCAAGAAGGTTGAACTGATTTTCCTTATGCTGAATTTCATCTAACTCCATCAAAAATTACAAGAGGCAGTGCAGAGATTATTGAAAGGTTTACTTTGCCTTTGATTTGTTGATTACAGTTATTCTAAAATAAACTGAAAAACCCCCCACCTTTGGCATTTAAAAAGAAAGAAGGCAGCACAAGTTAAACAGATAAAACATTGTTTTATTGACAACACATACTACATCTTGGGCCACAGCTCATTTTCTGTATCTGCCACGTGTTTTACCTCTGCCCTGCCTGCAGACAAGTTCCAAAGTTGCAACCCAGTGTGGCCTCTGCTGCCACCCTCCCTGTGCCCACTTCTCCTCCCGGTGATGTGGACCTGCGCTGTGCCTTTGGCTCGTACCTGATCCTGGCTGCAGTGTACAGCTGACATCATTTTTTGGAAATTATTTTCTCTTTTTGGAATCTGCTAGGATATGAAAGCTTGATCCACTAAATAAGTCTTTTACAACTGCTACTGGAAGCAAAATTTTTCTGCCATTTAAAGCTTTTGATACAGGTGAGAAATCTAAAATCACTGTTTCTAATTAGGCCTATTCATTGACTTGAATGGAAATGCTTCTCACTCCAAATCACCAGTAGAGGTGTGAAAGGCTTGTCTCACAATCATGTCCTTCTCATTTCACTCCACTAGAGACGGAGGTAGAGGGTTGTTTTTGACAGTGTTTTGACTTTTGTCCTCTAGCACCATTGCATAGAGTTTTAATATTTAATACATGTTTAATAACATATCTTCTGTGCATTTTGTTACCATATACAGATGAAAACTAAACTAGGTAATAAAAAATGCTTTGATTCAGCTGGAACATGGATATTTTGCTGTGTAGATTTTAAAGTTTGCTAGAACTTCTGCCTTTCAAGGAGTGGTTCTGAGGTCAAAGCTTAAGGGATCAGCCTTTGTGCTCCCCTTAAGAGAAGTGACATACTTTATGTAAGAAAATACTTATAATGAGCAGAACAAACATAGCCATCTGAGCGTCTCTTGTTTGACTCATCCATTTCTTTATCCATTTTCCCATCCGTCTCTTTCCCGTTTGTGTTAATGTTTGTGTTGCATCAGCTTCTCTTGCTCCCCAAAATGACCAAAATCATACACATTCTCCTCCTGTGCATGTTTCCTGGAACAGGATTGCTCATCCTTGCCCAGCAAGCCTGAAGAATCACAGCAATAAACCTCTAAGGGAATAAACTCTGGTCCTGAAAGGCAACTAAAATGCACTAATGAGGTCTCAGTGAACGGCTCCCATCAGAAATGTGGGTGACACCCTCAACCTGAGTGATGGGAGTGCTAGTGTTGGTCCTCCAGGCCAGCCAGGGCTGCCCTTATTTAACTCAGCAGCTCCTTGTGTGGTTCTGATCCTACTGCCCATGTAGGGCATGCTGGTACCCTGGCACCCTGCTGAAAGCCCTGCCTTCACCCACAGCTCTCCAGCCAGCTCCTCAGCACTTCTCCGAAAGTCGGCCAGCTCGCTGATGTGTTTGCAAAGGGTGTCCTGCAGCGGCGGCTACTTCTCTGTCAGCCAGTGTCGGCTCCCTGTATAACAGACAACTCAAGAGTGCAGTTTATCTCAAACTAAAACAGATGCCTGCGATAGGCCAGATGCCTGAAGTGATTTGAGATTATGCCCAGTGTTATGCATCTTTGGTATCTTCATCTCTTGCCCCGTGGCTGAGGCTTAGCCCATATGTGGCTGGGAGCTGGATTCAGCCCTGACTCATTCCCGTTCAGTGGCAGGGCTGGGTGAACATCTCACACACAGCTGCTGTGAAACCTTCTGACAGCTCTCTTGAACATTCCTCCTTCCCTGACAGCTTTTCTGTTGGTCTTTTTTTTTTTTTTTCCCCTGTCACCAAATCTGAACAAAATCAGGACATTAAGCAAACCCACAACTATTTGGGGAGTGGGAGTGAGAGTCTGAGCTGCAAAAACCCCTTCTCTCACTCACTGATATCTCGGCATTCCTTCCAATGTTTCCTCTTGGGGAATCTATGGAAAATGGGATAGTAATGATGTGCCAATTACCCACAAAGTCCAACAGGGAGCGGCTGACTTGGGGTGTGAACTGGAAAACTGGAAACAGTTTTCTTCTTCATCAGCACAAGTTTGCTTGATGATGAGTAAAACCCAGCAAGATTAATTACTTTTCTTACAATTAAGCCTCAGAGGCAAATCCATTAGCTTTGCAGCTTCCAGGTTGGTTATCCTGGATAATGGACTCGTTGCCTGCAGCATTGCAGGTTCTTGCCCACGGCCCAGGGTTTGTAGAGGCTAATGGATGATCAGGAAAGGTTTCTGAGGTGTTGCAGAGCCACAGTGCGTACGTGGCAATCTGGAGCAGTCAACTCTGCTGACACTGGCAGCATGCAAGATAAAATTTATTGTGGAAGCACAGACACACATGCATTTTCAGTCTACATACCACTGTAAAGAGAGCAACACAAAAGTATGTTTTTGCAGGCCATAGCCTCTTGTGGGAGTGATTTAATACACAAAATAATCTTTCAGCATCAAATACTCACTGACAATTTCTGGAGGACCAGTGTGGTCTTGCAGTGCAGGGACAGAGAGAGGGTGTTTTGCACAAGGATGACATTAAGCCCAAGTGTTGCTGGGCAGAAAAGGAGCCAGAGCGTGCTCTGGTGCTTCGCAGCTACATTCACTAATGGGTATTCTCCCAAGGAAAGGAAGAGAAGGAGAGTGTTTGCAAATGATGAATGTGGAGGGGGGCAGATGTTACCTGAGACGGTTAGTAAAGTGTCCAGCACTTCGGAGTGTAAAGAGTATTGTGTTGCACTTTCCAACCTCTACAAACAGAGCAACTGATTTTAAAGCAGATGTAGGGGAAGGCAGGGGGTGCCACTGTACTCCTGTGATGGACGTGGCCACTCAGTAGCACTGACAAAGCACTGAACTGATGATGGCTTTCTGAGGAGAAGATGAAGATAATAAAAAGGTTGGTTATTATGAAACCCAATGGCAAAGAAATGTCATTCCTCCATTTCGGTCTCTGCTTCTGAGATAGATGGAGGCTTCACCTCAAGCTCCCATGCAGAGCAGTCTTCTATCATTTCATAGCCTCTCAGGACCAGCTAAAACTGCTTACTCATCAGGATAAGGACAAAACCCTACAGGTTTAGTATCTGCCAGAGAGAACAGGATTCACTGGCCTCCCTGAGCACTTTATTACAGAAGTAGGTCTAAATTCACAGTTAACCCAGAACAAAATACCAAAAATAGAAATGGTTTTTCAACATCATCCCACTTAAAGTTAATGAACTGCAGCTCAGGTCTGCCCTCCCTGCTCTTGGACATTCATCATTGCTAAAAGTAATAAATCTTCCTGGCCAAATACAGGCTTTACAAGCAGGCAGATTGCATGCTCAATTAGTCCAAGGAAATTGGTCACTTTGCTTAACCCCTGCCGTTTGAAATATGGATCCCCGCTGCTGCACCATCCTGCTGGAGCAAGATCATGTCACTTCTACTGACAGTAACCAGGGAGGGGAAATCCTCCATCCCGAGTCAGGGACACAGCTATTTCCCACTGTGCCTCACCTTGTGTGGAGCAGAGAATCTTCCCTGGCTCAGGGGCTGCCGCAGCGGGATTTGCCTGCTCTGGCTGGTGTAAAAATTGATTTCTGACCCCAAACACTTTGGTTATATTCTCTGCTAAATAACAGCCCGTTTCTCAATTCTCAGATATCACCCCCCATGCCCCCTCTCCCAAGAAGAAGAGGGGATGTTTCAAGGGCAGGAGCGCAGAACAGATGAGCACAAGCAGCTTTTTGACACTTTGACGATGTGCTGTGTTGTCTAGGCACAGACAGTAAAATACATCTTCTGGCTCCCCCAGCACACTGCAGCAAGCCCAGCCTAGCCCACCGTCTGAACCGCTCCTGTGCAGACTAGGGAGAAGTCTAGGCTTTTCCCTCAGTTCATGAAAAATGCCTCTTCAAAATCATTGTTTTCTTGCCGCTATAGCTTCACTTCTCTCTGTCTCCCACGTGAAGCTGAATTTCTTCTCACTTTGCTTGACTCCCGCTTAACCATTTCTATTTTTGCTTACTTTGTTCTGAGCTAATTGTGAATTTAGACCAAATTCTTCATACAGTGTCGTCTCATTGCAGACACATCCTGGCTCGTGTAGTCTCAGCAGCTTCTGAGGGGCCCGCTCTTTATCCAAAGACAAATGGTGAATTGTATTCCCACCAACCCCCCTTCCCACCAGGCTGCCTCCTCTGCCCCTGCCTCGCTCCCCTCCCTGACCTGGCGAAGGTGTGACTTTGCCTTGGTGCTGCAGCGCAAGCTCAGGTACAGCCTTTCATCCCCCCTCCTTCTCTGGGCTGCTTTCCTTGCCCTGGGATCAGCAGATGATGGCTCCGCAGAAGCTTGGGGTTTTTGTTGTTATTTCATCTTATGGCAAGTCCCTCGTGTGCCAGATGTCAGCAAAACTGCTCTGGGCTGAACCTCTAAAGGTCACATAAGCTCTTGTGTTTTCACATGACAGACTGTCACCCAGAAGGAAGAAATAAAATGAATTGCTGGGCAGGGAAGGGCTTTGACGTGCTATAAATACCTGTTTATGCTCCAAACAATGGTGATGTTTTCCTTGCCTATTAAGCCCTTTTATCTCATACTTCATGGATTGTGGGCCTCCTATACTCAAAGGTTTTCTGTTGCTTTAAGAGCTAGAAAAAAGGATGAATGGAATTGTCAGCACTCACTGAAGAACGGGACATGGCAAATGTAATATGCATGGGATAGTGACCTGGAGTAGGTGGGCACTGAGGGTACAGGGAGTGTTTCAGTCAGCTTTCACCCAGGCACTAGTATAGTTGTAGCAGCACAGGGCTGATTGCAGACTGCAACACACGCCTCAAAAAGTAAGTCCTGGATCCATCAGTCCAGGAACAGCATTTAGCTCCCTTGTTCAAAGCTATGTTGACAGTCCCCGCCTTGATTTCCATGAGGATGTTCCCACACTGAAGAGAAAGAATGAGCTCCCAACTTTGGGCAACAACAGCAGAGTGGCGAAGCTCTGTATTTGCTGTCCTCCCTTGCTGCAAATTAAGAAGGTGATAAACAAAACCATGGATGGCGGCACCAAAGTGAAAAGTGTGTTTGCTGTCCTGGCATTTGTGGTACTAACGTGATGGGAAAATTGACCTGCAGAGAGATGTGACGGGTCACAACGTGAGGGAGCAACCCTGCCACCAAGGGAGTGGGGCTAGTGCTTGGGCTGGGGACAGGTCAGCATCCAAGACCTTGTATGCCATGAAGCAGCCACTGCGATGAGGCAGCGTTGGCCCTATGCATGAGGGAGAAAGAGTTCGGGCTTCCCAGTAACTGGCCAGTTGGAGAGCTTTTCCTTTCACATGGGAATGGGATTTCACCTGCTGCACACGAAGGAAAAAGCTGCTGGATGAGGCGCAGTGGAAGTCAAAGCTGAAATAAAACCCAATCAAACCTGGTGACTGCTGTCAGAGTGAAATGGGGAGCAGGAGGGGAAATTGTTAGGGAATAATTCTTGGAAATACTATCATCTTTGGTGCTGAGTGCCTATATTTTAGCTTATAGGTGACTGCTGGGGGTGGTATATTCTACTTCGTTCTGCTGGTAAATACCCCATTTCTTTCAGCACAGCCTGCTGGCTTTGAGTCAGTTCCTACTGTATAGAAAATATTATTTAGGCTGACTTTCATACTTCACAAAAACAAATCTCATACCTCCCTAGCTGCCTTTCTGCCATGTGAGGAGCTGGCAAATACTTAGTGAATAATTTCGGTGGTGGCAGAAAGAGGGGAGCCTGCATGTGGTGCTTGGTTTCAGGATCACTATCTCACCGTCTCAGTTTAACAAATGTCTGTGCATGTTGAGCAGCTCCAATTTTTAGCACGTCCATTTATTATAAAGTCATATTGAAGGAATTGTGGGAAGGAAGGAGAGGTTGTTCAGAAGTGAGGAAAAAAAAAACTCAGTAAAAACACTTAAAAAGTGGTGTAGGTCGAGCTGAAGCAAAACATGGGAAAAAAAGAGGGTGAAGAGAGGAATGGAAGAGAGGAATCATTACCATTAGCCTTCTTCAGTTTCCATCGCAGGCATGTGCTATGTATTACTAATTTAACTGCCGGAGGGAGCCACAATTTTTTCAAAACTTGCCAGGGCTCTGGTCTGTCTCTCAGCCTGTAGTATCCAAACAACAAATTGGGTCCCAGCTGGGCTGTGTTCGTTGGCTGAAAAGGAACTGATTTTCTCTTCCACAATCAGGAAGAACTGAGATTGACTTCCTCCCTGTAACTCCCTGCAAATGGGCAATTTCAACCATTTGCTTGTTCAGGTACCAATTTTGGCTCTGCTGGCTTTGACTGCGCCCTGAAACTGGTGGCACATCCCCATCATCCATTCCTATCCCCATTGTCCATCCTTATCCTCCTCCCCATCATCCATTCCATCAGTAGAGTCCATCTTCCCCTTTTATCCACCGCCACCATCTCCTGCACAACTAATTATGCTTTGACCTCTGCCCAGATGCACTGGCTTAAGTGAAAATGACTCTAAGCTGATTTAAATTGCACTTAAACAGGCAAGCAGGAAACCTTGGCTCAAATAACTAGGTTTGGCTTTTTTTTGTGTGCTTGTTCTTGCCTATTGTCTTTCAGGTCGATTTTCATGGACTGCTAACTATTAAAGCATGGTGTTTGTACAATACTTCCAGTAGTCTTGCTATTATGTGTAGGTAAGAATGAGATACTGTATCTAATCACAAGTATTTATTTATCCAATTATGTAACATATTTACTTGTGTGGCTATATAACATATAATCTAATTTGTTCTATGAAAATAGTGAGCCTTCCTTACTAGATTTGTGTCAAACCATCTGAACATAAATTGGAATTCAAATAAAAAATCACATTACTTTAAAGTATTCTTATTTAACTATTGATAAAATAGCTCAGATGGGCACAGTGTAAATGACAGTAAAATTGGCATTTGCAACAGACCTATTAGACAGAAGGGAATTGGACTGAGAAAACAAATCGATTTTTTTTCTACACAGTGCTTGAAGTAAAAACTGCATACAGAAGGGATCTACTCATTTAAAAAATCTCAGTCAGTTATTGGGGGACAAATGTTTGCTTTCTCCCTCTGTCTCTCCCCCTGGGGGTAATCTCCCAGGTGAGAGCTGCTGTGGAAAGTGGCCTCCAGACGTCCCCAAGGCGCCTGTCTGACCTGGTGTCCCCTCTTCGGGATGATGGCCCTCAGTCCCACTGATGTGACCCCCACATGCTGCTGCTGGGAATACACTCAGCAGCATTTTCAGTGCTGCCCGGGGGGGCTCCCGATGCTGCAACATGCATCCTCCTCGTCGGCTGCTCCCAGTGAACTCCAGTGAGAAGCTGGTGAGGGCTGGGGAAAGGGCCCCTGCACCACCTGCATGAGGAACTAGTGTCTGAAGAGCAACTCACCATGCGTGACTTCAATACAAAACATCCTTTTCTTTGGAAAGCCCTGTCCTTACAGCTGTGGAAGCACAGGCTCCCCTCCTGCTCTGCCCTTCTGCCTAACTCCGAGGGCTACAGACGTTTCATGACTCCAACCCAGAGCCACCACCAACAGCCCTGAGATGCTGGTGGTTCCCCGGGAGCCGCAAGGCAGCAGCTGACTGCAGAGCGCCCTGCAGGGGGCTGGCCGGCCCACGGGGTCCCCTCTCCATGGGACTGTGTCTCCTGGCCAACTTTGTGGATTGCGGAGCCACAAGCTTCATGGCACACTTACCCTGGCCAGGCAGAAGGCAGCCCGTGCCCACGCGAGCTGTCACATCGGCCCTGCTCCCAGAAAAACAGGCAGCTATTGACTTCAGATCCCTTTGGCAAGGTGACTATTGATTGTCCCCCCTCCCCTCCTGCCTTAACGGGTAAGATTTGATATAAATGAGTTGCCACGCAGAGCTATATTACAAAAGTATATTATACAATAGGGAAAAGGCAAAGCCAAGCATTTGGCTGAGTTTAGGCTGTTCTGTGCCTTTCCAAGCACGATAAAATTAACAGAATTATCTCTGTGTGTGTGCTAGCACTAGCAGAAGGCTAATGGTGTCAAAACAGCAAAAGAAAATGAGAACAGGTTTGGGAAGACAGCAGAGCATTATCCCTAGAAGAGAAGATTTGTGGTTTAATTTGAATAATGTCACGTTGGAAAGACTCTGCCCTGGATGGAGGGTAAGTTATTCTGAGAGAGGAATTCTCCTGCCCATTTCTATCTGTAGGAAGAGATTAAGGAGGACAGCAGCAAGGATGCTGCTGGAGAGCAGGACACTGGGGACCTGAGGTTGCTTAGTGGAGAATATTTCCTCACTTTTATTTAGCACTGGGGCATGGGTGATCTCTAGCCCTCTGTCCACCACACCTGTCTCAATCTGCCAAACACATTTAGCTCTTCTGTGAGCATAAGCAAACAAATAAAAGCAACATAAAGATCCATGGCACCAAATCGGTTTCATTCATGGAAGCTTTTAGCAAAGAAAGAAAAAATTGGACACTATCTAGGTTTCTTGCTGAAATTTGGATTTTTTGGTGAACTGCATCTGGGTGAATCTTGATTTCTGCAAAATGGAAACACAGTAGAAACTTTGTAGGTTGCAAAGCCATAGCCAGGTCTGACCTCTCTCCTGATGTCTCCCACTGCAGATTCTCATGGTTGACATGAGGCCAGCTCCCCCCCTCCCCCAAGTTACAGCAGATTTTATGCTCTTGAGCACCAACTTTCATCCTCCTCTCATTCTCTGGGCTGGCCTTCACCAGCTACATCATGGCTACAACATCAGCTATGACACGTCAAACAAGAAGGTGGGATAAATATCCCAAAGCTGCTTTTGGCTTTGAGGCTTGGCAGCTCTTACAATTATTGTGATTTGTGAGGAACGGGAGGGATCATGAGCTACACAGTGAGAAAACAATGCAGCAGGGTACCTTTTCAGTGCCAAATTTTCATGGGTTGGCTGACACAAACATCTCAGCAAGGCGAGAGCCACAGAAACCTGAAAAGTGCAAGAGAAAGCACCATGTTACGGCACTAGCTCCTGGGAAATGCAGTTTGTGTAAGCACAGCACCAGAGCTCTACTAGAACACACTGACCCCAGTCCAAGAGGAATAACCTTGGGTTAAACAGCTGTAAAGTGAAGGTAACCTGGGGTTGGCTTCATCCATGGAGGCTGCTGGTGCTGGATGCTGGTTACTTAACCAAGTTAAAATTCAGATGATGGTGCCTGCTCTGTTGGGCTAGCTGACATGAACTACCCCAGGTCAGCCACCTTGGGGGAGAAGCCTTTTTTCTCCTAGTATTGATTTCTTTGTGCTGTTATCCCTGCTTGATAAGGACACTTCACCCCACGTGGGCTGCTACGCAGCCATGAACCCATCGGTGCTTTGGAGCAGTGGCTTCCATGCCTACATTTGGAATGGTAGCTCAGCTGCCAAAAATCCTGATAATAACATTCTTTGATCATTTCTTTCCCCATCATTCCTCTCACGTCATCTCTGTGGGGAGCTATCTCAAGTGATGAAAGGTTTATAGGCAGAGGTGATATTTCTGGTCTGAACAAAGGGTGCAGTTGGGAAAACCCGGCAGACTTTGGGCCAAGCCCTCCTCCATGCTGCCGTGCAGCGTAGGGCAGCGGTGGCTGCTGAGGAGCCTGTGAGAGCCCAGAGGTCACAAAACTCCTCCGTGTGCTTTAACTGCAGCACCGGGTCCAATGGGGGTGTGTGTGTGTGTCTTTCCCTGCAGATCTGGTCTTGCTTTTGGGAGGGCACGAGTAGGTTCGAAAGACAGAACCCAAGCAGAGGCATGACCCAGCTTCCCCCACCCTTCCCACAGCTGCCCCCATTCCTGGGGCTGGAGGAGCCTGGCTGGGGGCTGGGGGTGGCTGCAGGGACACCCTCCTGCGGGGGCTCTGCGCTGGGGCACACCGTCCTGCTCCCCCCTGAATGGTCGTGCCCGGAGCCGAGTGGGATGGGGCTGCTGCCCTGCTGGGGCACGGCTGAGATCTCCCCAGCCGGCACCATAGCACAGCTTCTGGGAGACCAAGATTGTTATTTTTTTATCTCCTTTTAAATCTTCCAAACAAGAACTTACGTGCAGCCTAAGGAAAAAGTCCTGAGGCTGCAACCAGGAGAAAAAAAGAGATATAAAGACTGTGTATGTTTAATGGCGGATTGTAAATGACTGGTGATGTGTCAGCTGGAGGTCTTCAGCAGAGCAAGACTTGATCTCAAAATGGTAGCTGCCACCCCTTATCTGCAATGAAATGCATGGAAATACTTTTGAGTCTTTGCTTGATGCCTTTTTTATGTTCCAAATTGGGAGATTCTCCTTGTTCCTGTGAAGCAGACTGTGCTGACAAAAAGGAAAATGGCTTGCAGCCGGCTTCTGTGAGGTGACTCTGAGCTGCTCGTGCTGCCTGAGCGCTCCCAGGCTGCTTCCCAGGGCTTGCTCCCAGCTTGGTGTCTGCTGCCCTGCTTCCACTGCGGTCAGGGAAGGTGAGGGTCTACAGACAGAGAGGCAAGCTCCTTCACCTCTTGCTCCTTTACTCCTTGCTCCTTCCTAGCTCCCTGTGTGGACAGTACGGTCACAAGGGATAGCGCTGGCCGACAGACTACTTCAACCAAACACAGGTATCTGCTGTAACCTTGGTCAGACCAGGTTATCTCTGTTCCCTTTATTTGCCTTCCTACCTTTGACCTTATCCACCTAGATCTGTGCTCGGAAAGAAAAGAGTAAATTCTCACTGCGTGTCTTCTCTTCTGCTGTCTGTTGAGTCACACAGACAGTGCGTTTTCTGACCATGTCGGGGAAAAAGATGTAGTTCAGATCAATCCACATTGCTTTGGCTGCGACTACCCCTCGTGGCTTGGAGTTATTTCACCCACTCTGAAAAAAAAAGATAACCCTTTCTACAAAAGTCCACCTATATCCAAGGCAATGACAACAACAAAAATGCTTTGAAGGAAAATCAAAGTATTTTGAAGCTTTCCCATTTGCTCTGTCACTGTAAACGCTCTGTAAGAGTCACACAGACATGCTGGGGCTTTAGACACTTATTTCTGGGGTGCTGATTGTGGGCTGGTGTCTGCCTGGTGCAGGTCCCTGGCTCGGCAGGCAGTGCCCGCTCCCGGCGCAGGATGGGGTGCAGCCGGGATGGGCTCTGCCCGCAGGGGGCTTTGGGGTGGGGGTTACCCCAGCATGGCTGACCCTGCGCAGCCCTGCTGCACATGCATTATCCAGGCAGAGCTGAAGATGGCAGCAGGAATTTGGTTTCCCTCACCGCGTTTTGTCTCCTTGGGAAGCTCCCTGCGGCTGCCAAGTGCAAATGGGGCTGTGATAAGGGCTTAATTATGTTGCTCCTGGGGTCACCGTGGAGAAAGACAAACTTTTTCCCCCTTGTATTTAACCCTATTTCATGCACAAAGAACACTGAAGAAAACCAGAAATCTCCATGTGAGTCTTGAACTGAGAGGACTGAGGATCCCTTTTTGAGGGATCCCTCATCTGGTGCAGGGACCACAGGCTGTACCCCCAGGCCCACAAGCTGCCTGCTCACCCATGCTCCCGGACGGAGTGACATCTCCATCCTACCTCCCATGGCATTCAGGAACAGGCATCACGTGGTTTTGCAGTGCACAGCTAGAAAAAGAATAAAACCAATCAAGCTAAGTGTCACTTTGCAGCCTGGACACCTTGCTGATTGCCAAGGGGCTGGCTGTGGGTGGCTGGAGAGGGGGCACTGCCAAGAGCTCTGGTGCTGGGGTTTTGCTGATCTACTGAAGGGGAATCATGGCGTGAGATTTACCTGTTTTATAGCAGTAGGCAAAGGAGGGAGGGCTGGTGCTCTGCCAAGTATTCAGTCGTGAGCACTGGACTCTCGAGCCAACAAGAGAGAGGCCAAGGAAGACAGCAGGAACTTTATTCTGCATCTTAATTTATAGATATTTCCTTAATCCTCTCCCAGACCTCATCTGTTTGAGAAATCAGGTTCATATGTCATCTGTAATGTCTCCTTCCAGACAAAATAGCACCACAGGATCTGCAATTTCCATAAGTGTGTTGCACTTTGAAGACGGAGATACATGGGACGCTTTAGCATAGCTTGCTTTTAAGTGCCGCAGGATTTGCCTCATCAACATGAAGGTCTATTTGCTGTTATGTTTGTGCTGCTATTAGTTTCAAGTTGCTCAGATGCATCAAGAGCAGAAGAGCCCGTTGCTCCAAGAAGGCACTGTCAGCTGATGCATTGTCCAGATCCTCATTTAGAAGGCAGAAATTGAGAGGAAGCCTCAAAAAAGGAAGAAAAAAAAAAGGCAATCCCATAAACTTTACATAATTTCCTGGGTTTCATTCATTTTGCTGTAATTTTACACATGTCTTCACATTAAGTGCTTATATTGTCAGAGAAGCACTCAGGATAAGTAATGTCACTCAGCAAGTCACAAATGGAAGCCATGTCAGCTGGCGTTGCAAAATGGATCTATAACTGGCTTTTTGTCCCTCAATTTGAGATGATCTAATTCAATTTCTGTGATTTATGGCTAGGAAGAGGACGCTCACCATCCTCCTGCTCCCTCCATGCGCCCGGGCTCGATGTCTTGCCCTCTTCTGAATAGCCTGGGTTTTGGAGGTAATTAGTCTCTGAAAGGGGAGTGCACATATTTCCTGCCTAAATGGATTTGTGTACCAGTAGCTGGAAGAGGGAATTTTTTTTACCTGTCCTTGCTGACACCCCAGGATAACAAGTATCGCTCATGCCAGCCCTGAATTTGGAGATCATGGTGAAACTGCATCTGTAAGAAAAACGAGCGAGGCGTATGGGGTGAGTTACGGGGCCCTGCAAGAATTTACCGCCGCAACGTGGAGCCGCCGGTGATGGCAGAGGCCCTGGTGCCAGCCCAGGCGGCTGCTGCTGGAGAGCCTCCTCTCCATGTCATTATTTACTCCCTGCAGCCCTGACACAACACCTCCTGCATCACTGGGTTTCCATGGGTTTCAGCGGGGCTTTGGATGAAGGCTGCGACCTACTAAAATAAACTGTCTGTAAAATCTCACCGGCTACTATTCCGGCAAAGACAGAACCACCGCTCAATGGGCTGTGTCCATTTTAGCAACAGAGGTGCTGCATCTCAGCCTCAGATACTCCCAAAACCATGACACGTGGCAGAAGGCCAACACGTTCATCTTCGTGGTCGCCGTTGTGTTGAGGTCCCCAGGATAAGTGAGATATGCCGAGGCGCCGGCCATGCCGTGGCTGCCTGCAGCCTCCATCCCGACCTTGTGAGCCAGGATTTTGGGAAGAAAACATGCACCTGTGTCCCAGCCACCCACCACCACCACCTTCCCCCCTGCTACACTCCCCTAAAACCTGGGCAAAATCTGCTGCAGGCTGTGGGCAGTGGTAGGACAGACAGACTCCTGTCACAACCCTGGTGGGTCCCTCATGGCTTCCTGGCACCCTCTTCCCTCACTGCATCATGCTCAAGTCATGAATATATGTATTAACTACAGAATAGTCTTAAGCAAACATTTATCTTGCAGAGCAATGGCCGTTGTTAAATGCTCCGAGGATGGATGTTTAGGAAAACAAGCCCATTCGAGCGCAGCACTGGAAATGAGGATGTTCTCACAATAATTTTTTCCTAGGGTTAACAGTTTCCAAATAAGCAGGTGAAATGGTCTGAGGTGATTAAAGCAATAGAGAAGATTAGTTTTGTTATATATAATCACCTTTGCTTCTCTTTTATGTGTGGAGTGATTTTCTCAGCAGGATGCCTTATCTATTTTAGGGAACGCTACACTTTTGTTTCTTCTTCTCTTTTTATTTTTTTTTAAATGTAAATCAGGTTTTTAATCTTTTTGTGTCAATTTGATAGACTGTAATAGCAATTCTGTTTGGTACTAGCTTGCCCCCCTCTTGCCCCCCCCAGCACTTCTGTGCCTTTAATTGCCTTAATTGTTCTAATTGAAATAAATTGGGGATCACACCTTGGCTTGTGGAAACTTGCTGAGCATCTGCGGTGTTCAGCATGGCGCTGATCCTTCAGACCTCTCTGTCAGCTCTACTGGGTTGGTGCGTGGGGTGGGGGGCTCGGTGAGAAACCCAGGTGGGGTCTGGTCTCAGCAGAAAGAGGGTACAAGTGCTGAACCTCCTCTGGGTTGGGTTACGGCTTCATCTCAACTCTATTTCACTCCCGCTTCTACAGGGAGCAGACACCTCCCTCCTCCTTCATCAAAGAGATGAAGTTTTGGGTTAAAACAAGGCAACTCTCAGAATTCACATGTGCTTTTTTTGACCATCACAACTTTTTCGAGCAGCAGACACGGTACTGGGGCACTTGCTTCTGCAGGATTGCCTCTCCCTGTGCCTCAGAGGAAGGCACCAATTTTAAATGCTGACTTTGGGGCAGAGCAGCAGCAGCCTTTCTCAACGGAGCTCGGCTCCGCTGCCCCCAGCCCTCTCCTCATTTCGGGGGGAGGACATGGCTGCCCCCGAGGGGATGTTCCCATCCAAGCCCCTGTGCTGCTCGCTGCCTCGGGGAGCCGCAGACCGTCAGCTGCCTCTCCGCTTCGGATTGCTGCCAGAAAGAAGGGAAAGGTATGATCCTCGTGCATTTTATTGGTGAGCAGAGATATTTCACCCTGGTAAAACACGTCCCTCTGACAGTCCCCGGGCCCCGGTGGGGCATCCTTGCCGAAAGACGCGATGTGGAGAAATGCCTCCATCAGTAGGGGATGTGTTCGTGACGGCACGTGAGCTGACACAGCCCGTCAGGTACACGACAGGGTGCAGAAGAGCCTGAGAAATTATTTCATATAGACCACTTGGAAAACAGTCCCCAGAGCAGCCTGGATGAGAAAAGCTCCCTCGGGAGTGCTGGGAAATGAGCCTTCATCTGTCAGGGATGTCTTTAGGAGGTGGTGGAGACGGTTGTGGGCTGCCTCCTGTGCTCTCTGGCCCTGACAGGTGGACCTGAGGATGGGGACAGCTCCCCGTGTTTGGGATGCTGCCCACACTGGGAAGCTCTGAAATCAAGGAGAAGGTAGAGAGGGGATTTATTTCCAAGGAAATTGTGTCCAGAAGGCACAGGGCAGCCCAGAGAGTCAGTCCTCCTCCTTCAGTCCTTCACCCCCAGCCCAAAAGCTGTCAAGATGATGGGGAAGATGTCTTTTGATTAAGCCACCACGGGAGCACTTGCCAGCTTTAAGGTCATCACCTGCTTTTATAGAAAAGTTTAGTGTTATTGGGAAATAAAGAAGGAAAATGCTAGATGATTATCGAGGAGGAAAAAAGGTTACAGTAAAAAAAGGAATTAAGAGAAAAATAACAAGTTGAACGTTATTAGGGAGGGAGATGCAAAGAGATAAGGGGCGGGGGGGGACACACAAACATCTAGTACAGTATATTAGACTTCGGTGCGGATGTAAGTATAAAATGCTCCACAAGTCCTGTAATTGAGAAAATCCATCAAACATCCTGACAGCTGTTCCAGCATTTCCAGAAGCGATAAAACTTGAATTTATTTCACTTCTGGAAAGGGGGCAGTATCACCTTCTGGCGGCTTTAATGAAATGCCATAAAATTCAAGGAAAAACTGTTCTGTAAAGTAATAAAAAAGGGCAGTTGGCAGCGGATTGTTTGCTGAAACACTGTTGGAGGGATGTGCGGACATGCTCCTGGTAGCGACAGCACCCAACCCACGGGCCCCAGGGGGATGCTTTGTGCCCCAGACCCACTGCCTGCAGCCAGTGTGCCTGCAAGCGACCGGCTAGGAGTTGAGCACAGCTGAGTCTCAGCCCTGGCTGGGATCTACGGAGGTCATGGAGTAACCAGCCAAGGCTCAGACAGGACTGCAGAGGACCTGGGACGGGCATGTGTGGCTTCCACCCACTGCCAGCCAGCCCGGCGCCTGGGCCAGCTCAGAGCAGAGGGCTGCAAGCGTGGGCACCAAGGAAATTGTTGTAATTTTGTTTTATTGGGTTTTTTTCGGTAACTGTGTTATTTTGTGACAGCAGAAAAGGTCGTTGCTGCAAAACACCTCCTCTTGTGTGACAGCTGCCAGGCAGCGTGCTTGTTTTCCTATTTAATTTGTTAATTGAAACTAAATTTGTAATACAACGTTTAACTTATTTGAAGACTCCTGGACTCTGTAATTTAGCCCTAATTTGTTGGCAGGGAAGCACACCTTTTGCATACATTTTTCTTTTTGGCTCACCATCATCTCTCACATAATTGCTGAGACGGTTTCCTTCCATTGCCTAATTTTGTGTAAATGCCACAGGCACCTTGGGAGCCGGCGTTACTACCCCCAGCTGGCAAATATTATGGACCTAGGTAATATGTTTAAACAAGAGTGGGAGGAGACATCTAAAAATAGGAAAGAGGTAAGGAGCGGTGCTGGCCGGGCGGAGGAAGCCCTCTCCTCCTCCCCACCACTGGCAGGGGTCAGGAGCAGGGGTTACCAGTCACACCTTGCCTTCCCCAGGTGACACAAGGGGAAGGGGTCCCCAGGGGAAAGGAAAGCAGAGCAAGAGCCACTGGTTTGCTCCCAATTAGGGCTTAGTAGCATAAAATCCTCTGTGCCAAACAAAAAGCTTGGGGTGAGCCATAAGAAGGATCTGGCTAACGTGCACCCCAGTTGTTACGAGCAGTAAAACACTGTGTGATGCTGGTTTCTGCTTGGGGACCAGGTCGTGGCCACTGATGTGTTTCTGCCAGCATCTCTCTCTCTTGGACACCTCCTGTGGTTGGTGAACCTATGGGGAGTAATTGGGACAGCTGTAAGGGATGAGAAATCTGTACTTTGGTGGGACTGTGGCTTCCAGTAGCTTGGCTGGAGGATGAACTGTGGGAATTCCCACAGTTCATGCGGGAAGGCTCTGGGGAGACCTTATAACAGCCTATCAATATCTGATGGGAGCCTACAGGAGAGCCAGAGAGGGACTGTTTCCAAGGAAGTGTAGCGACAGGACAAGGGGCAACGGTTTTAAATTGGAAGAGGGGAGATTTAGATTAGACACCAGAAAG